>OX451401.1:15325704-15478203 GCA_949629135.1 Eremobia ochroleuca | reverse complement strand
TTTATATATTTGAATAAATTGTAACAAATATCATCTTGAAAATATATATGTAAAATGCTATAGTTGTCAGGAATCTGCTAGACCGACCGTTGCAGCAATGCTTGACGAGCCAAAGGACTGGCTATGCCCGTCTTCGTCATTCTCGACGTCTTTTAACTAAATAATATTGATGTATAATATTGATACTTATCTCTTTCACTTGTTACAGCTCACACAGGAATCTCCGCTCAGCACACTGAAGGCTCTAAAGCTGTATCCGCAAGAAACCGTGATGCTGGAAGAGCGGTGAGCCGCCATTCGCTCCGCCGCACGCGAAACACTCCACACTCCCGCGCAACACTACTAATCTGCATTCGCGATTTATTTGCCAAAAATGTAAACAAATATGAGTTTATGGAAAAATAACTTTAATTCCTACACAATAAAGTTCAGTTTACGCTACAACTTCAAACATTTTTATAACTTTTTTTTAATAGTGCTAGTCACTGAAATCAACTTTATTGCAATTAAAATAAAGTTGATATTTGTTTAACTTGAAATAAAATCAATTTGAATAGACTTTAGACAACCGCATTCCAGCAAAAAAAAATGTCAGATTATTTAATTACGTATGTCGTTTGGAACGTAGAAACTATCTGATTCGGGTCCTCGTTTACATCACCCCACATCATGCCTGTACCTGTATTTCCCGAAGGGTTGGGTTCTTACAGAAAATAAATCATTTATCTTAAAAGCGAAACTTGGGAGTCGCCGCGTCACGGAAGGTTAAAAAAAATATGTTATTATTTTGTATATCATCAATTTACAATCGTCGCGTCAACTTCTCTTGTAGGCTTTTTAAATCTGATTATATATTTTACCATAATAACTGCTTGTAATCGGTTCTGGATCAGTTAAGTAGAATCTTAAAGTTAAAAGTAAAGTTCAAGGAAGATGAAGCGACTAATTCAACATTTGTCTTCAGTGAACATAATTTTTTACTCGTATGTCCATTCTGCAACAGCATCTACAAATCGTCTGACGGCATACGTTAGTCCCGCATTTCAATAAATATGTTAATTCAAAGGTTTAATATGTATTCTACTGAATACCTTTTAATCATTATAACTTACTTCAAGGCTGCCTCTACCTCTATTTAGTATTATAAAAGAAAGAGAAAGCTTCACTATGCAGTTATTATGCAAAATGTCTAGACGGGGCAGACTCGAATGAAGTCCCTACGCGGAACACACGTTACGTGTTTATCCCTTATAACTATAAAAAACGAATGATACTATATGCGTGTTGTAACTTCAAACAAATTATTAAGTTGAGATTGAGAGATTTTAACCCTTAAATGCATGATTTATTTTATTGTATTGCAAAAAATGCTATTGTATAGGTATTTATCTATAGAATTTAGATAATAAATATATAATAATTATACAATAATATTAATATTCATAGAGTGTATATATTGTTTTGACAAAAAGAGGTGCGTTCAGAAACTCACAGCTATCACATTCTTAAAAAAATTAAATGACGTACTTTGTTGCCATATGGCAGCATTATGCATTTAAGGGTTAACATTGATTGTTGTTCTGCCATTCGAATTTGAATCTTATTATACATTAATAGTGTTTATATTGCGTGCGCACCCACTGCGGATAACGGAGCTCCTTGCGTTTGTGAGCTTTCCAGCGAACAATATTGTCAAATGAACGGACACTTGTTTGTATTCAGTGCATCGTTAAAAATCTTCATTTATACCAATAAAGGATTGTTAGCTTAATATTGTACATTGATTATTCGACTGGGTTCAAGGGGCGGGGCTTTAAATACAGTGTAGTGACGCCATTTATAATTAAACGAGAAACTAAATGAAAACATCACAATATTTGAAATAGCCAAAGAGCTGCGTTTAAACAATGTTATATGTTGCGACGTCTGCGAACAATGTGTTTAAATTCCCGTCTCGTAGTCAGCTATGTACTGATCTTATGTAAACTTCAATCTAGTTCTGTGGCCGACTGGAAGGTTCCATGTTGAATCAGCCACAGTGCCGTGTATTATATACATACATGAAAATAGTATAAATTATTATGAACGTGGATTTCCGTACAGTTTTGGATGATGTTTGTAATTTTTTCACGAATCCACTCTGGAGTGTAACTGTGTAACGCGAGGAATGTACCCAAAATAATAAACAAATGAAAGATTATTTGTTTCATTTATTATCGCTACTTTTACACTACATACTAACTTGCAACCACGGACTAGAAAAAAAAGAAGGACTCCGCGCCACGCGTATCGAAAGTGAAGCACCCTACCGGTCTATGTGTGCGTGATTTGAGGGATACCAGATGAATGAAAATTTCCCCATGTTTTAAATATTTGGACAGTGTATTCATTTATTACAATAAAGCGATATAAGAAGTCCACTTAACTGAAATTACAAAAATATACTAGTGAAAACTCAAAATTAAGTGTTTATTTTGTATGGATGACTAGAAAAACGCTGCTGTAGAATACGTAATTCAATTGATTGTCTTGAATTACCGATTAGGAAGATAGGGGGATGGGTATTAAAGCTTACTTACCTAAAACACACAAGGTGTATTTTACCTATAATAAGAAAACTATTTAACGTTCTGTAGAAAATAAAACTGAAATATTTATTCAAATGATTTAATCAGAATCTTCACAACACATACATACACTCACTAACCCACACTGCATTCTTTATCGATCCAAGAAACATTACAAAAGCACGCTAATCCGTTCCAATCTAAGAACCCTCGCCAATTGATGATTTGTATCAAAATGTATACTATACATATCACGCTTGTTTTCGACGGAACGCAATGGTCTTCACATCTGTAGTTTCTTATTATTATAATCCAATCATTGTTCCATGAATGATTTGCTGTAGGAAATCTATAAAAAGAATCATAGTCAATACTTGCAAAAAAATGACAAAGAACACAAAAAAAAAAATTACCCAATCTCTCGGGACACTTAACCATTTATTTTCTGACAACACTTATGTCAAATGTCTTAATGTCAAAAATACAATAAATCAACAAATAAAATTGTGCCTTAACTGTGATATGTTATTCCTTGACAGTTTTTCTGGGATGTAGAATTATTTTTACACGTTTTCAAAACACAAGATGGCATTATTTTATTTTATTACTTCACGTAAATAGTACTTACAAAGACGCCGTCTTGACGCGTAATGGCGGCCGGCCGGCTTTCTGTGATGTAAATGTGTGCGTGAAGCACGTTTGTACAAACGGTCCGGCACCCTTACTGTGCTTCACTTTCGATATGCGTGGCGCGGAGTCCTTCTTTTTTTTCTAGTCCGTGCTTGCAACCTAAAATTTATCATTATTTTTGGATAATAGGCACAAACATCGACTTAGATATCTATACAAATAAATAAAATTGTAGTGTCTGTTTGTAATATCAAAATAACGGCTTTTTACTAAATTCATATGAAAGTATATACGCTTGTTTTGGAACATGTTTTTTTTTAACTATTAATTATAAATGAAAACTGCAGATTGTATGCAAAAACTGCTTCTTTTAATGTATTCTTGTACCGTGATTAATGACGTTAGTGACATTGACAGTAATGACAGATGAATCATAAAACTAAATGTTGTGTTGCCAACAACGCTACTTATAAGCCAAAAAAAACAATTTTTTATATTTTTGTCTGTCTATTTTTTCCGACTAATCTCCGAAACGGCTGGACCGATTTTGACGAGACTTTCATTGGGGTGTTATGGAGTAACATAAGCTACTTTTTGTCCCGGTATCATGTTCCCGTGGGATTATTTCTGACATCCACGCGGGTGAAGCCCGGATAGAAGCTAGTTGAGACAACAAAACAATGTTCTTTGAACATAGCGGCTAACTATCTAAAACCGCACGTCAATCTTCCGCACTTGAATTACGAAAATCACCCTTGCTGCTTAAGAAATAACGACGCTGTGAATGTAAAACAGTTATTGACGTGCGCGCGACTTTACTCAGTCTCTACAGCACTGTTCGGCTGTACTTCTTTAAGACGTCCTTTCACAGCTATTTTACCGGTGATTTCCATCACTGAAAATTACAATAATCTTAGGTTGCTGCTGTCAAAGCAACCTTTTTGCAACGAGGATAAGATCACTGTGAAAATGAGATAAAAACACTAAAAGAACTGTAATCTGAATCTACTTATAAAGCAAAAATACCTGAACACTACTAAATCAATTCCTAAACTGTCTCACTCTATTCTTAACGAACCTATCCAATACGAGCTCGCATATAAGGACTACTACAGACGTGATCATGCCAAGTGAGAGCGCTAACAGCGGCGTAGAGAACTCCCTAATGCTGACACAGAACACGCTGGAATCCGGCGTGTGCGCGCACTCGGGCATCGGCTCGTCGATCTCTGATTGGATGCGGGGAGGCAGGCCTACCTCGTACATCTTGCGGATACTGAAAATAGCCCATAAATGTAAGATATTTTTTGCAAAAAAAAATCCTAGTGAAGAATTCTCACCGGGATACCGGGATCATCTTTACTGAGGCCGAATTTTCAAAACTAACGGATCTTGAACTTTGTTTAAATGTGTTGATCGCGTACAGTTTTATTGGTGAAACCAGTCCCAGTAAACAAACTGTGAAATTTCCATTATGATAAAATGTGAGAAAGTAAAAATTGCTGTCAAAGGTTCCGCGAAAATCAATTTATTGCAAATCTCGTAAAGTATTGGTTTTACCTGCCCAAACGTCGCTAAGGCTGAGGCCAAACGAGCGCAATTTTGTGAGTTGTGAGTTGCGTAATTTCTGCTGCATTCGGTTTCATACAAAAAGGCAGTTGGTGCCACACGACGACGCAAAATGAGTTGTCAGCCGACTCATGCTCGTATACTCGAACGAATTTCGGTCGGGGTGAGCAAAGGGCGAGGGAGGAGAGCGGGGAAGCAACAGTTCGTTACAGGATGCGTAGGGATCGACACGTTTCTATGGGCTATGAAGGCTATGAAGCTTTTTAATTAATCATTAAATTATATATATAAAATAATAATTAAAATAATCTTTCCTCTGGTCTGATGGATAGTCTCATGTTTGTGTCTGATTTAGTACTATAAGGTTTTACGTGGTGTAATAATTCTTGAAGAACATGTAATAGCATATGATAGAACTTTTCAAACATATCTGGATTTGCACATTAACGTTCATATAAAGTATGGAACTGTCCACATGTCAGCCTCTCACTATTGAGTGGGTTTACCCAGCTTCTTTTTTTTCTGGCCTCATCTTCTGAATATGCTTCGTAAATACACAATATTTTTAATGGATCCATCGCATGAAACGAACACCCCGTACCAACGCTCGATAGTACCTATAACTGAATAAATTACGTCCGTCTGGCAGCTCAACAGAAATTCAGTTGAACGTAAAATAAGTGACCGAAAATACGCGACTCACAACTCACAAAATTACGCTCGTTTGGCTTCACCCTAACAATTTATTTTATTTCCTTAATTTAACTTATTTTCCTGGACTAAACATGGTATGTAGACTTGCAACTATAACTCGACGTGCAATGCTAAGGACACCTCATAGCGGTCAATTTTATTCCACAGTCTAAGAAAAATAAAGGTGCAATTCCACTGCTGTATAAATAAATAAAGTTCCCTTATTAATTTTAACTGACTTTAAAAAGGGGGGGAGGTAATATATCCAACACGTATTCTTTATTTATATAATACTTACGCATAGGCAATATGTTCTTTATACGGCGAGTTCTTTCTAACAACTACGCCCATTCGCTGCAGCGGATACAGTTGCACCAAGTTTGTCTCGCAGATCTCCCTCTCAGTAAACGTCGCCTTAATTAAGGGGAAGGCAAAGGTTGTCTCTACGTGGAATGCAAAGCCTCCCTTCTTCACCAGAGCTATGCCTTCCTCGGGGGTAAAGAAGTTGTAGTGGGTTGCGGTAGCCACCTTTTTTTGGTAAAGTTCTATGGCTACTGGGTCAGTTGTGCGCTGGAAAATGGGCCTCAATATAAATAGCTGCCATCAATTTATATATGTAGTTATGGTTAGGTTAGGGGTCGTCCATTAATCACGTTATGTTCTTTAGCAACTTTTTAACCCCTCCCCTCTGGTGATACGTGGTGAGGTTTCAGACTACCCCGCCTACCCTAAATCACGTCTGTCAGCAGCGATAAAAATGTCCAGACATACATTAAGGTTACAGCGTGTTCTGACTGACATAAAAATAATAAAGGAAAGGTGTAATCATGTGAGAAACATTTACATTTCATAATTTTTTTCAGTTTAGAAATCGCGCGTTCAACGAAAAAATAAATACGACGTGACATCTCACTTCACCCCCCCCCCCCCCCCTTGTGATATTTCGTAGGTGTTTCCGAACCCCTCCTCCCCCTTTCGAGCCTCACGCGTTTAATGGATGATCCCTTACGGCGCTTGTATACGGTAAGAAAATTTACCGTGTCTGCGGCAGACAAGACAAATTCTTCGTATACACGACAAGAATTTTGTCTGTTCTACACACGAAACAACGTTCTCCGCAACAACGTTCGCCGCGTCGTGTCTTGCGCAGACAAGATTTTTTTCGTGCACCGCTGCGAGCGGTGTACACAGCTATTTTCTAGTTACGCGACACGAATTCTTGCGTAGGCCCGGCGTATTTTCTTACCGTGTACAAGCGCCCTTAGGGTACATATCGCAACTGGTTTGCCAAGTCAGAGACCTTTCTATTATAAGAAAATAGAAAAAATGTAACTCATTAGCAGCTACTCACCTACCACATTGTCATTTCCTGCACGTTCTCAAGTTATCGAAATACCTACCTTAAAAAAATCTTTATCATACACGATATCATGAGAGCCGGCTTTCAAATCGCTGTCCAATAAATCCTTCAGTGTCCTGATGTTCTTAGGCGCTTCTAGCAGCAGTGAGGACACTATGGTCGCGTTGTAGTATTGGTATAGAGTCACAGCATACACGAACGTTGTGAAGATCACCAGTTTCGTGGAGGTCGACTTACGGTTTATTGAGATTCCTAGAAATTAAGCAAGTTTTGGCTACTGGACTGCGCCGCAAGAACAAGGAAGAAGCGGTAGACCAAAAGATGGATTATGTCATCATCTGCCTAGCCTTTTCCCAACTATGTTGGGGTCGGCTTCCAGTCTAACCGGATGCAGCTGAATACCAGTATTTTACATGGAGCGACTGCCTATCTGACCTCCACAACCCAGTTACTGGGTAATACGGGGTATCCCTTGGTAAGCCTGGCTGTCAGACTTTCGGGCTACTGACAACCCGTAACGACTGTCAAAGATGCACGAATGATAGCCGGGACCAACGGCTTAAAGTGCTTTCCGAGGCACGGAGGGGTCTTGGTATGTGAAGATGGTCACCCATCCACGGACCAATCGCGGCAAGCGTAGTTTAACCTGATCGATCGACCCGTGCGGCTGTTATTACTTAGCCACAAGCTCCTCAAAAAAGATGGATTATGTGAACGATGATAAATGGATGAGAAAGAAATAAACACGTTTCTATGTATGGTAGATGAATGGAAGGAAAAGGCAAAAGTGCCTACTGCGCCAACCGCAAATAAATTGGCAAGGTATCATCGAAATATAATTAGCGCACAGCCGGTCGATTCTGTAAAAATCTCACCGTGAAATCATAGGTGAAGTGAGCAGTCAATAGTGTTAATTCCTAGCATTAGTCTACTGAATCTCACTTCACCTAAGTTCTCACGGTGAGAATTTTATAGGATAGCACTGCAGTTGATATATTTATGCAACTACCTACCTAATACATAAAAAATAAAGACCGGAATATACATGGCTGTAATTTGCACAAAAGTATGCAAGTAGCTTGCATGCTGTGTGCCATAACAACTTCTGATTGGTGAATACCATAATGGCATGCAAGCTACTAGCATGCTTTTGTGCAAGTTACAGGCATGTGTATTCCAGGCTTAACGCATGAGGTGGACATTAGTTTTACCTTGTTGACAAATCGCTCCCCAAATAACCAACGCAGCCAGACTCAAAGAAGAATCTTCATTATCGCCCCTATTGTTCTGAACCACCAGCATGGCCCACAGTGTGACGGCCGTCACCACCAGCATGGTGACAACGCAGTACCACACGACGACGCTTAGGGGACGCGTGTAGATCATGTAGAAACCACCCGGGTACTTAGGATGACGGAAGATGAAACTGTGCCTATGAAGTAGAAATGTCTAATCTAAATAGCCTGCAGGGTAATTGCGTAACACACTATCAGCAGCAATGGGTTTCATTTTGACAGTTCAACAACATACATTGCGTTATTTTCGTTGTTGAGCAGACACATTTTTCCAATATATGGAGCAATGGATTAGGAACATGCTTCAAAATGATTCAAATTGGGAGTAATAGTGTGTTACGCAATTAGGGTGCCGTACTGTACCACTGCAGGGTAACGGCCTCCCTCTCCCTTTCCCACACAATCCTGTCTTTTGCGAGTGCCGGCCAGTCCTTACGGTAGGACTCAAGCTCGTCCCGCCATATTATTCGTCTTGGCCTGCCACGATGGCGTAGCGCGTTTAGTGGGACCCAATTGGAGGTTCCCTTAGGGTGCGTTTCCACAGAAGCGGAGCTGGGCGAAGCGGAGCAGAGACGTGCACGGATCGACTAATCACAATGGTTAAATCCTCATCGCGTCACTCGTCTCGTCTGTGATTGGACGATTCCTATACGTCTCCACTCCGCTCCGCCCAGCTCCGCTTCTGTGGAAACGCACCCTTAGCCCAATTGTCATCTGACATGCGGCAAACATTTTCGGCCCAGTCCCACTTAATTTTAGCGGCTTTCTGGGTAACGTTGGATATCTTGGAACAAAGAAGAAATGTGAAGTAGCAAAAAAAAATGCGTGCGGTCGGGAGACCTTCGTCGGACGACGTTCCATGCGATACTCGCACGCAAACACTCGTATCATATAATAGAAAGAGAGAGAGAAAGTTGCATAGAGTAATGGGTTTTCAGCGTGACGATTTCTACCAGTCAACTCCTACCGCAAGCCCCATAATAGAACTTCGTTCCAAAAGTTCTGACTCTTCTTTATTTATTTATTTTGATTTATTTATTTATTTGGGACAAACAAACAGTAACACATTATATCTGCGCAAATAATATAAACAAAGATATTATATAAATGTGAAACTCACTTCTTGCCTTCACTTAAGGAAGAGCCAAGTATCCTTACTAGCTAAGCTAACAGCGAAGGACGTACGACATCTGACCGATGTTATGTTAGTATTGACAGACTTTTTGCTGATCGTACTGTACGAATAGGTACGGTCAGCAACGCACGCCTCAATAGGGCTCTTTCCCACGGCAAGATCCCGTTTTTTGCACGTACGGTTTTTTTTGCAGGATCCCGTTTAGTAATGTACGTGTTTAAATATACATATTGACACAAGCATCCTGTTTTCCGGATACTGCAAACAGGATGCTTGTGTGAATATGTATATTTAAACACGTACACAGCGTACACTACGAGTACTTAACGGGATTCTGTAAAAAACGGGATTTCGCCGTGGGAAAGGATCGCTCGTGGATACCTATCTCAACAGGATGGACAACACAACTTTCCAGTGTTGAATAAATATGAAAATACTGCTAACATAATATCAGTACTCTAATTTCTCATGGTGGTCTTCGTAACTTGATGTTAAAAAAATTGCCTTATCAACAATGGATGTTAGCACTTGCCAACCGCCCAAGAAGCCACAGCAGCAAGTTTTACCTGGACATCCAGACCTCCGATATGTACTGTACGTGCTGCCCCCTATCGATGCGGTAGAAGATGGGGGCTCCGCCTATCTCCGCCATACCGGTGTACAGAGCATTCACCATCCCGTCGAAGCTGCCGTTGCGTTTGTACCCCCACGTACTCACTCGGTGCATGTCGTAGCTATAAAAAATTAAAAACAGTACATAATTTGTAAGCGAGAGGCTTTTTCAGAATTATCTTGTCTGTAAAATAATTCTGTTAAGCTCATTAGAGAGCAACCGGAAGATGACTTCAGCACCTACAGCACAGATAATAAAGACGTTAAAAGGCTTGTGATAATGCCCGATGGTTGAAGGAATCGGGAGCTAGTATACAGCACCAACGAAGTCACCGATTAGGATATGGGCAAACCCTGAAGCCTTTCCCCAGGTGGAGTTCCAGATCTGGGCTGCAACTGATAATCTTCAAACAATATAATGCCCACGGAAGTCAAGCCCAGGACGAAAGCGCAGCAGCCTCCCTGAAGAAACAATGTCTAAAAACGATGAGTCAACGGCTAAAACTTACCTGATATTGTACATATCTCGCATAAACTTCATCATTGTGAAATATTTCATTCGATGCACAGTGTCTACGTCTATCTGCGATTTAATGGGCTTCTCCATGTACTGCTCTAAAGTCTGGTTGGCCAACCTGGGAGTCGGGAGTATAACTACCGCTGTCTTGACGAACACACCTTGTAAGTTCCATCGTTTCGTTTCTTTGAGAAATAATGAAGAATCCCAGCGTCCTACCATTCTAACATTATATTTCCCCTTGAAATTAGATCCAGTATTGTAGACTTCATACAGATTGAATGTTTCATTCATCTTATGTGCAACGATAACATCTGAGTCTACTTCTGCTGGGTACCGAGAAAAAGTTTCCGTAGTTACCGATAGATGTTCCGTGATTATTACATACGAATACCCCTGAAAGGATGTGGTGTTAGAGTCCAATACTGAGGTCCATCCTTCGCAGGCAGTGTCTATCACTATTCCAACTCTAGGATAAGATTTCGTAACATTATAAGAAACATTATATTCAATTTTAGCACTCGCGATCAGGATATCGTGATCGTTGAATATTTTGTGCACAGTATTCACAAAATAGTTATCGTAACAATGAAATATGACTCCGTTTTTTATATTTTTATGGTTAAAAATGTCGATTATTAAGGGAACGTCTGTTACCGAAAAAGTTAGTAATACGTTGCAGAACAAATTCATGTTGATGTAAAGATGATTTATATTTTTTTTAAACCGTGGTCACTTTTTTATTCACTCTAGCGGGCTTTGTTTAAACGAAGCGCTGATATATATCAGTTATTTGTAAATACACATAAGCTTCAATCATGTGGTCATCATCATCACATTCGATTAAACTTTGAAATGCGACTGACAATGAAATGGGCGCGATTATAAAATAACTCCTATTAGGCCACCAGGCCACTGCGGCGCACGAAAAAGTTACCCTCGCTCGGATGTGGTCGGCAGTCTGCAGCAAATTCATGAGGTACAAGCCGCACACTGTACAAACAAACAATATACGCCCATAATTGCTATGCCATGGAAGTGGCGAAATTTAGAACCGTGCGAAGCCGGTATAATTATGCTACGGGTCCTAACCCCAAATCGTCCAGCCGTTATGGTTTAAAAAGTAACAGACTGACAGTTACTTCGCATGTAACTTTTAAGTTTTTTTTTTATTTTTTTTTTATTGCTGAATGGGCCCGCTCTTGACCATGATCACGCCTGATGGAAAGCGATGGATGAGGTCTATGATGGAACGAGCGTGCCCAGAAGGTGCCTAAGGCACTGGAAATCCCACGCATCGACGATACACAGCAGACTGCTTGACGCCGGAGGTCCGGTCCGGCGGTGGGAGGGTGGTCGCAAACCAGACGGGCGTTAGCCCTACCACCGCAAGGGAAGAATTGGCCAGTTAAATAAGGTGTCGGGTGTGACTGCCCAGGATGCGCCGAGCGCTCGGTTCAGTTAAGTAATTGGCGGAACAAATTGCGCTACACGAGGAGGCTTCTTCGTGCATCCCAAAAATATGGATAATGTTGCGCCGCAATGAGGTGGCGCCTTTACTGTCAGCAAGTCAACTGGAATTATGAATATAAAATGAGGAAAGCTTCTGTTGACGTTAATAGAACCCCTATTAACGTCAACATCATGTCAACTTTGATGAGAATGAACAACCTATCATGGGTTTTAATAGAATGAATAATATAGTATAGCCTTTAGCTTTGACAAATTCTAATAGACCATGCAATAGTACCTATATTTGCTTGCTATATAAATAAAAAGCAAAATTACCCACAGAATAAATATACTGTAGAGGAGCATTGTTGTTTACTGCTACTGTGTACTTCGTAAATAAAGAGTTTTTTTGCCAAGAAACACTTTAATACATATTAAATAACTATTCTAAACAAAACCAAGCAAATTCAAGAGGACACACATTTAAAAACTGTAAGTAGAGAAAACATCTTGGAATGGAAACTCTGCTGTATCAGGGACAAGGAGATCTGCCAGGAAACAGACAGTACCTGCAGTGCCTTCGTACAGACTCTCCGGATTATCCGGTAGCCTTGCATCTCTAATAAACTCATCTGTGGCCATGAAATCAGCAAACATTTTTGCTCTATGCAGGTACTTTTCGTCACCAGTTACTCTATGCAGAAGTAGGAAAACGTAACCATTGCCAGCTACTCCGTGACAAATACCAGGGCCCTTGCGTAACAACCCCTTCTGCCACACCAGCTCACCAGCCTTAATGATAGCATTGTAAAATCTCTTATCTTTGTAAGTTAAGTACGCTTTAGCCATTACATAGATGGTGCCAGGAGCACCATGACACCAGTGCACCAGTTTGTGGTCGCTCAGACCAATTTCTTCCATACAGCAAGGCCAGTTTCCATCCACAGTTTGCAATGAAGCAAGGTATTCTAGTGTGCCTTTAATTTCAGTAGCAGCAGTCTTATTAAAGTTTAAATATCCAGGAACAGAGAGGAGCATCTGTAAGATGAAGCTCATTCCATGTGCGGCTCCAAGATACTCTGTGTTATAATAATGAAACATCAAGGGGCAAGGACTTCGGTGTTTCATAGAGTATTCCCTTCCCGAGTCGACTATTACATCACAAATCTTGTATAACTCTTCATTCGTAAATACTGGTGTTTTAAGCTCTCGGCTCATCCACAACGCTCCAGCTAGGTAGCCAGCACGCCCAACAAAAAACTCATCCCCACCGCATTTGAGGAACATAGGGTTAAGATATTGCGTGTACAAAGACTTGTATGTCTTCAACATGTCAGCAGATTTCTCATCACCAGTTTCTTTGAACAGAACAGTGGCTAGGGCGTATGTACCGGCGTCGCCCAATAAGAACGAAGTCTTATCTCCAGCCGTCGTATCCAAGGCTGGCGTTAAGTATTCAATGCTTTTTTCTAAGTACACGGATTTATTATCCGACAAAAATGGGTTTTTAGAAAGATAATAATACATGAAAGAAACGCCGGTGACTCCGACATAGAGACCTCCATCGACGTTCTTCCGTGAAGGATGCAGGCGTTTGGAAATACTGTTGGTGTATTCATGTAATTGAGCAGTCACTTCGTCTCTGTCAATCGTCACAGAGTCTCCTGGCTTGTAATCATCGTAAGGGTTTATAAAGAATCGTACCATTTTCTCTTCAAACGCGACGTGGGACAGCAAATCTACTGTCAGCAAGCTTTTAAATGTTCTAAGTACAGTTGAAGAAATCTTTTCGAAGCTTCTACGCATCAATGCAACTTTTATTGAAATACCTTTGTAAGAAAATAAAATAAAGTAGAAATAATTTTTCTAGCAAACCTGTCTTTCGCTTATTTCGATAGCAAGATGCGATTATGCGACTTTGTTTTGTTTTTGAAAAAACTTTGACATATTATTATTGACATCATTACAAAATTGCCAACATGCCAACCGAACAACAGCCAGAGCCAGCCAGCAGAAAATAAAAATTTACAGTTGCGTTCATGGTCTTCATTTTATTAATGGACGTGTAATCAGCACAAGTATTAAATAGATTATACAATTATTTAGGATTATTTGACCAAAATATTTGAATAACGTTAATTGATTAGACACTAGTATAAATAAAGAAAAAAAAGGGATAAATCATTCTCAACAGATTTCTACTTAAGAAAATTAGTCCAAGGCCGTGGTAAGCGTTACTAAGCAACCTGTTTTTCTGAGTGATAAATTATAATGGACCAAAACCGTCTTTTGTACGAATTTATTTTATTTAATAAAATAAAATTGTATCAAATGGGGCCAACTGATTCATAAGTCTTTTGTACCGTTGTTGTTATATAATAGAATAATGCCTATCACGTATAACCGGGGAAATGTAAGTTACTAGGACAACGATTTTAAAATTATATAAATGAAAGAGATGAAAATTGTAAACGTGTAAATTAATATTTTTTTCCGCCATCGATTGTTGTCTATTCATATTTTTTTATAAAGGTAAGGAAGATTGCTTTCCGCACAAGGGGCAGGTCAGCTCAGTCTCTTGATGCGGGTGGAACACGAGTTGACCCTGGTGCTGGTGGTGACGGCCGCTTATTTTTGCAAATAAAACCAGCGCTACCAGATCCAAGAGCTGCACTAGCTCAACGATCTCACACAACGCTATCAGGGTAAGTGGCAAAAATCTAAACAATTCCTTCTCAAACTAAGCATCAGACAAACCAGGTATTTATAAATTCTCTATTTCTTCTTTTTAAATTCTTTTCTACAAACCAACTATTAATTATGTAAACTCGCTCGAAAAAATATGACTTTATCATTATTTCATTAAAAACCAAAGATCGTAAAAACTCCTATCATCTATTTTTACTCTATTGAATCTTTGAAACATTTATAAAATCGTACTTAAAAGAATAGAAAGGAAGTCCTAATTCCAATGATGAAATTTTGTCTATTTACAGCAATGATTTCGTTCTCAAAGAAGATAGCAAAGATGAAACAATCAATTTGCAAGCTGTGGGTGAAGGAAAAGTTCAACTTTCTAGAACACCACAAGAAAAAGATCGACTACCCGACAGGATCAGCCTGGATAGGTAGTTAAATATACCTAGATTATTCATTAAACTAAATCAGGAGGTCAGATAGGCAGTTGCTTCATGTAAAATACTATAGGTGCGTCCGGTTAGACTGGACTGGAAGCCGGAAGCCGACCCTAAAATAGTTGGAAAAGGCTAGGCAGATGATGAGGTTCATTCAACTAAGTAACACTTGTACTCGCTTGTCTGATGTTACGTCACCCGTCCCCTTTTATCCTTTTATCGATTCTGTCCACTTTTTGGAATCATTAGTCACGTACCTACTTTTTCATTTTGTTTAATTTCATTATATTAGGTACAGTATCTAATGCTATAATTCAATAAAATTGGTTTCAGGAGAGGCCTTTCGTCAATACCCCATATAGTCGGAGAGCCCGGCTTACGACTTTTGTCCTTACAGCACAATCTAATTAACAGTTTGTCGGGATTATCTCCTTTAGACTTGGGTAAACTTGTGTTTCTGGATGTGTATGACAACCAAATTGACAAAATTACTTCTTTGGAAAGACTGTTTGGCTTGCGAGTGCTTTTAATGGGGAAAAACAGGTAACCAACAATAATTAAGACGAAGTATTGTATAATTTAATACATATAGACTTCTTACTAGTATATTATAATCTTCCAGGATAAAAAGGATCGAAGGCCTCACAAACTTAATAAAGTTAGAAGTTCTAGATTTACATGGAAATAGGATAGGAAAAGTTTGCGGTTTATCTAACTTAAGTGAACTGAAAGTGCTCAATTTAGCCGGTAATCAGATCAAATGTGTCGGACAAACAGATCTTCAGGGTCTTGTATCTCTAAGAGAACTGAATTTGAAACGAAACCGTTTGAGAAAGCTGCTTGGATTTCAAAATACGCCAAAATTACAAAAACTGTATCTTGGCAATAACGATTTACAAAGGTATTATATCCAAAAGTGTATATTTCGTATGAACTATTTATCGTTATACTGCTTTACAGTTTATTTTATTTCAAATTTCCAGTGTAGAGGATATGTCGTCTCTTGCTGAAGCGGATTCTCTGGTTGATGTGTCTCTAGACGGAAATCCTGTGGCTTTGGGTGGGGATTGCGTACCGTTTCTTGTCTCATATCTGCCTAATTTACTAACTTTGAGCAACATGCATGTTACTGAACAGGTAAGAAATTATTAAAAACATTACCTACCTATAAGTGAAAAGAACGGGCAAGCATCGCCATTTTTATTTTAAAATCATGGAAAAACATAATTATCTGCATTTGATGGCGTGCTTTGCGTTATTAATCAGTGATACATTTTAAAAAAATGTACAATTTTATATTTGCTACAGGTGCGTAAGGCTGCAATGGCTTGGCGAAATAACAAAGAAGCAGCACACGCAGCTTACTGTGCATTAGGCGGAGCCGCACAGCAAGAAGCCAGACGTGATCAAATTATCAACAATGCTCGTACTAACTGGGAATTGCTCAGGTTTTCATTTCATTTTTATATAAAATTATAGCTTACAAAATATTAGTTCTAACACAAAATTTTAGCCTTTATATCCTGTTTTTAGATCGGAAAATAAATGCTTCGTCCCTGCAACTAGTCTAACCAAAAATGTAGACACTGACAAAGAATTCTCCATAGAAGCGACAACAGTGATCACACAAAGTGGTGGAACGCAAACATTGGAAGCCGCAGCACTTCCAGATGTCGTTGTGTCTATACAACAAGCTGATGCCGAAGACTCCGATTGTAAAATTAATAGCGATGCAAATATTGCAAATGCAAAAACGAGCACAGACCATGTGCCAAAAGCGTCACCAATGAAAAAGTTACAAAGAAGTTCAACAGCCAGAAAACCTTCGGAAAGAAGAGTTAACTTTTCTGACAGAAGTGCCTCCCAAGATACAGACGCATCCCATTCCACGTCGACTAGTAGTGATTTGAGACTACCACCTATATTATTACCGATAATTTCTTCTTTGGAAAATGTAAAATTGGCAGATAGTTCAGAACCGATACTAAAACGCTGGGAAAGTATGTCGAGTGTCGAACCAGTAGTTGACTCTTCGTTCAGTTCACTGCCATCTTCCAGTAGTGACAGTGAAGAGGAAACGAAGAAAAGACCTGTTCGACGCATGCCAACAGCTTTAAGGCGTCGAGAAAACTTTAGTACAATGCGGTCAAAATCTGTTTGTGATCCAGAAAGTCGCAGATCTAAATCCAAGAATTCAGATATAAGTGAAAACGCGAGCAATATATCAAGTAGTACTAATGTTGGTTCTGTTGCCAATTCGTCGACATCAGGAAGTGATCATAACAGTAAAGTTCTGCGACGAGAAAGCTCCTTAAATAACAGAACGAGTAGAAACATAAGGAGTGCCACAATATCGCGCCGAAATGAAAGGGCATCTTCAGCAAATAGAGCATCTACAGCTAGAGCAAAGTCGGTGAAAAATTTAAATTTAGCTAACTTCAAATCTTCAGAGCCTGTGCCGAAGACATTGCCTGCGTCCAAGGACAGAGAACAAGGTAGTTTGGTTTTTAACAAAACCAAATATCTTACTACACTTTGACTACATAATAACCTCCTTTTTCTTCAGGAGTTGATTATCTAGTGGAAGTCTGTGACGGTGTGGTGAGCGCATGGGGAGCTGGTGCTGTGCGGCGTCTCGCTCGCGATTGGGACTGGGAGCGTGCGCGCACAGTCACTCGCGCTGCCTACCACTATATACATTACAATGCAGTCGCACAATCACTGCCCGAGCTCAAGTCCAAGTAAGCATAAAAAACATTCATAATATTTATTTTGAGTCAAATTCGAACTAATACATTGATTTATCAGGTTTCCAAACGTCAGCCACATATCAGTTCGTGCGACGGGTCTACAATGGCTTGGCCAATTACATGCTCTAGCTGAATTGCGAGGCGTCACGGGTTTAACAGTACTACCGGAGGGTAACCCCATTAATTCGAAAATCTGGAGAGAATATGCTGTCTACAGACTCGCTCACTGGGGATTAAAAGAGATCAATGATGAACCGGTAAGTAAATTTAAATGCGTAGTAAATTCTGGAGTATTGGACAGTTAAGAAATTGAGTATCCTACAGGTGACGGATGAAGAAATAAAGTTGGCAAATAGAACTTATGGTGGACTTAGTGATATTGTACTTCGAGCTATACCTGACGCTCCATTACAACCTCTTTTGTCGAGACTAGGAAGAAGTGGTAATAGTGCTACTAGTGCTAAAGCCTGGTTACGAGCTGCTGATCCAGCTTTAAGGGACGTCATTGCAAAAGAAGCCTTACAATATAAAAAAGGAAATGTGTCGCAGGTAAAATAACCAGATCAATAATAATTAATTACTCTGTACTCGCATGTGCCATGAATCATGGACATCTATCAATCTGCTTAGCCTTTTCCCAACAATGTTGGGTTCGGCTTCCAGTCTAAGCGGATGCAGCTGAATATCAGTATTTTACTGGGAGCGACTGCCTACCTGAACTCCACAACCCAGTTACTCGGTAATACGATAAACCCATAATACTAGTTGTCACACTCTCCGGCTTCTGGCTAACCGTAACGACTGGCAAAGATCTACGAATAGCAGTTGGGACCAACGGTTTAACGTGCTTTCCGAGGCATGAAGAGGTCTCGATAAGTAATGGATGATCACTCATCCACGAACCGACCTCGGCAAGCGTAGCTTAACCGTAGATCGACCCATGCCACTGTTATTATTAAGCCAGATGTCCCTCCTCCGATCATGGATACTTAGAAGTATTTCAAATGTATTTGGACTTGGTAACGTTTAAATATTGTATTTGAAATTGAATGCCGTTGTTAATCCGATTATCACCAGTAAAATGATATCAACATAATATATTTCTCAGGAGGACATGAGCTGGCGTGTTCGTGGCCGCGGTCAACTGTCTCACGCAATTGATTTAGCTTGTGGGGCTGCACAAAGACTTAGAGCTCTCGAAGTGCAATGGCCGACAATATTAGTCGAAATGATTGAAGACATTCTGAGGGACTTTGCAGATATGGAAACACATGTGAAGGAACAAATGAAAATGCTTATGGACACAATGTGAACTAGAATAGAAAACATAGCTTTAGTTAGACTAGAATTAGTGTCAAATATCGCGCCGCCAAAATCTAGATTATTATAACAATTCATTACAGCCAGCATCAACAAAAATAATTCACATTTAGTCAAATTGTCACGGACTAGACAGTTAATTTATCTTATTTTAATACCACGAATATGATTTATCTTGTAAACAAAATACCCACCGAAATGTTATTTTTGTAAGCTTTCTTTACTAATAGATTATAGTGTAGAAAACAATCAAAACCCAGCAACTTTGTCGACTGAACTGTATTGTAATTTGCTCAATCTAGGTAGGAAATCAAACTGATCAATTAATAGCATGTTTAATGTTTTCTAGTACCTCAGATGTTAGAGCCATTTGTAGTGGACTAGTTTAATAGTATTTTAATAATAAGTTACGTAGTTATAGAAAAACAATAGTACCTAATAGGTGATGAACTGCCCTGCGTGTGCCTCTTTAATTTTAATAATAAACAATTTATAGACCTTTTTGCATTATTTTCATTTACATTAAATCTACACTCATGGGGGGACTTTGCCTATCATTAAGTAACGGAAACAGTAACATCTACTTGGCTCTGGTTGGCAACGCTATAAACCATAGACATATATATATGGACTGGAAATACCTACGAAAAAAGGGTGCCTACCTCATGGACGTAATATACTAACAGGACCGATAACTCTGAAAATGTGCATTTCCGAAAATGAACACTATTTCAACGTGTCAAAGTATTATATTCTGTTGCGCCTTACACAGAGGCAAATCCGAGCCGACAGGGATAGCTATAACGAAGGTCGTGCGTCTCGTTCTTTCATCTTGCCAGCATAAAAAATGTTACTGATCAAAAATTTTGCGTGATCAAAAACTCAATTGGAAACACTAGTATTTTATGTTATTTCAACAATTGTTAATCAACAAATTATATTTGCATTTATTTCTATGAATATATTCTTAAATTAAAAAAGAAAACATAAATTATTATTTTGCCTATTTTTATTTCTTATGGTAACCCTGTAAAGCATCATGTCATGGTCATGGCGTCAGTGAGATTAGCATTGTTTATGTTTATCATCATAATCATTACATAATAAAACAATTCTAAGGCAATCGGCATCAGTGAAAATGGTGAAAAAGTGTTGCGTTTATAGTTGTCCAAGTGAATCATACAGTGGTTGCAATATATCGTTCCACAGGTAAGCTAAAAATAATATTACTGTAAATCTAACAACTATGGTGACCATGAATTCTTGTTACGTGTCAATTGTGTGGTCGAGTAAGGTCCTAACTTTTGTACTATTATTACAGTTTCCCAAAAAATGAAGAAATGCGACAAAAATGGCTCGGCAGTATACACGTGAAGCAAAAAATTACAAAAAATTCTGTCGTATGCAGTCGACACTTCGAACCTTCCTGCTTTCGTACTGCTAATTCCCGTCAATTATTAAAAACTGGTGCTATACCAACGATTTCTCCCGTGGTAAGAATAATATTATAACCATTAATTACTGGATTTTGGCGTAATTTTTTAACACGCTTTTATTCGTTTCACCTGTATGTTTGCATGCTTCTATGTTTGTAACCAACTCCTTTCAACTCGATTTTGACCCATTTCAATTGGTAAGATTTAATTTAAGTTTGGTAGACTTATCAAGGACAACTGACAAAGCGTGGGAAAAACACGCTTTGTATATATATATGAATATATTTTACATAGTTTTGTTTAGAGGAATTTGAGGAATGACTTTTATTATTTGTATGGACGTAATATGTTACATTAGGTTTATCGTTTACATAATTATTTATTAAGGCAAAGAGCATGCTTAATACATAATTTCATGTTTATTTTTACAGGCCAAAAATAAAAAA
This sequence comes from Eremobia ochroleuca, assembly GCA_949629135.1. Taxonomy (NCBI): domain Eukaryota; kingdom Metazoa; phylum Arthropoda; class Insecta; order Lepidoptera; family Noctuidae; genus Eremobia; species Eremobia ochroleuca. The sequence continues at coordinate 15,457,287 of OX451401.1, read as the reverse complement.
ATAGAAGTTCTCAGTGATATATTACTACAACACCCACAATCAATTACCTCTGAAGAGGAAATCCTACGTCCTGCCGCCTCTTTAGAAACATCTGTTATTGCTGGGACAAGTTCAAGCAATATAGAAGAACCTCAAAGGAAGAAGCTCTGTCCAAACGTAAAGGAAGTTGGTGTTCAAACAGTATCTATTAAATGTATGAGCCCCGTAGAAGATGTTTTAAAGAGAAAGGTAAAAGTATTATCACAAAGGCTAAATAGGCGTGACGAAAGATTAAAAAACTTACAATCGCTTTTTTCGTTACTCAAGAAAAAGTGTAAAAATTTTGATGAAGTGGAACAAAATATAAAAAATAATTTTAGCAACATCCACACTCTATTGAACACAGATAAAAGCAACAAAGGTCAAAGATATTCCGATGAAGTAAAAAAATTTGCTTTGTCTTTATACTTTTATTCGTCAAAAGCGTATTTATTTCTTAGAAATCATATTAGTTTGCCCCATCCTGTAACTTTGCGAAAAATGCTTGCTACTCATGAATGTAACGTTGGCTTCATATCTGAAGTTTTTGAGTATTTAAAATTATCTGTTAAAGAATATGATCTGCAAAATGTAGCATTAATATATGATGCAATGTCAATAAAGTCTGAAGAGGTCTACGAAAAGTACAAAGACAAAAGTGGGGATATGTCGATTTGGCTGGCATTATCACTGATGAATCAGAACGGCTAGCTACTGAGGTATTGGTTTTGCAAATAGTCTCATATGAAAGAAAATTCAAATGCCCTATTGGATATTTCTTTATTTGTAAAATCTCAGCTGCCATACAGTCGCAATTAATATTTACAGCTATATGTATGTTACATGATATAGGAATAACAGTTCGAAGCCTAACCTCTGATGGGACAAATGTTAATGTTACAACATATGAAAAGTTGGGCTGTACTTTCAGTGATATAGATATGATTACTCATTTTAGGCATCCCAAACAAGATAGCAGAATACACTGTATTTTTGATCCAGCTCACATGGTAAAACTATGTAGGAATATTTTTGCAGAGACAAAGTTAAGTTCTCCTAACGGTGATATTGATTTTAACTTTATGAAAGAATTGCACATATTACAAGAGGAAGAAGGTTTAAGACTTGCCAATAAATTAAATGCTAACCATCTTAATTTTATGGGAAAAAAAATGAATGTTAAACTTGCGGCGCAGACATTAAGTTCTTCAGTCGCTGATGCCATTGACTTTTTAAGAACTAGTGGCAATGAAAATTTTCAGGGCAGTGAAGCAACTAGTGAATATATCAGAATGATTGATAGAATTTTTGATTTACTAAACGCAAAATCCCCTATTGGAACTGGTTTTAAGTCCCCATTGCGACTAAGTAATGAAATGTTTTGGACAAAAGCTTTTACCGAGACGAGAGAATATTTGAAAAATCTCACTATTGACAATCAAAACATTTTATTAAGTCGCCGAAAGATGGCTGCTTTTGGCTTGATTGTTGACACTTACAGCTGCGCAAATTTAGCAAAAGATCTTTTGGAAGGTGTGGATAATAATTTAGAATATTTTCTTCCATATAAATTCTCCCAAGACCATTTGGAAATGTTTTTTTCCTGTATTAGATTGCAGGGTGGTGGAAATAACAACCCTAATGCATTACAATTCAGGTATGCTATGCGCAAACTTCTGTATCGAAATAGTGTCAAACCTAGCATAAACGCAAATTGCATAGACGATGATTTTGAACTTTCACCAATTTTAGAGTTTCGTAGCCAAAAAAGAATTGTTGAGAAAACTCAAGAGGATGATGATTCACAAGATGAAAATGAAGTAGAAATTTTATTCAATCATATGCAATCGATCAATATGAGTGATTACAAAAATAATATCCTTTATTACATTGCTGGTCATTTTGTAAACAAAATGTTAAATAAGATTACGTGTCAACACTGTCGCGACGCTTTGATTATTACTAAGGATAATTTCGATCACTCATACTTTGTGGATATTACCAACTTTTCTTCTTTTACTGCATTCGTTGACAGGGGAGCCTTAAAATACGTTTCTAGATTTTCTTTCGAGGTAATAAGGAGTAGCGAACAGTTATTTATGTCGGAAATGGCTAAGAAGACATTCCGACACACTAGCAAAAACGTTATTTTGTCAATATTAAAGCAACTGTTTGTTGCCAAATTGAAGCATTTGTTTTCTCCAGCCCACCCGGTACAATCTGCAAATGATGAAGAGCCACACGAATTACAATTGGTGAAAGCGTTGGCAAATTCATATCTGAATTTAAAAATATTTCATCAGACGAAATTAAATTCGTTACGAAATTTCGGCAGTAAAATTGGACTTAGACAGAAACTTACTAAAACCATTTTATTTAGTCATGTTTAAAAAGTAGTAATTTGATATTAAGGTTTAAAATAATTACTGGCATTATTTGAACTGTATTTACTTGTCAACTGTAACAAATATAGCAATGTGGTCAACTACTAAATAAACACTATTTGTATAATTATACTATTAGTATTATTTATTTCATAATCCATCCCTTATCCCCCAGAATTTTGCCATTGCTGATGTTTGTTTTTCGTGTGTCTAAGTGGTCAATACTGGTACTTATCAGATTTTTGTAGTTGCCTAAAGGCACCTGATATAGCTTAACGACTGACATCACCCATCCTAGTGGGGACGCTGCCCGGGGTTGTTCAACATGCGTAAGCGCTTAAAAATGCGTACTTACTTCCACTGGGCCATCGAGCTCCTCAATCCTCATCTATACATTGGAAATATTTACAAAAAGATGAATTGGGTATGAAAGATAAGTAATAGAACGCATTTTGATCATTTTTGGAATTTTTGTCTGTTTATCTGTTTCTTTGTGCACGCATCACGTAAAAACAACAGAACCTATTCAGATGCAGTTTCCAAAATTATGTAGGGCTTAGCTCGGAATAACATTTAGGCTTTATTTCATCGCAATCGGTCCACTCAATCAGAAGATATGTGCATTTAATGATTCTGTGGTTTTCCAGTACTAAGTCGCGGGTACAGTGGAACTGACATAACAACGCCGAACCGAAACCTGAAGCTATGACGTAAAATCTTTACTGCAGGATCCATTTCTAGCGCAGATTACATATAGGCTACTTTTTAACCGCCTTCAAAAAGGAGGAGGTTTTATGTTTTAGTAGTCAGCGCGCACGAACTCGCGGGCACAGCTAGTTGCTAATAATAATTATTATTATTATTATTTATTTTATTTCAGGCATAAGTACCCATAATTATACTACATTGAATTATTACAATAAATGAATAAAATTAAAATAGAATAAAAATTACATTACAATACATTATAATAACTCCATACCTATGTGTTAACTTTTGTACCCCACATCGAAAATATTTCTAAGAAAGCATCCAAAATGTTAGGGTTTGTGCTGAGAAATACTAAGGACTTTAAACATGCTCGTACTAAAATAATGCTGTACAATAGCCTTGTACGAAGTGTCCTGGAGTATTGCAGTGTTGTATGGAGACCACACTACGCCACACATAAGTTACTCTTAGAAAGAGTTCAAAAACGGTTTTTGTGGCACCTCGCATTTTCTAGAGGAAAAAGTAAACAATTACCCTACTATAATACTCGTCTCGAACACTTTAAAATGCACTCGTTATCAACTCGAAGAGAAGTTATTGATGCCTTGTTTCTCTATAAACTACTCAGAAATAAAATGGACTGCCCAAACCTACTGAGCCTCCTAAAGTTCCGTGCTCCAGCACGACTTCCGCGAAATCCTATCACACCACTACACCCTCCTTTGCATAGAACGGTCCTAGGTGCTAACTCACCGATAGCACGCCTGTGTAAAATCTTAAATAGTTGCAGTGATCTTACTGATATACACCATGACAGCATAGGAAAATTTTATAAAATAATTCTCGAGCACTTTTCGCACAACGTATGATCTCACAATTTAAAGTTTAAAGTTTATTTTTGTCAAATTTAAAGGTTTTATGGTTATTAGTTTATTATTTTTTTTTGTTATTATACCTATATACATTTATAAATGTTAATTTTTCAAATTTGTTTATTTAAATTACTGAAATGAAATTATTGTTATTATCGCTGCGTTCAGTTACGCTGGAATTATTATTGTCTATGTATAAGTATTAACCAACCATTATTAATTAATACTAATAAATTATTATAGTACAATTACGATAAACACTATGTAAAACAATAAAAGGCGCATGTTGTGTTAGCCTGTAAGTAATTGTTGCACTTATAAATGCAAAACTATTAACATATTATTGTAAATGTATTGTGTAAACAATTGTTGGCTAACCTTAATAAATAAATAAATAAATAAATAAATGTGTTGTAAGTTAACTATTAGTCGGTAGTTTGCAAGGTTGAATTTGTCTCACATAGCCAAATCTTATTGTCACCCTGTTAGAAAAGGACACGCGGCCTCTATATTATCTGTCTCGGTCGGCTCGTTTTTTAGCTGAGAGTACTCGGTCCTGTTAGTATATTACGTCCATGGCCTACCTACAACTCATATTGTCTCAAAAAATGGCTGCCATTGCTAGGGTTGTATCAATCAAGGAACATTGGTGTTACTATAACGAGTATCGATACTAAATACGAGTCGTACTAGTTATCACGTTTGGATCATAATATAGTATACTAACTTATAGTCCGTTCTAACTAAGGTTGCCTACTTTATAGTAACGTATCCTAGTTTATTTTCGATAAACATACTTTATAATTTTGCATAAAAATACAGTATGCGAAAATGCTTTATTTATAATCTTTTGTTATGCGTAAAAAACTCATATGAACTATTTATCGATAGGTACAGACGCCAGCACATCAAGGTACCCGAAACTGTCAAATTATCGCAATCGACTTTCTTCCCTGAAAATAAAATTAATGCCAAGTGTTTTTTCGGCACAGAATTAAAAAACACTTTTTAATTGCATCACGTTTACGTATTAAAGTGAAGGAAAACAGCGTGAAGAGATATGTATCCATATGCCCAAAAACAGGTGCTTTCGCATATTATACCTTTGGGTTGGAAGGCCAGAGAGCAGTAGTTTCTGTTAGGTATGCGGACCCTAGTGAAAAACAAGATAATCACTAGGGTGAATGAATAATATAAACTTCCCATCACATTCTCCGTGAATGGGATGGGATGCTTATATTATTGTGGTAATGAGTGGTGGAGTAAAAATAAAATAAAAGTATTTTTTTTTTGCCTTTGTTTATTGGTATGATAATGATTAACAAATATAACGTTCAATTATCGTTCAAATATAACGTTTGATTAGTAAAATAGGCTTACAAAAGTAATACTTTGCGAATGCGATGCTTTGGGCATCTTTTGTGATTGGTCCAAGACATTGTAAAAGCCAATTGTTTTTAAAAGAGTATCCGTGGAGTTTCTCGCTGGTTCTTCTGCATAGGAAACCACCATTTGGAACCGTGCATCTAGCTTCTGACGTTTCATAAGTGCCCATGTAGGTTTATGTGAAAGAAAATATTTTGATTTTGGTGCTGTGAACCACGGGCTGGACCTAGCAAGGTCAATCGGAGCTAATAAGACGCAGGACTATTTATGTTAACATAGCAGAATATACCGATATCATTCCAGCGGAGGAACTAGTTCCGGAAACTATTAGGCAACGGTACAACACTATTCTATTATGACATATTATTGTAAACAAACGAATGAATTAACAAAATAATAAAAAGGTCTGTTATACGGAAATTCACTCAAATATCAATACTTTAGCCATAAATTCATGATCGCGTTACAATTATATCATCGAATGTCTATTATTGTATGTGTTATTGCATGAAAACCGGCTACTAACCTGTGCAAAGAAAGTTGAGGTTGATTTTCATTCTTCCTTGCACCACACTTCACAATACAACACACAGGCATGTTGAATTGCTGTTTTTCAACATTTACATGCAGTTTTAAAGGTAAAGTACTCGTAATTTTCTCGCAAATCTCAATAATACAAAAAATAAACAACCATTTGACAGCTGAACTACCACGAAACTTGGCGACAAAGATGGCTGCTCTGGCACCTACCTACAACCGTGTATAGAATAACAGGGCATCTCCTGTTATATCCCATCTCAATGCTATAAACACAAAGTAGCCCCTGTCAAAAATGTAATTAATGCTTTCCTTCTTCTTCTGGCTCCTCTCCATCAACCAGGTGCCGTCCCAGGTTTTCGACAGCCTGCATGATTTACTTGTTTTGTCGACAATTACGAGCGAGCAATTTTGGAATTCGGGAACTCCGCTCGTAGGCGCTTTAAACCTAATGTATGTACAGACGCCAGCACATCAAGGTACCCGAAACTGTCAGATTTTCCCAATCAACTTTGAACCTTATGCTTTAGCGATAAAGTTGAAAATCTATTAAAGAAATCTGACAGATTGTAGTAGCTTGATGTGCTGGCGTCTGTACATACATTAGGTTTAAAGCGCCTAAGGCTAGATTCTAAAACCTAAACTTTTCATTATACTTGGGGTGATGGGTAAGTACTGTAAAACGAATCGGCTTTGAATAAGTTGACAAAGTTCGCCCATTTCTGTATAAAAGGTCAAAGAAAACTGAACCGACCCGAGACGGGGCTTGAATTTTTGAGTTCGCTCTACATTCTCATAATACTTGAGCTTTACTGCATAAGTCGACAAATTACTTCCTATTTCTGTATGAATGGACAAAAAAATTAAAACTGTCCGAATGGTGCAAAGTAAAAAAAGAAAAGGCAGGCCTTTGCAATGGCACAACACAGGCTGAAAATAAATGTTAAATAGCCCATTATAGCTAAACGAGGAATTTCAGCTTTTTATTTTGAACGCAATAAAATGACAAAGCTACCAACCAATCAAACGAAAACATGCTGACTGACAAAAATGACAATCACTTGACACATGACAAACTTGAAATATTTGTCAAATGGAAACAGATAAAGCCTAAATATTTTGTAATTATCTGTATATAGTATCATTATCGCCATGCATTATTCACTGTAAAATGAAGCAGTGATTGTAAGTCAATACGAAATGGACGACACCGAGAGTACCACAACATCTGCTGATGAGAACACCGGTAACTTGTGCGACAACCCGACAAGGGATACTTTAGCAGAGGGCTTACTCGGGCTTCTGAAACCCACTGTGGACCAGTTAGACGACAGGGTCAGAGCTACAAGGTAAATAATGATATTAAATAGCCCAAAATATTGTGGGCGGCCTTTTGTTAAGACATATGTACATTAAAAGGCAGCTTCAAGATCCAATTTTCGTAATTCGTGATATTAGACGACAAATTAGACATAACTGGATTATAACCTCTTCTTCTTCTCTTAGTTACCACACTGTTTATTGTTATCACGACAAGACAGTTTCAGTTGGTTCTCAAACAAAATATACTTGAGCATAGGTGTAGCCTACAACCTTACAACAATCCTATAACCATAAACTAGGTCACAAGTATTTTAACCCTTTATAGGGCAGAAGATCTTGGCTTGTATGTTAAAAATAAAATACTGGGATAATGAAAACTGGTAAAATGTATGGTGTCCAATATATGGACTAGAAAGGGTTAAGAGTTATGCCCTGCTGAATCATAAATTATTGTACCTGCCTACAACGACATCTTCATATAAATCCCATATTAATACTAATTTAGTGAACTGAATTAGTAATATTAATCATTAATCCAGTTCTTGTAAAATAAATGTTGAAGAAATAAATGATTTTTTATATATTTTTTTTTATCCACATCACAATCAACATGCAAGCCTTTCATCTTGTAACTGGTCTATTTCCAGGATATCCCAGTTAGAACTGAAACAGCAGATAGAATCATTGAACGAAGAGCTGCAGAATGTACGAGAGGCGTTGAACAATCACCCTGACTTGGACCCCTATGTGAAGAAGCTGATATCTTGCAAACACAAGGTCACTGTAGTACTGAATGTGTTACAAGCATCACAGGTTGGTTGTAACTTCATTAAAGTATAGTTAACCTCCAAGCAGTCGCGCGGTGTCGAATCGACAGAGATTCGATCGATTCTCAATACATTTATGATGCCAAATTGCTTACAAATCCAAAGAAAATTAGAATATTATTTTGATTTTATAATTTTGTTTATGTCCTAACATAATGATAATGTGATAAATACAAAAAATATTAAAAAATTAGTGTTTTAAATCCCTGAAATATCCTATAGGTCTTTTAGGTTACTCGCGACCGCTGGCATTACAAATGAACGCGCGGCCGCTTGAAGGTTAAAATAATTATTTACTTTTTCCTGAATTTTTTATTTCCTGTTGATAAAATATAGAAATCTATATTTTATCCTATTCGAATTCATATTTTAATACTGACCACACATTAAAGTAATGAAATGAAAATAAAGTAAAAAGCAGCATTATACTTGTCACCATTTCAGGATAGACTCAATGAAATAAGACGCATGGTAAGCAAAGAGAAAAGTGTACGCACAGCTGTACTGCCTGAACCAATGCCGCAAGATCCTGAACAGAGCACCAGCGGAGTTGTCACAGACAGAGGAAGCATCAACTGAAAGCATGGAGACTCCTTACCAGAACCACATCAACAAGGCTGACTTCGACCATGTGTATGAACCTGCTGAGGACAGCTTCCTACTCATAGATGCCTTAGAAAAAGACCTAGATTATCTAAAGAACAAAAACCCCACATTCTGTTTAGAAGTCGGTTCTGGCAGTGGTGTAGTTGTTACAGCTTTTGGTATGGCATTCCCACAAACTTTCTGTATAAGCACAGATGTTAATTTTAAAGCTTGTGTCATGTCTAAACAAACTGCTGTTCATAATAAAGTTATTTTAGATACATGCAATATGGACTTGGCTAGTTCCTTTACTGATAATATTTTTGATGTTATCATCTTCAATCCGCCGTATGTGGTGACCGACAGTGAGGAGTGCGGTGGAAGTGACATTACGGCTAGTTGGGCTGGTGGGGCTAAAGGCCGAGAGATTACCGACAGGCTACTCAACATGATACCAAAGAAACTAGCCAATAATGGAGTCTTCTATCTTCTGCTCATTGAAGAAAACATTCCTCATGAAGTTGTTCAAATTATGTCTAGTTATGGATACAAATCCGAAACTGTCATAGAGAGGAAAGTCCGAAATGAGCAACAATTAGTTATAAAGTTTTTTTAAGTATAGTTGATATTCCTAATTTGCAATATTGATAAGACAGATTGATAAAACAATATTATTTTGTGTTTGCTTTGGTGTATTATTTACAGCTAGAGGTCAAATTAAACAACAGTCTTTTAATATTGCAGTCACTGTTGTATATTAATAAGTATAAAAATATCTGTAGCAAAAATATATTTTATATGAAAAATATATCATCTTTATTTCAAGCAAGATTTTTTATGACAGCTTCCCCAAAAGCTTTAGCTCCTACATCGTTTTCTGCAGCTCCTGGCAGCGAGGAGCATATGTTTACCCATCTTTCAATGTTAGGGAAGCTTGAGATGTCCCAGCCAACAGCCTGAAATAAAACAAAACTGTAATAAAATATTAATGTTTTCTAGCAAACCAAATAACATGACTGGTGATTTATTTTTATTTCAAGTCTCTGGGTTCAGATTATGATGATGATGATGAATTGTTAGGTGTAGTACTGGTACCCGTCTGGAACTGGTACCCAGGCACTGTACCAAAAGTACTGGTCTTGTACCGAAAGTACCAATAGAGGACCTGTACTTTTAGTACCGGTTCCAAGCCCTGCATTCAACTAATTGGATACATGCTAAATTGTAGCCCTAAACATAGGGTTAGCAGTTAGCACACAGCACAGAGGTCTTGGTGAAAACCAACCAGCCCATACATCATCATCTACCTAGCCTTTTCCCAACTATGTTGGGGTTGGCTTCCAGTCTAACCAGATGCAGCTGAATATCAGTATTTCACATGGAACAACTGCCTATCTGACCTCCACAAACCAGTTACTGGGTAACACGATACCCCTAGGTAAGACTGGTTGTCAGACTTTCAAGCTTCTGACTACCCTTAACGACTGTCAAAGATCTATGAATGACAGCCGGGACCAATGGCTTAATGTGCTTTCCGAGGTATAGATGTGTCTCGGTATGTAAAGATGGTCACCCATCCACAGACCAACCGCGGCAAGCGTAGCTTAACCTGATCGATCGACCTGTGCGGCTGTTATTACTTAGCCACAGGCCCCTCCATATCCTCCCCAGCTCCATACATAATAATACATAAAAAATGCTAAATATAACTTTTATTTATAACATTGTTCTTACCAGAATGCTGCTCAATGATGCATAAATAGATGTGTCTGCAATAGTAGGATGGTCACCAGCAACCCATTTGGTGTCATTGAGGAACTGGTTCAGGAAGCCAAGAGTGGTGTTCAGGTCATCTTTCAGTGTCTTCTTTATTTCCTTCTCTCCAAGGAATAATATCGGGAACTGGAAAATAAATTGGTTGATCACTGTTTTTAAAGGTATAGTATATTTTACGTTGTGTAGGTAGGTAACTATATCAAGATTTATTTATTTTTATATCGAAAGTTTAAAAGCTACAGAAATTAATAAACTGTGTTACCGTAAATAATGAAGGCCATTGCGACTAATGACTTACACAAATAGCCCTAATTTTCACATACAAAGAGGAACTATCGAAGTACAATCTTTGATTGACTAATGCGCGCAGTTTCAAATCTTTCGGATAATACTGATCATCCTTCCCATACTTGTCGGCCAAGTAACACGCAATAGCTCGGCTCTCCCATAATATGAACCCATCATCGTCCAATGTGGGTAGGCAGTGCTGAGGATTTATTTTCAAAAAACTTTCTTTCATTTGTTCCTTTCGGAATAAATTAACAATTTCGACATCTATCGGCACTTCTACTGCTCTAGCTGCAAGTAAAGCTCCGCGCGATGGGCCACTGATAGGAAAATGATAAAGTTTCACAGACATTTTAAATAAATGAGAGAAAATGCATGCAAAAGTACAAGTTTGAAAGTTTGTTGACTTCAAGTGACATTCAAGAATAAACAAGGTCAGTGAACTGCAATACGTACCCAACGAAACCAGTTCCATCCTACGATTTATTTACACCTTTACTGGGGTACCGTATACCTATTATTTATATTTGCGGCAGCCTAACTCTTCTATCGTCGTCCAGAGTTCCAGTCGATGTTTTGTACGTTATACTGACTTGAAAAAAAGGTCTGTAACGAAACTCGTAAACCACGTTTCCAATAAAACCGTAATTTCTAATAAGTTACCTATCTAAAGTCTTTGCACCATTGGTCCAACTCTATCTTTGAAAAATAAGTTTTCGAGTGTCAGAATAGAAGAGTTCCTGACATGTCTGTCATTGTCAAAGCTTACTGTTTCGCTCATCAGCTAATGTCAAATTGCCAATGTTTATATTTTGCGAATAGAATACGAATTCCTGCTTATTTTTATAAAATAAATTAGATTTATAAATTAAAGATGACGGCGAATATTTGTAGAGTCTGCTTAAGTCAAGAATTATTAGTAAATATATTTAAAAAGTCAGGATTTCTTTCGATACCTACGAAATTAATGTCTATTGCGAAAGTAAACGTGAGTATGATAATATTATTGTTATTTTATTTCAATATAAAATATAAGCTATATATCACCAGTACACTAGGTGTTAAATAGACCACTGCAGTATCAGAAAACAGTTCTGCTCAATGTATATTGGGATCTATAACTCAGGGCTGGCCATACCTACATTTGCATGAATGAAATCTCACATTTCGTTTAAAAGGCTTAAAAAATAAAGCTTTTTTTATTTTAGATAGCACCTGAAGATGGCCTTCCAGATGCAATTTGTTCCAAATGTGTCCAAAAACTAGACGACTGTATAGAATTTATTGAGCTATGTGAAACATCTGATGTAAAACTGAGGGCCTTATTAGAAAATAACTGTATGGAGAACAAATTGATGATGGACAATAGCATAGAAAATGATAACTTCTTATCGGACAATGATATGTCACTATCACCTAAAAGTGAGACAGAACAAGTGCTGTTTATTGATGAAAGTATAGATCATAGAACTTTAACTTATAACCATACAACTTTATCTGATAATTTGTTGGAAAATGAAACAAATATGGATACAAAAAAAGAAAATATTAATCATTCTAAATTAATAAATAAGAAGACTCAGAAACAACAATGCTTCACTTGTGGAAAAGTTATGTCATCAAGGCAAGTAAATAGAAACAAATCCACTTTATATGAATTGACAGATCGAAACAAAATGACCTTTTTGTTGTTTTGTTTTTATAGTTGAACTACTGGAAGACTTTGGTGACAGGCAGAGTAATTAGATATAACAACAAGTGGCATGAGTGTTTGTATAAAAACCCAGATATTTTATTACTATACATTATATTTCGTGCACTGGATTTTCAACTCTCGGTGTTGATAATCCAAAAGAGCTAATCCCAGCGCATCAAGAAAACACTCTTGGATTTTCAACTTTCAGCACTAAGCAGAGCTTGAAAATCGAGTGAGTGAAAAATATCGCTTTTGCGTACCTGGGCTAACAGCCACTAGACTTTAGACACTAGACGTCAGGCAAAATAAGAGCAGGAATAGTCTTTCAGGGGAAACGTTTATCATTTTAAAACACAATTCATTTCAGGTTCTACTTACAGAAATAAATCATTTATTATTTATTAGGTTCTAACAAAAACAACTTGTGTCCCTTCTCTCGTATAAAATTTCGCAGCCGCGTTTTCAGATTTCGCCTCAAGACGCACATGCGAACTCACACTGGAGAGCGGCCATTTTCTTGTCCACATTGCAGTAAGAACTTCTCGTTAGCACAGAACTTGAAAGTGCATCTGAGAATACATACAGTAAGTACATACATACATTTGCCACATTGGCTTTCAGTGTGAGAACTAAGTTCAGGTGACAATGTTGTCCCAGTCTTAGGCAGTTTTACTTATAACACTTACTGGACCTGTATAATATTAGGACTAACATTTGACTGTAGTTCTAAAATTAGTAAGAAACGAAAAGACGTTAAACATTTTAATATGAAAGATTAAGACTAATTGTAATAGATTAATTGCAATTTTATCATTTTCAGGGAGAGAAACCTTTGCAATGTCCAATATGTGGAGACGCATTTGCTCAGTCAGCAGGTTTGGCAGCACACAAACGCAAGCACTCGGGTGTACTGCCATATGACTGTAAGCTGTGTCCGCGCTCTTTCCGAACTATCGGACACTTACAGTACCACACACGGTAGGCAAACATCATACAAATAAATAAAATTGTAGTGTCTGTTAGTAATGTCAAAATAACAGCTTTTTACTAATGCATATGAAAGTATATACGGTACTTATAGCAAAAACAATCTGTCTGTCTATTTGCTCCAGCTAATCTCCGAAACGGCTGGACCGATTTTGAGGGGACTTTCACTGGCATATCATCTACATGTATAGGACAAAAGCCTATGTTACTTTTTATAATACCAGCATATTATAAGGAGTAACATAGGCTTTTTGTTCTGGTAACACGTTCCCGTGGGATAATTTTCAACACCTACGCGGGCGAAATCCGCGGGCAGAGGCTAGTTTAATCAATAGTTTTTCAAAACTTTAAATATTTTACAAAAGTATTGTTAGTAAATATATTGCTTATTCAAAATAGGCTAAAGCTAAATTAATTATTTTGAAGTAGAATAAATAGACCCCTAAAATAACTTACTTATACTGCCTTATACTCAGACACGTTTTCCCAGACAGTTTTATCACGAATTTTTCTGAATGTTGGCTGTAAAATATCCTAAAAGTAGGATAACATACATAGTTAAATCTGGCATCCTTTGTTTTTATTTGTATAGTTAGTTAGTAATATAATTATTTAATTTAGTACCTAGTGTAAATAGTTTGTTGTGTAAAATATTAAAAAAGTTATATGTAGAATTATCTATACATATTATAAATTGAAGCTAAAATGTTATACCTATGCTTATCTATTGCAGACGACACACAGGCGAAAAGAACTTCGAATGTGACACATGCGGCCGAGCCTTTATCACTCGCAGCGATTTAAAACAGCACTTGCTCACGCACACCGGAGCCCGGCCCCATGTCTGCTGCATCTGCGGACTGCGGCTCACCCGCGCCTCACACCTTAAGAGACACATGCATCTTACCCACGAAAAAACTGTATACTCCTGTGATCACTGCCCAGCGGAATTTATAAAAAAAAGCGAGTTAGAAAAGCATATTAAAACTCATGACTGTTAGACTTTTTATGAATATTAATTTAATATGTTTTGATAGATAGGACGTAAGCTATTTATAAAGTAACTCGTAGATAAATATTAGATTGAAGCAATAGATAAGTATTTTAAAAAGTTTTATTAGAATATGTACATACTAAACCCTTAGATATACTTAAAGCGGAAGATACTTGATCACTTCGCGCGGCCCTACTGAACCAAGTGTTTCGTTGCATGTAATTTTAGGTTTATCTAAGCTAAGGCTATACCATAATTATTTAAATATGTGAGTCAAAAAATATTATCTATAATATAATATTATAAAGCTGAAGTTTGTTTGTTTGGTTGAACGCGCTAATCTCTAAAAAAAATATTTTGTGTTGAATAGTCCATTTATCGAGGAAGGCTATAGGCTATGTAATTTCACGCTACAACCAATAAGAGCGAAGCATCAATGAAAAATGTTGCAAAAACGGGAAAAATTATTCTTGTTGAGAGCTTCCGTTACGTGCGCTGCGTAAATGGTTAAAGTTACGCAAAAATCAAGTATGACGGAATTGTTCCACCTTAAAAGTTCTAAAAAAAGTCCGCGACAGTATATGTCTATCTTTTATGGTTGACTCACTATAACGTTTTTTTATGGTAATCAAATTTGTTCTTAAATAATGCATTATTTGCGAATGTGTTTTCATAAACATGATATTAATCCGTATCCAAATAAATACGTTATTCATCACAAGTATTTAATTTTGAACAAAATTGCCCTTTACATCATTTGATTTCAATGAATATCTTAGGAGATATCATAGTTTTAAAATAAATCCGCACGGCCGCCGGTAGCTCTGCGAGGTTCACTATACTCAATTCCACTCTTACTGATCATAGCGTGATGTTCCTAAAATAGCTTCTTACAGTAAGTATTAATGTACTAAGTAATAATCATAAGTAATGGAATATATGTTAGTAAGATTTTTCCTCAAATTAACGCGGGTGAAACCGCGGAGCAATGCTAGTTTGTAATAAAAGTCGAACTAATATAAGTAATTATTGTTCCATAACAATAATATTTACGGTTACTTATTTCATTCCTTTTCTTATCATGTGATATAAATCGGCAACTAATAAATGTGTCTTGATAATAAACTATAAGTGTGGTTTTATTTATATTAGTCTTCACCTACACTCAAGAACTGTCATTGGGTTGTACCGTTCGACTTCTACTGTACAGACACAAGTCTTCTATTGTTCAAGGCACGATGCATCTATCCTTTCCATTGACTCTTTCCTTGTATGTCGGATGTTTAGGTGTAAAAGTGTTAACTATTACGCTCATTTGCTATAGTGTGGGTAATTAATTTCGTAGCACCGCGATCGAGTGCTACTACGGCACTAACATTTTTAGATCTAGTAAGTTAGTGCATACGGTTAATTTATGAATAAGGACACCCTGAGTAGGTAGTTTCCCGTTCTCCGACATCCGATGTCCGATATTTCTATTCAAAGTAAACGATGCATATATTATGATAGATTAGCACGAAAACGAGCCTAACAAAATGAACTCAACCTATTGGTTTGTAAAAATTTAAAAGAGTATACTTAAGATGGTTTGGTCGTGTTGAGGGTGATTGAAAGGTGACTAACAACAAAATATGTGGACAAGGCAGATGTGGAAACAACAGGAGGGGACGCCCATATGGTGACCTTTTGGTAATGTTTGGTAATGCACCTGACTCAGGTGCGTGCGTAATACTCACAACCAGCATGCGTGTAGAACTTGTAGGGGGAATGAAATATAAATAATAATAATATGAACCTATACCTACCTTTACGCTTCGCTTAGGGGGGAGTGATGTAGTGATGACAAACCTAAGCCTACCTCCATGGGAAAAAGGCGAAAGCTTATGTATGTATGACTATGATCCTATATAAATTACGTGCTAGCGTCTTTAAACTATCCAAGGGTCTAATTCTTATTTTAGGCACTCTTATACATATTAGTGGTCTCATGGTATCTTTTATTTGTCTACACTAATATTATAAAGAGGAAAGATTTGATTGCTTGTTTGTATAGAATAGGCTCCCAAATTACTGGACGGATTTGAAAAATTGTTTTAGCATTATAAGCCGACATTATCCCTGATTAACATAGGCTACTTTTTACCGCAGGAAAATGCTTCATTCCTACGGGAAAACGGGTAATATAATTTAAACGGCGGGAATTCCGAATTCTACGCAAACGAAGTTGCGGGCGGATGCTAGTAAGAAGTAAATTAGCCTTCTTGTATCATTCTCATTCGTAACTTTTTATACTGAATTAATAACTCTTTAGTATACCGAGAATATCATCCTCAATTTAGCGGAACTTACCGGTTTTCCTTTTTATTTATCATGGCAACATTCACACATTTTCGAATTTTAAAATCGTTAACGCTTCCTTGTCGTGTTTGTTACGAGTGCTAGTTTTCTTTGTGATTTTCTAGAAAACTGGACTAAGTAATTGTTTTGTAAACACTGCTGCTGTATCACCATCAAAAGAGCTTTCCTGAGAAGAATTAGGTTTTTGATCAAAAAGCGAATTGTTTCTGTTTCGGCAGTTTGAAATATTGTGACTGTCATCACCATGTCGGCGAGAGAAATTTATTACTCTGAGAAATATTACGATGAAGATCACGAATACAGGTAAGAGACATATTAAAAGTGATATTTAAAGTCATAATACATCAACATTCAAGTTTATAACCTATCAAAAATTTCAGTTTTCAATAGG
Source organism: Eremobia ochroleuca (assembly GCA_949629135.1). NCBI lineage: Eukaryota > Metazoa > Arthropoda > Insecta > Lepidoptera > Noctuidae > Eremobia > Eremobia ochroleuca. The sequence goes on along the minus strand of OX451401.1, from coordinate 15,440,154 downwards.
TTTATGGGGGTTAAATTCTTTCTAGGTCGTTCTTACATAAAAATACCGGTACCAGTAATACACAAGTTTTGGTGGTAACCTTTCCTTGGAAGTATAAAGATTTATGAAACTGAAACATCATGACCCAACTTTGAAATGCATTAAAAGGTTTCATGAGCAATCACGGCTGATTTAAATTCTGGGGTTCGAAGATTCGATAACAATACAGAATCTTCGAGATTCAATACCCGAAGTTTTTGTGAACTGGTTACCATATTGGAGAATTGTTTGTTTACATTGTTTTACCCTGTCTGTGAAGTTATTCTTGTGCTATTCTGAGTTATGAATAAAAACTAATTCAAAAAAATAAACAAAATTAAACTAATTCTATTTCTAAATTAATTGCTAAAATTTGGGGACTGTAAATTATTCACTTTATACATTAAAACATTTCTAAATATGAAATATTGTTGTAAAGCAATAATATTTTGACCAAACTTCAAATGGAACTACTAATAATCCTTTTCTCATTGTAAAATCTAGATAATTTGAAAAACTATTGGTATTTCCAGGCATGTGGTTCTGCCGAAAGAGATGGTGAAACTGGTACCAAAGAACCACTTAATGACTGAGCAGGAGTGGCGCGGCATTGGTGTGCAGCAGAGTCAGGGGTGGGTGCACTACATGACGCATCAACCTGGTCAGTAATACTTAATAATTGTATGTTTTTTTTTTAAATGTTATTTAGATGTGTTCAAATGGATAAAGGAGAATAGTAATATAATATTATAACTGAACTGCAGCAAGCCAAACATGTAATTGTTAATTTAAATGAACCAGCAGCAGTTACAGGAAAGTTTATCAGTTTGATATATTAAGGAAGATCAAAATGATGCAAATGGCATCATTTTGATCTTCCTTAAAATAATAATTAATTTAACATGTGCTTCCTACTATGTGAATTAATATGTTGAAAAAGAAATAAATGACATAATACATGTACAGATTCTGTACAAATATTCTGTTTTTTTTAAAGATCTCCAAAAGTTAGTTTACTGTTTTTTCTAAAAATGCTTTTATTTCATTACTTGTTATGCTTTGCCAATAAAAAAAAAAATCATTTTCATTCCAGAGCCTCACATCCTGCTATTTAGGCGAAAGAAAGAAAATAAATAAGAACAAGCGAAGCGAATGGTGCAAGGTGTAAATGTATAGCTCTTAACTGATAATAGGATTAATTTTAGCTTTAATTAATGTTGCCCATCTCAATAAATGATGAATCTCTTGCTTCCATAACAATAATTATTAATGATCAAAAGAAACAGGGGCCATAGTCTTTCTATAGTCTTAGATAACCAGTACACTTTAGGCACCCAAACCCATAATCCAATAAGTTTTGTTTTCATGTTCTGTAATAGTCCTGCACCAACCAGGGGTTGTTCTTGGGTGCACTTGTGTAGTGCAAACAGGGATAACCGTTGGTGCCTCCTCATCATTTAAAATTGTCTAAAGGACCTCTGCGAGTTGGCTTCGGCCCCTCATATGCCTTCCAAAGGTCTGGGACCCCAGGGTCCTGAGATATATCAAAGACAATAAATAATTACTAATGATCAAAAGAAAAATATGAAATGGAAAAAGTTTTTGCACAATATGTGAATTGTTAATCTTGCGAGTTGGTAAAGTTTAATATGCAAGACTGTTACCAAAGACACTCCCCACAGATTTTGATCATTTTTTCAATCAATATAAGATTTTTGTACATACATTGAGCTTGAATGATTCTCATGACCTTTAAAGCTCTAACAACAAGATGTATTTAACATTTTAGTGTAAATCTTAAAACTGTCATATTTCATAATATACTTTTTTGGTCAATAGTACAGCCCAATTCAAATTTTATGGCGACTCTGAAGTGGTCTTTGTGACTTGCTGCGCAGCCCCTCACACATGCTGACAGGTGATTTGGTTACTGCGCAACGACTTGCCTCATGTTCTGAGCCGCCATACCTTTTGAATCAGCTGTAATGGGAGATTCATATTTAATTAAAATAAATTGTTACTAGTTGTCTGGCACTAGCAACTAACAGCATAGTACCCCTACTATATTATTTTATGGGCTTTACTGATCTTCATTCCATATATATTAAGTTTTTTTTAAAAGGAGCATGGATCTACAACTGTTTTACTAGAATTTTAATGATATGATTTATTTTGGAATAAGTACAGATGCCAGCACATCAAGCTACCTGAAACTGCAGCTTTAGCAATAAAGTTGAAAATCTATTAAAGAAATTTAACAGATTGTAGTAGCTTGATGTGCTGGCGTCTGTACAATGTTCATTCTTTTGTTTTCTTAATTAAGTTCTAGATCAGTGCTTACTTTTATTTCTTAAATTAGTCATTAAATGTTTAACAAAATCGAACTGTTCTCATCATGACTTGAATTGTATTATACCAGAAGGCCAATTCCTGTAATTAAAAACATTCAAAATCTAATCACAATCTCATTTCAGTGACAATCTATGTCAAAAACTGGTCAAAAATGTAGGGAAATTAGAGGTATTTTTGACAGATTCAGGCTGCAATCAGACTGAACATTCTTAAAATTATGAGAACTGCCCCTCAGTTATGTGCTACACATATTTTAAACAATTTGCTACTAGGCATTCATCCTTATTTTGTTTTGATCGTAATTGCTCAGTAGTGGCAGTGTAAAGTAACATGTAAAAAAAAATTGATGCTTTAATAATGTGCATTATCCGTTAGGGTGTAAATAGCAAGGTTCGTGTCCTAGCATTACATACAATTCAGTTTAATCATTTGATAATAATTTTTGTAGTTTTTCACATAGTGCCTTAGTAGTATAGAACTTATGATAATATTGTGAAAAGTGTTTTGACTTGAGAATGTAAAATATGGCAATGAAATCAGGTCTGTAATGTTGACATTTTCATCTTTGACTACCAAGTAATTGTTTTTGTATAATCCGAGACAATCTTGCATGTTGTATATACAGTGATGTAATTTGCGGCGTTTTGGCAGCACTTATTGTTATCTAACACAGTAATTGGAATAAATTATTTGGTGCTATGTTAGAACGATGTTTTATTTTATGCATTTTCTTTCTTGATTGTAGAAGACGCCCCCAGGTGTAATAAAAATTAAACTTCTATTGTGTTTTGATCAATGTCCTTCAATGTCGATTAACCAGATACAGCGGAATATGCAGGGAATCCTCCCTGCATAAATTAGCGCCGATTTTTCAATTGTCAGATAACATTTAAGTAAAGAGTAATAATTGGCAGATTGATTTATTTTCCTTACTAACCAAACCCTGTTTATTTTTTTTATATAAGTTGTACAAAAATTTAAGAGGGTTCATCCGGAGCCATGTTGGAGATTCAAAATTGATGATATCCGACGGACAATAAAACCATAATGTGTTTAATTTATAGATGAGATATTGACGTCATATTATTGGCAATTTTATAATCTAGTGCATGGCTGAAAAACATTTTCAATTTTTCGTATAGTTTTCTCATCAGAACCGTTTTTATGCGCAAGCCTTTTTTTAACCTAGTGATCGACGGTCTAAGCAGATGCGAGATATTAGTAAAACCCACGTAAAACCATATACGACAAACTTATAACAACATTACTTTATAAAAAATAATAACATTTATTAGTGCATGGCTGAAAAAAAAAAACACGATTACTTTAAGTTTTCATTCAAGAAAAGTATATTCAGAAGTGTCAATTATAGCCACTTTTCGAGATATTAAACGTGTTAGTTTAGGATGAAATCTGAAATATTTATAATTTCTTTTAGACCTAGTAAATTAAGACATTTATGTTCTAAAACATGGTTTAAATATTTTTTTAATAACTTATATGTTTATTTTACTATGAATTATTTAGTATTGCTATATAATCGGCGCGGATTCGCGCCACCGCTCAACGCGCCGCTCTGGAGTAACGCTCTTAACAATGGGCCCATAAATCTGTTACTGTTTCGGGGTCGCCCGATTACTTTCTGATTCGGTGTGCGTTCGCGCAGCGGAATGTTGTTGAATTTAAAGATTTTAATTATGCAGATATTTAGTGTATGACGTCGTATAATTATGTATGGTAAAAAAAAATTTGTGCACGCAGCTATTGTGGAGAAATTAACCAAAAACTGATTCCGCTGGGCGAACGTTGTCCTGGCGGAACTTTTTTTAATCCATAGACTTTAGAAGAAAAGAGATGTGTCCAAAAATTAGTGTGTATTTGTGTGTAATTGTGTATGTATGAATAAAATTAGTGCATGCATAAACTTCGGAGAAATTCAAGTTTCCGCTGCGCGAACGTTTGGCCATTAGCTAGTTTTCATATAAAGCGCTTACATAGAGAGCTGTAGATTTTTACATACGTTGTTTTGAATTTGTTTATATTTGTTTAAAAAACAGATTTAGAAAAAATCCTAGGGCTTAAAAGATAAAAATATAAACGTAAAATACGCTTATTAGGTCTTAGTTCTTAAAGTATGCACTTTGGGGTCTAGATTTTCACGTTTATACAAACCTTGTAAGTGTCTGCAACATGTTGCCAAGTATCAATGATGTTCCGTTAGTAATTAAAGAGTTATAGGACAATTTACCATGAATAGATCACTGTTTACAAAGCAGTCAAATATCACGACGTTCTAAAGGAATTGCATGGTAAAATGTATGCTAATAATTAGTGTATTCATTCAACTATTCACATGCAAAATTTCATGTCATTAAACTCAGTAATTAAAGAAAAACAATTATAATACTGACGAAGCATCGAAAACCTACATAACCCGACCAAGTTCGGATGGCTACAAAAAAGCGGCCGTGCCATATATCTAAGAAACGTTCTTAACCTTCCAATATAGTATTTATTAATATGGTACAGTTGCGTACACAAGCGTTAGGAAAAAATAAAACAATTGCATTTCTTGAATGAAAAATATTTTTTTAATAATAACTTACTTTACTTTATTAGTTGCTTTCCTTTTAAGGGGAGTATGTCTTAGTGATATAGAATCATATGCATAATTAATTATTGAAAAACAGCCGTTATTGCCATCTCTAGACATAATCCCACAAAAAGAAAGTAGCTAATAAAAATCTGCCTTATACGTATATCATTACATATAGGTAATAAATACAAGGTGTAACTTAAATAACGCACAACCTATTAAGGGGTCATTTTACTCATCATTATGAACAACTTTTACTTTGGGACCAAACCTGAAATCGCGAAAAAAAAATTAGCTGTTCCCTACATTTATGTTCGCATAACTCGTCAAAATGTAGGGAACAGCTGATTTTTTTTTCGCGATTTCTGGTTTGGTGCCATAGTAAAAGTTGTTCATAATGATGAGTACAATGACCCCTTAAGAGGTTGTGCGTTATTTAAGTCACACCTTGTATAAGGTGATTATTTAATAACAATATTTCTTTTCAACATTTCGTTACAATCTGGTCGGTCGTTTAGTTAATTCAGTAGTTATTCTGTAATTTTCTATTCAGTAGTTTGTCTTTAACCAGGAAAAACATCTACTTTGTTACGATTTTATTATAATATATGTCTAGTATAATTTATTATTACGAATTTAAGTAAATAGATATAGGATTAGATCAATCCGTAGATATTAACTTGGGTTTATGGTGTCTGTCCAATGTTAACATAACACAATTATTATAATTTATCTGCCTAAACTACGTAAATGAATAAGTGTATGGCTATTAATTTATTATAAAATCTTACCTTATATCTGTTATCAGCTTCTCACTATCACTCACTCAATATACCTACTACATAATTATGTTAAGCTTCACTGTTACACTATAACATTAATAACACACTTTGTCAATATTATTATTACAGAGAATTGGCGATGCATAGCAAAACAACAGCGCATACGCACATTGTCCTTGACTGCACATTTGTTTGTGACTGGGAATAAAACAAAATCAGGTTCAAGTTCAACAGCAAACGAATACGCGCGGGCCGCGGCTAATGAAAACATATTGCCCTCTCTTTTCTTCAAGGATGGAAGTACCGTTTCAAGCGGGAAGCCGCCTATCGCTCGTTGCGCGCAGCGCGTTGTCTATTTTTTCACACTATAATATTTTTGATCAATTCATAACTACAATACTTAGGCTATTTAACCAAAGGACTAGCCTTAAGCGTACCGCTTCGAACAAAATAATTCTGCATATTTTGGTGGGGTGCGGGGGAACACGCTCACATACATAAGTCACTACCAGTACAACGGCTTACATCAATTAAAAAATCGATTCAAGAAGTAGTTTTTTTTTAAGTTATTAGATTGTTTGATCCATTAAAGTTGCAAAGGGGAACGCTCGTGCATGCCTAGTCCATTGGTTAAATAGTGTAATAAGCTACAATATGATAAATATTTACCTAAACAGTAGTACTTACATGTGGTAATTATTTAATTTCCCTAAGGGGTCTATAGTTAGAATCCTGATCCGTGAAATCTTCAATAGAAATTAGCTGTATGAATTTTATTTGTCTTAAATAATATATCGACGGGGAAGTGGCAATACCTCCTAACTGACATTTTTCTTGAGAAATTCTCTTTTTTTTCGTTTTGAATTTAAAGGCGTTAATCGCATGTTTTAGTGAAATCGCCTAAGTGTATTTTTAGTTGTAACAGCATTAAATTAAAATGTGGAAATATGTACCTCCCAACTAAACAAACGTGTCTATTTTGAACGTTTTGGTTCAGTTTGTGTAAATTTTTGACTTTGTCAGTTAGGAGGTATTGACACTTCACCGTCGATATCTAGATTATATATCAAGTCTCAAGCGCATACTTAAATAAAGTACCTACGTAAATAGTACCTACTTTATGTCATAGTCAAATACATTTAAAAAAGTAGGTGTACAAAAATAAATGACCTATAAATTATATCGAAGCAACAATTGTGTTATCACCTATACCAATTCAATACCGGTATTATACTGTAAATTTTGGGATGTTACCTAAATATATTGCACGGCCGCTTTTTTGCAGCCATCGGAACTTGGTCGAGTTATGTAGGTTTTCGATGCTTCGTCAGTATTATAATTGTTTTTCTTTAATTACTGAATTTAATGACATGAAATTTTGCATGTGAATAGTTGAATGAATACACTAATTATTAGCATACATTTTACCATGCAATTCCTTTAGAACGTCGTGATATTTGACTGCTTTGTAAACAATGATCTATTCATGATAAATTGTCCTATAACTCTTTAATTACTAACGGAACATCAACAACAACTAACGGATACTTGGCAACATGTTGCAGACACTTACAAGGTTTGTATAAACGTGAAAATCTAGACCCCAAAGTGCATACTTTAAGAACTAAGACCTAATAAGCGTATTTTACGTTTATATTTTTATCTTTTAAGCCCTAGGATTTTTTCTAAATCTGTTTTTTAAACAAATATAAACAAATTCAAAACAACGTATGTAAAAATCTACAGCTCTCTATGTAAGCGCTTTATATGAAAACTAGCTAATGGCCAAACGTTCGCGCAGCGGAAACTTTAATTTCTCCGAAGTTTATGCATGCACTAATTTTATTCATACATACACAATTACACACAAATACACACTAATTTTTGGACACATCTCTTTTCTTCTAAAGTCTATGGATTAAAAAAAGTTCCGCCAGGACAACGTTCGCCCAGCGGAATCAGTTTTTGGTGAATTTCTCCACAATGGCTGCGTGCACATTTTTTTTTTTTACCATACACAATTATACGACGTCATACACTAAATATCTGCATAATTAAAATCTTTAAATTCAACAACATTCCGCTGCGCGAACGCACACTGATTCGAATGGAAATGTAATTCATGAAATTTAGCCACTCCAGAACTCTGGTCTGAAATGGTCAAAACAAGTAAAAGCCAGTTAGATAGAATTGCTTTAGGGATTGACAGAATAAGAACAACACTTTTATTTGATTAAGGGCTGATTTTTGCATCGCCAGATAACTTTTATTTGAGGAATAAAACCCACATTTGACAGTTTTTGTATGAAATAACTCTTGTCAAAATTATTACTTGAATAAAGTTATCAGATGATTGAATAAAGTACTTTATTTCATGAATGTACAGATGCCAGCACATCAAGCTACTCTAAAATGTAAAATTTTCCCAATCAACTTTGAACCTTACTTTTTAGCGATAATGTTGAAAATTTATTAAAGAAATTTGACAGAGCTACTACAATCATTGTAGTAGCTTGATGTGCTAACGTCTGTACTGAAAATCAAGGTGTAGATAGATAATCTATTTTCTTTTCTTCTTAGCACTGGGTGATAATGTGGGCAGTTTTACTGTTGTCTCTGGTTGTGAAAACTCCATAGGTTCCATTTTTATATCATCTGTTGACACAGCATCTAGGAGTTCCAACCCCTGCAGTTGCTCTTGTTCTAAACTGTGTAGCATTTGGAATCCGGGTTCCAAGGATGGTGTGAATGCACCATCTAGGGCAGCGGGGAAATGCAACTCTGGAACTTCTTCTAATTTCAACTGTGGCGCTATATCCCTTATAGCTAGTGCTTCCACCTGAGCTCTTAAGTCCTCACATCTGTTTTTTGTCTTTGCATGGTACCTCACAACTCTGTCATTGTAAAACTCATGAAGGTTGCCAACATTGAGTTCTGAAAATACTTTTGTAATTGCATCTGGGTATCCTGATTTTAAGCCACTGGCTTCCTTATCAACCACTGTCCTGAGTAATTTGCACATATTGGTTAAATGCAGGTCTAGAGTGTCGGCTAGAGCAGTTAAAACAGTATTTGTTGTGGTTGAAACCCCAACATGGCCAAGAGCTATGGCCGCACATTGACGCAATGCTCTTTTGTGGCTTTCGGGTGTAAAAGGCAGAATCATGGGACCTTTGCCTAGTGAAAAGTCACAGTACTCTTTTTCGAGAAAATTTATTGGTGGGACCGTTTCGTGTTCTAGTTTTAAATCTGGTTCTGGCGGCTCTATTGGTAAGCTCACGGGACCCAGACGAGCACCTTCATAGATGGCCGCTTCAGCTTGTTCCAGTATCCCTGATAGTTGTCTCGCATGAGCATGAAGCTGTATCGAGTGAGTTATTAAATTCGGCTTCGGCAGTTCGATAGGCGAAGATTTCACTGTGATAGATATTTCGGGAATGTTTTGCATACCCAACTCTATGATAGGGTTGAAATTTACATTCTGAAGTAATGTCTCGTCCGTTCTTTCGTCTTCCATTTCGCCCCAGAGCTTTCTTGTGTTCATTTTCGCAGGATTCACAATAAAACAACGCCGAACGCTTTGTGATTTCAACAAGAACAACAAACAAGAAATTGTCAATGTCAATCGCTACTGTCAATTTTGGGGTTATCCTGTCAAAGGCAAATTGCTAACTGAGATTAAAATAATTAATTAACTAAACTAACTAAAATTTATAGCACAACACATTCTGTCTCCCTCTTCGCCTTGCAAACGATTGAGTTCAATGGATAAAAAATGATACAACACAATATTGTATGCAAAATAATGAAATGGTACGTACTCTATTTTTTTTTTTTGACATACACTTAAAGTCATGTCTTCTCATAGGGGTAGGTAGAAACTATAGAAATTACATGTTTTTAAAAAAAATGGAATTACTGGAAATATCAGAGGGGCAATTCTCGTAATTATACATAAGAACGTTCACAGTCTGATCTCACTCTGTCAAAAATACCTAAAATATCCCTATGTTTTGACAAGTTTTAGACATTTATCAAACTGTACTCAAATTCGTTTTTTTTACTGTTTTGGATAAATAAAGATTATTATTATTATTATTTGTTTGTCGCCGAGATGAGACTGCGACCAGATTTTGAACGTTTTAAATTACGAGATTTGGCCTTCAGCTCTTTCGGGATTCCTATTGTTGATCACTTCTATTTTTAACCCTACAGTGCATGATTTTTCTTATCAGCTTAAAAAAAATACATTAGCCTGCAAATATGATGCCATTTCTCGAAAAAATTTTTAGATACCTAAATCATAACTCAATAGAAACGTACCTACCTATGTTTTTGTGTATGGCACATCATCATTATAATGTGAATCTGTGTTACGTAGTATCAATTAAATTACAAGACGTAAAATGACAAATATGAACATGAACTTACCTCTACTAGTTAATTATTTCGACACTGAAAATTCAATTTTATCATTTTTTTGCGATTATTATACGCCGCTCGTTAGTCGTATTCAAAGTACCTACCGATTTGAAGAAAACATAAATAAATGTTTATTCAGATCTATCCAAAATGTATGGTACTAAATTCGAAACTCAAATACATAATGGTGTCAACTTGTCAACACTAGATCACGCTACTTGGATCGAGAAAGTAATACCTATTTCTGGTAGGATTATTTTTTTTTTAAATATAGTTTAAAAAGGCTGCATTTGCCGTCAGGCAATTTTCATTACGGTTGTGTGTCCTAGTATTTGGTTATAGTAATAACTAACTGACCCGACAGATTAAAAAAAAGGTCGCTGTCTAGCTAACATCAAAGTAAAAGAGCTCCGTGCTTATAATTAAGTTTAAAATAATAAATGTCGTATTTATTTGTGAAATTCATTGTAAAACTGTTAATAGTGTTCCAATAATTCCCTAGTGATGTTATCAAAGACTTTAACACAATAGTATAAAAAAAAAACAGTGTAAATAAATCAAAAACTAATATAAACAATCTGTAAATAAGTGACATTTAAAACTGTAAACTGACCAAAAAGTGTTAATAATACATACAACAACCAATCTACTTGCAAAACATTCTACTAAGTGAGTTTAAAAAAGTGGATAAATAATTTCGAACAAAGTGTACGTCAAGTGGAAAAAATTCCTAAGTGATTAATCATAGTAACGGCTTTGCTCAATTTAAATTTCTCGTACACTAACTTGAGATACATAATTTCAATAAGGATATCATAAGCCTCGGTGGCGCAATACGTAAGGCAGTCCCTCGGCTCGGCTTCGAACCCCAGCGGCCGCATGTCTTTTTGCGAGATTGTTTAGAAGAAACTTCAACATTAAATTATAAGTTTCAAGTATTCAATAAAAGAGGGCACCACTTCCTATGGAAAAGAATATGGATACAAATTCTTTCGATAATGTGACATATAGGACACGTCAAATTACTGGCTCACTCGACTCAATATTTGACATATCTACATCGACTAATGTGAATGAAAGAACGATACTTGACACGACTATGATGAGCTTGCCCGATAGTCTACATAACAATAGCAATAATGAAATACTCAACAATCTAAAGGAAGAAATAAAAATGCTTAAGATGCAACTAATGAGCGCGCATCAAGAAATAGACAATTTGAATTGCGAAAACTTTCGATTAAAATCAGATCTACAAAAATCTTTAAAAACTGTTGAAACATACAAAAATATCTGTTTAACCCCTGACAGAAAGAGTAACACAATTAGCTCACCATCATCAACTCGGAAAAAAGAGTCTAGACAACAGAAAACGCCTCTTACTCAGGATGCAGAACACAAACATAGAAATTATAAAAACGTAAACAGTACCCCCCACATGTTAAATAAAGAAATACAGACTTGCTACGTCAATATGGATGCACAGACACAAACACAACACGACCCACAAACATTAACAAATAAACATATCATTGCTAACAAAACTTTACCAGGCGCAAAAATGATAACAAAACAAAAAAATAAATTATGTATAATAAGTAGCGGTTGCACGAAAAGTACTCTGCCTCTGATTGAAGAAATATTTTCAGATCATTTTGACTATTGTCATTATATACTACCAAATACTATGACAAAAGATTGGCTAAGCAATATGGAAATTAAACTACATAACTATACGATGAAGGATTACTGCCTGATCTTTATAGGGGAAAATGATCTAAAGAACAATGAGTATGTAAAGATATTGGATGACCTAAAAAACTCCTTAAAAAATGCAACTCATACAAATAATATCGTCTGTACACCAACCTATATAAAAGGTGCACTCATATATAATTACAAGGTTGAGCTCTTCAATAACCTCCTGTACTTCGACGTAAAAAATCAAGAGTATGCCTACTTCTTCGATAGCAACCTCTCTCTGACACATGAAATGTTCTCTTATAAGACTGGAATAATAAACAAAAACGGATGGAGAAACATCTACGAGAAAATTATATCTAACATAATGATAGATTACGAGCTATTCCCTGCACAAGACTACCAAGAAAACGTTATAAAAACGATGAGCGAGATTGACCAATCCTGCCTCACATCTATAACAGATGATACTGAAAACTATACATTTCGTAAATAAACCCGACAATGATTCTTCATTTAAAATACTGTTCCAGAATTTTCAAAGTCTTTTCAATAAGCGGGACATCCTTGAAGTCTTTATATCTCAAAATTCATCATACAAAGCAATAGGTATATCGGAAACCTGGTTAACGCGGAGAAGCTGGATATTATTCAGTTCAGTGGATACAAATTCGCAGCATCTTACTGCCGCACCACTCGAACAGGTGGGGGAGTCTGTATCCTACTTCAAGACCATATAGACTGCATCCAGAGAACGGACATCACGGACATGTCTATAGAATATGTTATGGAGGTATGTGCTACTGAACTAACTAAAGAAAGATTGTTAATAATAATAGTATATTGGAACAAAAGACAAGAAGAAACATTTTATCAACAAATACAAAAAATTCTAAGATATATTAACATCAAATATGCTACGCTTAATGTTATTATAGGAGGCGATTTTAATATAAACATCCTGTCTGAAAACTTAAAATCAAACCAATTTCTAAATCTTATGCAGGAATTCAGATTCACACAATATATAAAAACCCCTACACGCATAACACCTAATTCTAAAACATGCTTAGACCTTATATTCACAAACTTCAAATATAAAGATATGTACACAACGGTAGAGGAGTTAGGTTTCTCTGATCACAATGGCACAATTTTACATTTAAAGTTACCCAAGCAAACCAAGCAAAAAACGTGGTACAAAAAAAAAGGCGCTTCAACACTACAAATATGTTAAAATTTAAATTAAAATTGCAAGAAATAAATTGGAACGATATAATAACGGCTGATAAAAATATGAATGAAAATTATGAAGTTTTTAACAAAACCCTAATTAACATCCTAAATCAATGTATCCCTTTACAAAAATGCAAATTAAAAACAAATTATAGTAAATACTGGCTCACAACAGGTATAAAAAAATGTTGCAAAAATAAGAGACTTTTGAAGATACTAATTACCAAAACCAAAGATCCTATATTAACAAAATATTACAAGAGATATGAAAAAATATTAAAAAAAACTGTAGCAATAGCAAAAAAACACCACTTTAAACATAAAATGATAAAATCAAGCAATAGAGTGAAAACAATGTGGGAAATAATAAATGAACAGACACACAAAAAAATAAGACGCGAAAATAAGAATATAACGATACAAACAAACAATAATAGTACTACTTCAGAGCCCAAAGAGGTGGCTACCATTTTTAATAATTTTTTTGCCTCTATTGGAAAACCAAATACGTGCCCACCTGGTAATAAACCAAAAACAACATCTATCACTGCTACAACTGATAATTCAATCTTTGTGAGTCCAGCAGACCCTTACGAGGTGAATGCATTATTAAAAAACTTAAAAAATAAATCGAGCTACGGCGTTGATGAGCTCCCTCCTACGTTACTGAGACAATGCGCGGATGAATTAACTCTCCCTTTCTATAAACTTTTAAATCAATCTTTTGAGGAAGGAATTTTTCCCAACCTACTGAAAAAGGCCCTTGTAAAGCCAATACACAAAAAAAATGCAAAAGCTGACCCAAATAACTACCGCCCTATCGCTCTCCTACCCACTGCGTCAAAAATATTTGAAAAAGCCCTGTGCAACCGTGTCTACGCTTATTGTGAAAAATACAATCTATTTAATGAATGTCAAAATGGTTTCAGGAAAAACAGATCCACAACCCTCGCCATTTACAAATACATACAAGAAGCCCTAGATATCATTAACTCCAAAAAATATGCTATAGGATTACTTTTCGATATGACGAAAGCTTACGATAAAGTTCAATTCAACATCTTATTAAATAAGCTATACAGCATAGGAATCCGTGGAAAATGTCACGAATGGTTCACATCTTACTTACAGCATAGAGAGCAATTAGTGGAAGTGGAATACTTTAACCAAATAACGAACGAAATAGAATTAATCCGATCCGAAAACATACCAATAAATGCTTCAATTCCACAGGGTAGTGTGATAGGCTGCATCCTATTCTTAGTCTATATCAATGACCTCCCGAAGCATATCAGCGAAACGTGCGTATTGTTTGCGGATGATATATCCATTTTGACCTCTTGCGAAACTAATACCAACATTAATGATAAATTAAATTCAATACTTGATGATACATCTAATTGGATGACGGAACATAATTTAGAAATTAATTACAGTAAGACAAAAATAATGACATTTCACCCTCAACAAAAAAAACCTATACCTATAAACTTCAGTTTTAATAACTATAAACTAGACACAGTAAATAAATTCACCCTGTTAGGATTAGACATAGACACAAATATAAACTGGAAGTCGCACATACAAAAATTAAAGGTAAAATTATCAACATTTTCATACGCCCTTCGGGAAATCAAAAAAACCACAGACATAAATACTGCGTTGGTAACATATTATGCATATGCCTATGCATGGCTAAAATACGGAGTCATATTATGGGGAAATAGCACAGAATCACCCACATTATTCACCCTACAAAAAAAACTTATTAGAATACTTGTCAATATTCAACAAACAGATAGCTGTAAGCCCCACTTTAAGGAACAAAAAATTTTAACTCTACCCTGTATCTATATCTTCGAAATCTGTAAATTCGTACGTTCATACCCGAAATTTTATTCAAAAAGAGAAGACATACAAACTAACATTACTTTAAGACATAAAAATAGGTTAAACATCCCTACATCCCGATTAAAATTGCACTCCTCAAGTACCTATGTCATGTCGATAAAAATATACAATAAGTTACCGGAAGATATAAAAAATATGCAAAAATACAACATCTTTGTTAATAAATTAAAAGTATTTCTATTAAATAAAAGCTATTATACTGTGAAGGAATACTTGAATGAAAGACTATAATATATATTTTAGACTATAAGATAACTAAGACTATAAGATATTTTTAATTATTTAATTATTATATAACTACTAATTGAATTATTTAAGTTATTGTTGTTAACTGTTATGATTGTAATGATTTAATTTTAATGTATAATTTGATTTAATTTTGAATTTAAAAATAATTAGATTTTAAGAATTTTTTATCCTGTAACAAAACTATTTTTGCTGTGCCCTTACAGGGTCTACAACGGCTCTTAGCTCTAAGCTTTTGTTAACATATTTTTACCTTGTAGAACGCAAATAAATAAATATGAAAATATGAAAAAAACCGACCAAGTGCGTGACAGACCACGCACCATGAAGGGTTCCGTAGCTGGAATGAATTTATCCAAAGAAAAAACTTAACATTGTAGTTGATACATTCCAACTGCAAAAAGTTGGTACGCACAATTTTGAGTGATTTACCATGTTATTTGGACTTCTTACAGGTTTTCCCATCACTACATAGTATAAAACAAAGTTGCTTTCCTGTCTGTCTGTCCCTATATATGCTTAGATCTTTAAAACTCCGCAACGGATTTTGATGCGGTTTTTTTTAATAGATAGAGTGATTCAAGAGGAAGGTTTATATGTATAATACATGCATAATATAGTAGAGAAACACTGATAATTTTAGAGGTTTCTAATGTGATGTCGTAAATAAACACATTTTTTTGTGCTTACATTGTAAACGCTGGCTGAACCATTCGAGATAGATCAAAATAATGTACTACAGTATTGTACACCTTAAAAAGGTCTACAAAAAAGTTCGCGATGGCATATGTCTATCTCTTAGGGATAACCCACAATAACCATTTTTTATTCTATACTTTTTAAGAGAAATAATGGCTCTAAAATTATCAGTGTTTCTCTACTATATTATGCATGTATTATGTGCATATAAACCTTCCTCTTGAAAAACTCTTATCTATAAAAAAAACCGCATCAAAATCCGTAGCGTAGTTTTCAAGATCTAAGCATACATAGAGACAGACAGACAGCGGGAAGCGATTTTGTTTTATACTATGTAGTGATCAGCATTGCACCCGTGCGAAGCCGGGGCGGGTCGCTAGTAATGTATAAGTAGAAAACTAATTTCTGTATTTTTTTCAAAATTTTAGGTTCTATAGTTGCGGAGATAAGGGGGGGGGGGGAGGGTGGTCAATTTTCGTCTATTTTCTTGAATAATTTGGAAACTATTTATTTTAAAATTAAAAAAAAATATATATTTCAGATCCTCACAACAAGCCCTTTCATTTGATATGTCACACGATGCAGTTGGCAATTTTTTTTTAAATTTTAATTTTCTATCCTGCCCCCAAAAGTGATCCCCAAATACAGATTTCGTTTATTCACGTCACACCTCTGCGTTTGGGTCACAAAAATTGATAGGTGTGAAAAATTTCAACTTAATCGGTGTAGTAGATTCGGAGATAATTGACTGTGACGGACGGACAGACGGACACACGAGTGATCCTATAAGGGTTCCGTTTATTATTCGGACGTACGGAACCCTAAAAATAAAATTAATACCCATGGTTTTGAGTTCATAGAAAAACCTATAGAAAAAAAGACTTAGTTTTTTCCCTCATGATAAAAAAAAAAAAATACGAGACATATTTTTTCTTTCTATAAAAACCACATTCGGAGTAATAAAATTCAATTCGGACAAAAAATAAACAAATCGGTGCAACCGTTCTCAAGTGATGCGCTTACTAACGAACAGCATTTCATTTTATTTATATGTATAGATAGGTATCTAACTATCTACTTAGGTATTAACTCTAACAGCTACTATGCAAAAAAAAAAAGGCCTCTCGGTCGTATTAATGTAATATGATTTATTTTTTAAATATGATTTGCAAAGTATATTTCTGATTTAATTAATTACTTTTAGGACACGAATTCCCCTGTCAAGCTTGATGAAAAAATATTTATTTATTTCTTTCTTTATTACAGGCAGCTAAGGCCCATAGAAAAAATAAAATACATACTACTACAAATATAAGAATAAGTACTTATAAACTAATACATAAAAAAGTGTTTCAAATACAATACTATAATAATATAACTTAAAAATACTATAAATACATACAACATAACAAACCAATACCTACTACTGTATAGGCCAAAATACATATTGAAATGAGATGAAATGAAATTGTTTATTCTGTAAATAGAATATCGATATCACTTTTACATGTCATATTATAAAATAGAAATAAGCTAAGTATATGGAGTCGACATTTAGGTACTGTCTGACTAACCCTAAGAAGAAATGGAACCCACAATAGACGTTCATCACACATCCCACTCACCGCATGGACTCCATTCACTCTTCCTTCTTCGTTCAGTCTATCTGTGGAATGCGCTCCCCCAGGAAACCAGCCGTGCGATTCTGTAACCATCTCACCGTGAAAGCTTGGGTGAAGTGAGCGTGCAGTGAGCTGTCATTCGCTAGGGATTAATACTATTAAGTGCTCACTTCACTTATGATTTCACGATGAGATTTTTACAGAATCGACCGGCAGGATGGCCACCAACCGATTTTATCCTTTAAAGTTAAGGTTCGCGAGCACATTCGTAAGAAGCTGGCAGACGCAGCTAGCTATTATTATTGTTATTTTCTCATTATTTGTCTTATTTATTTTTAGTATATTCACGTATTTATGTATATTTATTTGTACTTAGGTATATATTATATTTTTACTACGTTTATGCGTATCTTTATGTTGAAAATATTTATTCCTCAATTTTCATGATTGCACCTACTACTGTCGGTCTCTGCATCCGCCAAAGGTTAACTGGTCGAAAATGCCTATGGAATTAAGTCCGCCTCTGTACATATTTGTGCTTGAAGTATTAAATAAATAAATGGCGAAACAAACTCAGGCATCAAAGTCTCTTTTAAAGTCCAGACATAATCTTGGTCAGTGTCCTCATGTGAGGACAATGTAGATACAAAAGTGTCTGAAATGGTATTATGGGGAAAGAACTACACAGATTTGAGTGGACCACTGTGGAGCTTTGTGAAGCATTTTTTAGTAGTCGTGTAGCTCAACTCAGAACTTGAGGAGCTCAACGATTCGTTGAACAATACCAAAGAAAGGACATTTGGGTAGGCCGCATACAGTACTCAGACTGCCAGACTATAATTAAAATTAACGATAAAGAAAGAGAGAAAAGAAATAAAAATACCCATATTGTCCTCACATCACACTAATACATAATAATATTATAAAGGCGAAAGTTTGTGAGTGTGTGTGTTTGTTATTTCTCCACGCTCAAACGGCTGAATTAATTTTGATGAAATTTGGCACACAGATAGTTTATAACCAGGATTAATACATATAATACTTTTTATCCCGATATACTTACGGGATCGAGATTTATGCTGGTGAAACCGCGGGGCACAGCTAGCTCACAATAATTAAAGGGGGGATTAATATGAGGGGCGCGTGGCTAAATAAGAACAGCCGGACAGGTCGATCGATCCGATCAAGCTACGCTTGCCGCGGTTGGTCTGTGGATGGGTGACCATCTTTACATACCAAGACCCCTCCGTGCCTCGGAAAGCACGTTAAGCCGTTGGTCACGGCTGTCATTCGTGGATCTTTGACAGTCGTTACGGGTAGTCAGAAGCCCGAAAGTCTGACAACCTGTCTTACCTAGGGGTATCCTATTACCCAGTAACTGTGTTGTAGAGGTCAGATAGGCAGTCACTCCATGTAAAATACTGGTATTCAGCTGCATCCGGTTAGACTGGAAGCCATGTCAATTCTACCAACCCGCACTGGGCCCGCGTGGTAGATTACTGCCCACTCCCTCTCGAAGAGTGGAGGCCTGTGTCCCAGAAGTGGGAACATTATAGTTTGATTATTGTTATTATAGGTATTATATAACAGCCTCGCTCCAAATACCTATTACCCAACACTGTCGCTACTCTATTAAAAATAATTGACGCTAATTAGACGACCTTAACCGTCATAATTAGTACATCCGACTTATTTTAATTATATTCAATGTCGGATCTAATTCATGAAACTATTCGCTTATTTCCTGAAACGCAGAATTTTCGGCGACTGTTAATTAACATGTTCGTATGTTGTTATTTTTCGTTTGTAGGTAGACCGAGCTGAGAAGGCTCAGTTAGATCTACCTACAAACGAAACATAACTCAACACTGTTTGGATAAGGATCCAAGCTGTGTTGAGACCGGTTTTTCAGCTTACAATATCTGTAGCATTAGGTGCCGCAATTTTATTACTAACACGTTCACTATCCAGTCAAAATGTCGAAATTAGCTCTCACGTCCAATTTACTTTTTCGTTCTTAAGTACTGCCGGTCGATTCTGGAAAAATCTCACCGTGATAACTAAGGTGAAGTGAGCTTATAGTGAGCTGTGAGTCATGCTGCGAGTTGAATAAAATATAAATTAAAAGTTATTTTCTGATTTTTAGTTCGATTTTCTGTTAAATCGTGTTTTTTTTTAGTTTTTTTTTAAATTATATTTTATTATATAGTGTAGTTTAATAGCCCGGGTGGCAGGCGAGACGAGATGCGACGGCGTGAGTCGTATCTCGTCTCGGGGTGAACCAGATATTTCACTGGGATGAAGACGCTGACAGAAGCTAGTATTCATATCATCAACTGCCTGCCTATTCCCAACTATGATGGGGTCAGCTGCCAGTCTAACCGGATGCAGCTGAATACCAGTATTTTACATGAAGCGACTGCCTATCTGACCTCCACAACCCAGTTACTGGGTAATACGATTTTAGTTTATAATTTCTAGAATTTTCGGAAAGGTTCGAGAACGTTCTGTAGCAGAGGGTATATAAAGAGCGAGTCGCGCTCATGCGCGTTTGGCTGTTAATGCGTTAAAGTTCACAAAGAAATGAGCGATATTAAAACCCACGTACGACATTGTTTATTATAAGAGTTTCAATCTGGGCATTCTGCTGTAGAAGCTACACGTAATATATGTCAAAGGATAGCTCACGATGCAGTCTTCCAAGCAACAGCAAAGCGCTGGTTCCAACGGTTCCGCAATAACGATTTTTCCTTAACCGATAAACCAAGGTCTGGGCGCCCCGTGGAAATAGATATCGATAAATTAAAACTATTAATCGAAGAAGATCCTCGACGAACTACACGCGATTTGGCTGTTCAGCTCGAGTGCTCTCATGGTACCATAGAAAATCATTTACATGGTTTGGGAAAGACTTACAAATATAGTGTTTGGGTACCCCATCAATTAAGTCAAGATCAGCTGACCTACCGAGCTGAGATTTGTGTACAACTTTTATCTTTCCGCCGCACATTTAATTGGTTAGATCATCTTTTCACTGGAGATGAAAAGTGGGTTCTCTATGTTAATCACCCACGCAAGCGCCAGTGGTTGGGATGTAAAGAATAGGGAAAACCAACGTCAAAAGGTGATCTTCATCCTCGCAAGGTAATGCTTTCTGTCTGGTGGGATATACATGGAGTAATAAGCTAGGAATTCCTTCCTACTAATACTACGATTACAGCAACAATATATTGTGATAAACTCGAAAAATTGAAGCTTGACATTCATTGCAAACGTCCACAACACGACAAAATATTTTTCCTGCACGACAATGCCCGGCCTCATATTGCTAAGAGTACCAGGCTAAACCTATTGGAGCTTAATTGGGAAATAATACCCCAGCCTCCATATCCGGACTTAGCACCAACTGATTTCAGCTTGTTCCTATCACTTAGTAATAATTTACAGGAAAAAAGCTTTGACGATGAACCATACTTGAAACAATACATAGATGACTTCTTCAATTCAAAACTAATGAAGTTCTATGCGGACGCCATTCACTCTTTGCCAGATCGATGGCGAATGGTAGTAGAAATCGACGGTGAATATATTATTAATGATTAAAAATTATTCATTTAATAAATAAATACAAATAAAATAGTTGTATGTCGCTCATTACTTATTAGCCAACCTAATAATAAGTCAAGCAAGCCAATGTCAGCGCAGCGCAGCGGCCCGGTGACGACTCCTCCCTCGGTAAAGCGTCGTCGCAGACGCAGGAAACGATCAGAAAGGCCACTAAAACTAAAACAGCGCATAAAACCTTTACAATTTTTTAATGACTTATTTTCTCCGTGAAATAGGTCAATTGAATTAAAAATCTGTTGAGGTGTCTGAGGTTTTGCGCATTTAACGTTACACGTTGTATATTCAGTACTTTTCAGTATTCATATTATATGTTCTCATATATTCGAATCCGTAGGTGACAATAGGCCTAACCTTTTCTCAGGAAGATTGTGTGTAATTGGTATTCAGTTTCCAGGTCCTCCAGATGCTTCTGAACATCAATCATTTCCACTTAGCGACTGTTATCCTTGACCTCTATAACTCAATTGTGGAACTGAGGGATAAATAGCATTATGTCACAGTCGCCTCGACTATAACTGCTAATGTTCAACTTAGGGCGGATTTTAACTTAACCCTTAACCACCTACCACCGCGGTACTGAGACCGCAACGTATTTTTGCATTCAAATATTTCGATGTGTGAGTGTCGTAGGACAGTGCCCGTCTATATACCTTTTCTACACATCCTTTATTTGTGAAAAAAACAATAGTCACAAGATGCATTAGTGGGTGTAATGAAAATAAACTTACCTTTACGTTTATTTGCTAGTTGCCGTTGCGGTCTCAGGGACCGGTGGTAGGTGGTTACGGGTTAACATTGAAAATGGCGGTTTGACATATTGCCTATACAAAAGCTGTAAAGCCGCCATATTTATTTTGAACATAACAGAAGGCCAATTCTCGTGACTGAAAACATTCAAAATCAAATCTAGTCGCCGCCTCATCTCAGCGACAAAGAAATAGTCAAAGTCTAGGGAAATTAGAGGTATTTTTGATAGATTACGACTGAGATCAGACTTTGAACGATGTTAAAATTACGAGAATTGCCCCTCAGTTATTTACGAGAATTGACCCTGTTGAGTCGACAGTTTTTCTTGGAATATTATCTACTTTACAGCAGTGCTATTCTGTAAAAATCTGACCGTTAGAATTTAGGTGCAGTGAGCGGGAAGTGAGCTGTCATTAGGGATTAACACTATTGACACTGCTCACTTCAAGCTCACTTCACTTATGATTTCACGGTGAGATTTTACAGAATCGACCGTCTGGTAATGTAAATGCAGAATATCCTCTCTCAACGATGTCGTGAGCCTGTTAGTATTTGTTTATTTATTTTTACTATAACATAAAATGGCATTTAGTAAAATTTAAGACTATTGTAAATTATACCTATCTACTAGTTATGACATAAAAAACGGTTTGAAAGGTTTTGGTGGATAGGTATATTATTATGTGAACTTAAATTTGCTTCCCTTACGACTACTATCCCTTGTGTATACTGACCCACTCGAGTGTAGAACCGGTTTTGCGGGACAAGTGTCCCGCAAAACTCTTTATACTTCAGTGAATATTGAGGAAACGTAATGTATGCATGAGAAATAATATTCTATTTGATATATGTATTATATTAATAATAATAATAACAATAATATTCTGGGCTGCCACAAGTGACTTTTAGTGTACAGTAGGTATAGAGGATTTATTGTGTGAAGTTTCATGACTTTTGAAATGACCACCTAAAATTGGTCACTGGCTCTTCCTCTATTAGATTAGTATAATATACTTTAAGTATGTATTCATTGTATCATGTAAATGGTACACCACATACTAACTACCCTACAGTATTTGTCTCTCCTTCCCTTTTCAATCCATCCAAAGGTTGTCTTTAAAAGATCGCTCTTAGCGATAAGACCGCCCATTGTGTCACCCTTTGTAAAATTTCTATATTTATGTCTGTAATTTATATGGTGTACATAATAAAGAGTATTCTATTCTATTCTTCTACTTTAGGAAAGTTTATTTCAGTAGCCAGCTTTTCTAAATTGGCTACGACGATCATTGAGCGTAGCATACTCGTAGCTTCCGCCCACGGAATTATATGTCTACGTCACTGAGATTTCGTAGCACGTCTTAGGTTTAAAAATTCTTAACTGGTTTGCTACGACATTTTTGCTTTGTAATAAAATATTTTATTTCAGTTATTTTATTTTAATAAACTTAAACTACCGGATTTTAAAAAGGTACTTTTCTAGGAAAAATGGCTTTTTATTTCGTGTAGGTAATATTTTTTTACTTCGAATGAAATTACGGTAACTTATATAGAAATAAAAAGTAAAATTTCAAATTTATTAACTTTGCAAAACAAGAATAAATGTTTCGAAAATACCTATGTAAATGTTAAATTTTAATGGTTGTTTGTTTTTGTGTTAATATATGAATGTTTTTTTTTAATGTTAAATGTTTAAAGTTTATGTTAATTTTGTGAACTGTTATCTTCTTGTTCTGTTCTAATAACAGTTATTGTCCCAAGTTTGTGAGAGTCCTTATTATAACCGGGCGTTGATAGCTGCGCCACACTTTACTAACTTTTGCAGTTATCATCGTTTAACTATTTTTATGATTGTATCTGTTTTTGTTCCAAAATAAACGTTTTTTTTTTTAATGAGGTTTATTATTATAAAGCCACATAATAAACGGTGAATTCTTCTCAAGGTACGTTCTGCGAACTTTATTAGATGTTTAATTTGACTCATCGGCACCATTAAGGGTTTTGGAAGATATCGTTAAAAGTTACCGCTAAGTTGGGTTTTATAATCGCTTTAGAAATAAAGTACCTACGTAGTTCCTTTGTTTAGTATAAGTTTATTATTTAATTAAGAAGAGTATAGTTAATTTATTATTTAGTTATTCCTTTATTTCAGGCAACTCGGGCCCATAGAAAGAACAATACATACTACTACAATACGTTTACTTTCTGACTGGTATGGTATCAAGATTTACGCGCCTATTATGGCCAGAGAAACGACTCCTTGAAACGAATCTCCCTTGATTTAGTGTATATATATGTATATACTATAGTAAATAGTATGTATGTATATTATATATATTTTGTATTTGTGTACGTTTTTTCATTTATAATTCAACAGTTTTAATAGTTTTTTTAATCATTGTTCGGCTCAACCAAAGCACCTGCCATCTAATCTCTTCACCACCCTGGGTTGACTGGTAGAAAATGCCTTAGGCATTAAGTCCGCATATGTACAGTACTTTTTTTACTTGTGCATAAAGTTTTAATAAATAAAAATATAGCCTAAGCATCTATTTATATGTAGGTACCCATTATAATACCAGCCTGAAACTGGCCCACTGCAGGGCGGAGGCTTATTCTCATACAGAGAAGGCACGAGCTATGATCACCACGCTTGCTCAAGACCCTTTAAGTGACTATAAAACAATCGATTCGACTTCTATGATCACCACGCTTGCTCAAGACCCTTTAAGTGACTATAAAACAATCGATTCGACTTCTATGATCACCACGCTTGCTCAAGACCCTTTAAGTGACTATAAAACAATCGATTCGACTTCTATGATCACCACGCTTGCTCAAGACCCTTTAAGTGACTATAAAACAATCGATTCGACGTCTATGATCACCACGCTTGCTCAAGACCCTTTAAGTTACGTGACTATAAAACAATCGATTCGATTTCTAAAAGCTAACAAATCTATCTATAAACTGCAACCATCTGAAATTCCAACGCAAGCAAAAAATTCTTAGTTGTCATCGTTATCATAAATCTCCCCAAACGCGTTACGCCAGTCGTAGGACGACCGCGACTGGCGATAGGGCCGCTTTCCATTCCATTCAGGACATGGAAGTACAGATCAATCGTCACGTCCCCCCTCCCCCCACCGTGATCCCTAGCCTGGAGGATATCCAGACAGAGTGGTTTGTCAGTGAGGTCTCGACTGCCGCAGGCGACGCTTGTGTCGCACGCACCGTCGACCGCTCGAAAACGAAAGTGATGCGGTGTACAATTGAAACGAACTAGTGATTTGTGATAGCTGTATTCAGCTGTTTTTATTGTGAACGGTAAGTACCGAAAAAAATATGGTTTAAACAATTTATTCATTTTATAGAAGACTTTTTTGTAAATGTAAAATTTTCGGAAAATGGCGCGCTATTATGAAATGGAAATTGCGTTCTTTATCAATTAAAATGCGTCACCAAATTAATTTTAGTTACAGTTAAATCAAGCTACTTGAATGGTTAGTAGTTTATAGTAATTATGAAAGTAGCAAATGATAGATTAATAGGTAAATTTCGACTATGTATAGAAAAGGCATTGTTAATATTTTCTCTGCGCAATTAGGAAACACTTCAAGCTTAAGATTTTAAGCAAATAGGTATTATATATTATTTCTGCCGTTCATTTGTTATTATTGTAACAAATATTATAGATGACTTATAACTAATGGTAGCTTTTCCATAAAAACAACATTAAATATCCCGTTCTTGGCTGGATCAAGTTGCGCGGGAAAATCGCCAACTGCTTAGATTCTCTGCCATTGTTTCGCTTCCAGTTTCATTATCTTTGTTTACGTTTGTTACATTATTTATTTACCTATGTTAAATCATTATTTTATTTAGTAAGATAATTTAGTTAGGTAGATATATGGTGTACCAAATTATATTCAGATATACATAAAACTATATAATTCGAGTGTATTGTTAAAATACCGCACTTTGCGTTAATCACTCGTAGTTGGATTCACCTGCGTTTTATGCACCGTAAAAATTCACTGATAAATAAAACAAAACCTACCGTTGGTTATTTTATCAGGAAATATATTTATAAACTCCATAGATTTAATGGACGCTCTGTTCACTCTTGGTCCTAAGTATGTTGCCATGAGGAACTCCTCTACAGAGTTCTTTAAGATCTTATGAATTTTCAGACAACTATGTTTGAAGATTACTTCGTCATCTTTAAGAACTCAAAACCAGTTTCCAAGGAGGAGGCAATACAATTTATATTACCCATCGGTTTCGCAAAGGCACTTTAATCAGTTGTCTTAAAATCTCATGTCAAGTATTATAATTGGTTAATGCTGTATTGTTCAACCGACTAGTACAACGTACTCTTAACCTCTTGTCTCTTTAAATTATTAAAGTAAAATAGGTGATTCATATATTTTTAAAATTGGCACGTCCTAAACGACATAATTATTTTCGGTCTAGTCTTTATTTACATCTTTAACTTAGTTGAAAATCGTAATTGAAATCTACGGATGAAGTTAATTGCTTTAGCTACATATTCTGTAATATTGTCCATCATTGCTTGGTTCAATGTAGGTCTGTATTATTCAAATGAATAAGGATCCCTATTAAAACAATCTGGATCAGATTAGTTCGAATTATTTGTGCAGGAAGAGCTCAGTGCTTCCACGGAATTGGCCACTTCAGCTGCGTATATCAATAAATAAAACAAGTGGTTTCACTGCCGGATAGAATGACAAATTCAATCCCCCTTATTGGTCTATTTTTATCAATCGCCAGGCAGCAGGCAGCTAGTTTGCGAGGGACCGCGACCATGCTTAAATATTTCATGTCCGCTTATTTCGCGCGGAAAAGTTTTGACATACTATAATGCTCTCTTTGGATTTGTTTCCCAGGATTAGCACTATTTAATCCAACTATTTTGTCCAATAAGTACATACTATGTATTATACCCTGTGCTTCCTCGGTCCAGTTGTTGCAAGAAAATGGGGTCCTGAGTTCGATTCCCGGGTCGAGCAGAGTTTTTTCATCTGTAATGTTTCAGTAGTAGCCCGCAGCGTATTCTGGATTTGTGCCTGGTTCATGGCAACTGGCTCGCGCTCTATTACAAAGGGCTTAAACATATTTGGTGTAATGTGGGTTTACTATAGGCACACCTCTATCTAACCCGTCGGGGAACGACCGCGTGATGTACTGGTATTTTTTTTTACATTTTACATAGTGCACTAACCTATCTACCGGATATACAACATGTAACGTTAAATGCGCAAAACCTCAGACACCCCAACTAATTTTTAATTCAGTTGCCCTATTTCAGAGAGAAAATAAGTCATTAACAAAAATTGTAAAGGTTTTATGTGCTATTTTAGTTTTACTGGCCATTCTGATCGTTTCTGACGTCTGCGACGACGCTTTATCGAGGGAGGAGTCGTCACCGGGCCGCTGCGCCGCGCTGACATTGGCTTCCTTGACCTATTAATAAATAGACACGGCAACGTTTTTAATGAAGATTTTTTTTTAAATGTTTCCTGTATTAAAAAGTGGTTCAATTAATTCTGCTTGTTATTCTGATCAAACTATTTTCAGGTTTTGCGCATTTAACGTTACACGTTGTATAATCGGGACTTATGCAGAGCTGGTGAAACAGGCTACTAAATGGTAGTTTTACTGTTTAAAACAATCTATTTTTTTTTAATATGTATATGGCATCTCGCAGGTCAACCTAGAAGGTTGTCGGCTGCTTGACCGGGCTTGCCTGTGGGTACCTCACCGGCTTCAAAGGCTTAAAAATCTAAGCGATTACACGATGTGGGGTACGGGCCTTGGCTAAGGGTGCGTTTCCACTGAAGCGGAGCTGGGCGGAGCGGAGCGGAGACGTGTAGGAATCGTCCAATCACAGACGAGACGAGTGACGCGATGAGGATTTCAACCATTGTGATTAGTCGATTCCTGCACGTCTCTGCTCCGCTTCGCCCAGCTCCGTTTCAGTGGAAACTCACCCTTAGGGCGTCCCTCGGGGAGGGCAGCAAGGGACACACTGGACCGGAATAATGTAATAAATTAAGAAAATTAAATTGTATTTATTGGAAAGCATTCAAAGCCGTCATAAATATACTTGTTTTTGGGTCAACAGGAAGGACCTTTTAGTTAACATCTGTTATCCCACTGCCAAGTAAAGGCAACATTCTTTCCACTTAGGTAAATTGAAAAAGGTTGCAATTGTATAAAACGTACGTCCGTTCTTTTCATTTGCCAAGTTTTGACAAAAAATACGATCTAAACAAAACTTTCTCGAAACTAATTTACCGCCGACCATCCAGTGATGTAAACAGATAATCGCAGCAATTCACAGTATTCCCAGGGTCTACGGAGCAATCGACTTTAATGAGGAAAAGTTTATATTAAGAGGATTTCATTAAACGATACTTCGTTTTCTAAATGATATTATTTTAGTTCGTGTCCCTTGTGTAGCTCCAATTTCCGTTTATCAGATGCTTATTTCTAAAGGGGAAAAGTGTCTATTGAACAAAGTCGCTTTTTTGCTCAGAAATGTAATAAACTTATGTCTTTAATTATCAATAACCACATCGGACTTCTCGTCTGAATCTATACATACAAATAAATAAAAATGAAGTGCCTCGTTTGTAATGTCAAAATAACAGCTTTTTACTAAATCATCATCATCTGCCTAGCCTTTTCCCAACTAGGGTTAGGTTAGGGTCGGCTTCCAGTCTAACCGGATTCAGCTAAATACCAGTATTTTACATG
Organism: Eremobia ochroleuca; assembly: GCA_949629135.1. Lineage (NCBI taxonomy): Eukaryota > Metazoa > Arthropoda > Insecta > Lepidoptera > Noctuidae > Eremobia > Eremobia ochroleuca. The sequence goes on along the minus strand of OX451401.1, from coordinate 15,411,412 downwards.
GAGCGACTGCCTATCTGACCTACACAACCCAGTTACTGGGTAATACGACACCCCTTGGTAAGATTGGTTGTTAGACTTTTGGGCTACTGGCGACCCGTAACGAATGTCAAAAATCCACGAATGACAGCCGGGACCAACGGCTTAACGTGCTTTCCGAGGCACGGAGGGGTCTCGGTATGTAAAGATGGTCACCAATCCACAGGCCAACATCGGCCTGTGCGGCTGTTATTATTTAGCCACGGGCCCCTAGATTTTTACTAAATAAATGCATAAATATTACAGAATATCGATACTTATGTAAGTTGAAAAATCAATTAAATTGTTCAAACCCAAATGTAGCCAATCATTGCCATTACGCAGTTAGGGTGCTGGCTTGCCTCTTCAATGTGAAATTCGGCGGCCATAAGATCCTTATAGCACAAAACTAATTTCTTGGTGTTTTCTTTTCTGTATCTGCAGTCTTAACATCTTAACAATAAGGCTCATAATTCACATCCAGTTACGAAAAATATAATTACATTCCATTGGAAACTCTTAGAGAAATGATTTAAGAGTGTCAGGAATCCCCTCGCGAATTGTTGAGAGTCAATTGAATAAAAATAGGTCACTGTGTTAGTGGATGCTCCAGCTGGCTGGATGTTGTCAAAAGCGATATTAGAGTCAGCAATCTGACTGGAGTCAAGTGGAAAGGGAACTCTCGGTAGAAAGGTGGGACATGAAAGAAAAAAATAAAAATTGAAAAAAAAATGTTTATTCGTGGTAAACATGACGCAGAGAAAGAACATAAACACAAAAAATGGGGGAAAATATGGGTCACATCCACGCAATACGGCCATGGCTCAGCATAATGCTAAGATCCTATGCGAGACAGAGCCCCAGCGCTGGATTGCAGCGACAGCTGACGTTAACGTGATGACGTCAACCGGTGCAGCATAAGATAAGATAAAAAAAAAAACAAAATAAGAAATACATAAATGTGAGCATAGTAAGGACTAAGGACTGATGGAGTGGTCGCGTTTTGGTTCTGACCATTTTGAAAACAATTGGAAATGTGGATTTCATCCAGGTGACAAAGGTGATGTAGAAATGTCGATGTCTTCCAGGCGACGAAGGTGATGTAGAAATGTCGATGTCTTACAGGCGACGAAGGTGATGTAGAAATGTAGATGTCTTCCAGGCGACGAAGGTGATGTAGAAATGTGGATGTCTTCCAGGCGACGAAGGTGATGTAGAAATGTCGATGTCTTACAGGCGACGAAGGTGATGTAGAAATGTGGATGTCTTCCAGGCGACGAAGGTGATGTAGAAATGTCGATGTCTTTCAGGCGACGAAGGTGATGTAGAAATGTCGATGTCTTCCAGGCGACGAAGGTGATGTAGAAATGTCGATGTCTTCCAGGCGACGAAGGCGATGTAGAAATGTCGATGTCTTCCAGGCGACGAAGGTGATGTAGAAATGTCGATGTCTTCCAGGTGACGAAGGCGATGTAGAAGGAAGCGAAAGAAGTATTCGTCGAAGATTTTGTTAGTTTCATTTTGTCATAATGTGTGTCATATTGTGGAGTAGATGTGCACGCGACTTCGCTCACGTAACTATGTGTTCTATTGACAGTAGGAACAAGTCAATCCGAACGTGAAAGCATAGTAGATATTTTCGTAATATCCTCTATAACGTCAGTTGATTTAGTTAATTAGAACTAAAACTTGTCTGTTGTGGAAATCGCTTTTTTAAATTTCTCGCTTAATAGCGAAAAAGCGTATCGTACATTTTTACATTTTCATCTCGTGGTTTTCAAAAATCCTGTGTCTCCAATGTCAGCGTCTGTCTTCTTACATATCGTCAAGTTTCTAGTACATCTAACTCTTACAACCTTGCTCTGATCTGTTACAGTCATTGCATCAATCACTCTTACATTTTATAATCTAGATAAGTGAATAAACAAATTGCACGGCATGCGGGCCACTATGCTGACACCGGCAGTTTCGCCTTGGCACTGGGCGGAAACGCTCGTTGGTGCAAATTGCATTCGCCATACTTCGTTAGGATTACTGCTTGACCCTTGTAAACACGGTGTGATGAAGAGCTTTTATTTCCGAGTTTGTAATAGTAATAGTACATTTATTTGTCGGAATATTGTTACAGACCTGTTATATAGTTTTTAAAGTTCACAATATTCAGCCGTTTTCGGCGTACAAACACATTTTCAGGGATTTGTTTAGTTTCTTAGATGGAACAAATGAATTAAATCTCGAATTAGGATAACATTTAAGTTGAAAATTAGATTAGTTATAGAAATTTCAAAAAGATTATCAACCTTTTTGTGAAAACATACGTGGGTTTTAGGGTCGTCAACCAAACTTATGTTAATACTAATACAGGGTCCCATTAAAATAGATGGTCAATTTTTAACGCAGTGCTCAGTACGTCTAACCAAAGATATCCAAGCAAAAAAAAAAAAAAACACTGATTAAAGAGATTTTATTTTGACATGAAATCATAAATGGCCAGCACATTAGTGTATTTTCGTTAGCTGATTTTATTTATCTTCTAAGTATCTAATGCGTTTTTCTTATATATTTTTTTTCACCATTGTCCTTATTTTGGTGGTCTGAATGATTTCTAAAAATTTGTCCATCTATTTTAATGGGACCTTATACAACGTGTAACCTTATACAATTGACCTATTTCAGAGAGAAAATAAGTCATTAAAAAATTGTAAAGGTTTTATGTGCTGTTTTAGTTTTACTGGCCATTCTGATCGTTTCTTGCGTCTGCGACGACGCTTTATCGAGGGAGGAGTCGTCACCGGGCCGCTGCACCGCGCTGACATTGGCTTGCTTGACCTATTAATAAATAGACACGGCAACGTATTTAATGAAGATTTTTTGAAAAATGTGGCCTATTTTAAAAAGTGGTTCAATTAATTCTGCTCGTTATTCTGATCAAACTATTTTCAGGTTCTGCGCATTTAACGTTACACGTTGTATATGTCTAGCGTCGTTATTGGATCTTGTTTCTGGAAGTTGTCTGCCTGTAATTGCCCACTGTGACCATACCTACCTACCAACACTTGCCCTATAGTGGGGTCAGCCTGAATTTCCGAATGATGGTATCAAGTTTTCTCGACATGGTTTGCTTCATATACGAGTACTACAGCCGGTCGATTCTGGAAAAATCTCACCGTGATAACTAAGGTGAAGTGAGCTTAGAGTGAGCTGTGAGTCATGCTGATGCTAGGGATTGACGATATTGACGACTCACTGCACGCTCACTTCACCCAAGTTTTGACGGTGAGATGGTTACAGAATCGGACGGCAGTTCTTCTAAACTACATATACGTATTATAAATTAAAGCTGCTTTTAGTGTCTGTCTGTGCAACCGCGTTGTTCTTCTAAACTACGCAACGGATTTTGATCCGGTCTAGAATTTATTGCGGAATGTTTATGTACAGACGCCAGCACATTAAGCTACTACAATCTGTCAAAATTATTTAATAGACTTTCAACTTTATCGCTAAAGACGTTCAAAGTTGATTGAGTAAATTAGACAGTATCGGGTAGCTTGATATGCTGGCGTCTGTACCTATAAACTTACATAATTATGTATAATAAAGAAATCGAAATGTCTTGTCAATTCGTAAAAATCGTGTGAAGCAGGGGTCGCTAGTAAATAAATAAATAAAATATTGTAGAACTTAATTAAACAAGTCGTCTCAGGCTCAGGCCATTTCAAAACAAGGACTGCTTTGTTAGATGTCCGGGATAATCCGAGATTCGAGTAAGCCCAAGGGACTGGATTCCTGTTTCTTTAATGGAAACATTTTCCATTTCCCGTCCTTTTGTTATTATTAGTGTGAGCTGTGTTCAGTCTCTCGTTACACTATTTGATTAGACACCGAAATATTATCGTCAAGGACTATTTATACAACGTGTAACGTTAAATGCGCAAAACCTGAAAATAGTTTCATCAGAATAACGAGCACAATAATTAATTGAACCACTTTTTAATATAGGTCACATTTTTCAAAAAATCTTCATTAAATACGTTGCCGTGTCTATTTATTGATAGGTCAAGAAAGCCAATGTCAGCGCGGCGCAGCGGCCCGGTGACGACTCCTCCCTCGATAAAGCGTCGTCGCAGACGCAAGAAACTATCAGAATGGCCTGTAAAACTAAAACAGCACATAAAACCTTTACAATTTTTTAATGACTTATTTTCTCTCTAAAACAGGTAAATTTAATTAAAAATCAGTTGGGGTGTCTGAGGTTTTGCGCATTTAACGTTACACGTTGTATATAATTTACCTGAGACGAGTCCATTTCCATCAGATTTTTGTTAAATTCACACTTGAAGTACAGTCTGATTCAAACATTATTGGCTCTGAAGTGCGCTACACGCTGTGCAGTACCTCACCCCTCACCCCCGCTGACACGTGAATTTGTTACTGCGCAACGACTCGCCTCATGTTCCGAGCCGCCATAAAGTTTGAATCAGGCTGTGCCTTCTGATGTTTTTCTTATTTCATAAGAGAATATTCCTATTAAAAAAAAAAATATATTCACATTCCTTTCGAATTCGATTTCCAAACAAATCAATGCAAAGTTTTTATTTCGAAAATGTCTCATTATTGTTCATCATCTGCCTAGCCTTTTCCCAACTATGTTGGGGTCGGCTTCCAGTCTACGTAATACGATACTCCTTGGTAAGACTGGTTGTCAGACTTTCGGGCTCCTGACTACCCGTAACGACTGTCAAAGATCCACGAATGACAGCCGGGACCAAGGGTTTAACGTGCTTTCCGAGGCACGGAGGAGTCCCGGTATGTAAAGATGGTCACACATCCACAGACATCACGTCTCATTATTGTTAATGAATCTAATCTTTACGTGCGCAGGAAAGTCTGGGTTTAACTTATGCAAACATCGGGTATGACCAGTCCCTATACACTTGGAGCTAAAGGCTCACAGTCCCGGCTGACAACAAAGCACCTTAATAAGGTACTTTATCCGTCGTAGTGGTCCTGAGAGGGTATTTCCCACGCAGCCTCCGTTGGGCGGGCGGGGGTGTTCGGCTCTGGGGGCGGGCGGAATCAACAAGTGCCCTTCAAACCACCTGAGTTGCCTTTGTTGTGTGTGTGTGTAAATAAAGCCTTCTTTAATGATGTCCACGTTGCTAGGATCCGTTCCGATGCTTAATTTATTTTCATTTCTAAATTGTTTTTTTTTTATCCTTTTTAGTACGGACGCTTTTAACTATCACGTCTTTCTACATCGTTCTCACCCGCATATCGGGATAAAAAGTATCCTATGTGTTAATCCCGGTTATAAACTATCTGTGTACCAAATTTCATCCAAATCCGTTCAGCCGTTTGAGCGTGAAGAAGTAAAAAGTAAAAAACACAAACTTTCGTCTTTATAATATTAGTATGATAACTTGTCAAAATGTAGGGAAGAGATGATTTTTTTCGCGATTTCAGGTTTGTTCCCATAGTAAAAGTTGTTCATAACGATGAGTACAATGACCCCTTAAAAGGATGCCCATGAATTTCATTTCATCCTGTATATGTATAGACAGCTCTGCCTAACCCTTGAGGGATGACAGGCGTGAGGTTATGTGTAAGATAAAGACAGAATGTAAAAAAACAATTTTCAACTCTAAATGTGATTACATTGTTAGGAGGTGTCAACTTATTTGATGAAACTCGATAGCTCTGTAAAGTGAGTAGCATCGTGTCAGAACTTCGTCTAGGTAAGGACACTTACCTATTACCATTTGGGCCTTATTAGGAGGCTTTCGATTTCCATCATTACTACCCGATTGGTATCAAAATGTCTACTCTCTAAGTCCGTCAACGAAGATACGGGCCGGGCAGATCGACAGTAGCTATTCCGTCAAAATGAGTGCCAAATTCCATGGCAAAGTGCGCATTTAACGTACAGGTGCGAACATTGATTAATCTGTCTATACCAGCTCCTCAAGGAAGACCAGCAACGCTTTGGTGTTACTGACAATCTCACGGCGGATACCTGTGTTACGGAAATACTGAGACTCGTAGATATTGTAAAATCTATGTTCTCTTTGACACGACTGTAAACAGGTATCAGCCTATGAATAGCTGAGGAGTGGATGTAGGTAACATCCACCCCTCAGCTGGTCATAGGGCTACCCCTAGGACTACCTACTTAGACGAAAATGATAAGATTGGATAGTCAGCAATGTTAGACGGCACGGTTGGCGCCGTGTCGCGGGTTGGATTCCCGCACGGAACAAATATTTGTATGATCTACAAGTAGTTGTTCCGGGTCTGGTCGTTTGTGTATGTGATATATGTATAGACGGCTCTGCCTAAGCCTTCAGGGATGACAGGCTTGAGGTGATGTGTTTAATTGTAAACGCACCCACAATACAGGAGAAATTCCTAGTGTGGGGCAAAGTTTAAAAAAAAAAAATGTTGGTGCCCAACAAACGGCAGAAGTAATTAAGTATCAGCACGTGCAATAATAGCCCTTGTGAAACACTTTCCAATCATATTTTACCTCATATATTGCAGGTATCTATACATATTATAAATTAAGGTCACTTTTCGCGTGTCTGTGTGACCGCGTTGTTCCTCTAAAGTACGCAAAGGATTTTGATGTGGTTTTCACTATCATTACAGAATTGATTTTGAAAGGTTTATGTGGGAAATACCTTAGTACCTATAAAACTGACCTGTAATAAAGAACTGTACTATCAATGTTTGGACAAACCGTGCGAAGCGGGGAAGGGTCGCTACTTAGTATATATGAATAGAAAAGGCAGGCATGCCATAAGACGGAGTTATTAGCTGCAAATCCCGCTCAAAATACAGGTCGACATCAGCGGCCTCTTGTGGAGAGTTGTGAAGCAGAACAAGTGAGGATTAAGCTTTACGGAAGCTGAGGGTGAAATACAGCTCTTTAGTCGCCTTTTTGGAGTTCGGTACACCATATCTTATGTAGGTATTTTCGGTTAAAATTACGATGAATTTGTGATTTTATGTGGAATGAGATTGTTTGAATAAACGGAAGTATTCAATCGTTGTATAACCATAAGCAGGCCTCATAATCCTGGACTGATATTTTTTCGGTTATTTTTGCTAGCGCCACGCTGAGCTTGAGAACGCCATTATAATACAGGCTGACAGAGATACATAAACTCGTAAAAACTGTTACCATGAATTCAGCACATGATTCTAGAGCCCTTAGCGTAGAAAATTGTCGTCGGACATCAAAAAAAAAAAATCTGCTATGACCTATGCGGTCAAAATGTATGGCATAGCAATTTTTTTTTAAATATTCCTCTAAATATTCAGAATCATATATTGAATCCATTGTAAGTTGGACGTCGATGTACCTACCATCCTATAAAGTATTAAACATTTAACAAAATTGAGTGCTTAAACCTTTTGACAGGTGTTTTTACGGCGTTTTGGGGGACTGTCTTTTGTAATATTGACGTTCGAAAAGTACTGATTCTCAGCGTAGTTTGAATAAATGACTTTTGATTTTGTTTTGAACGAAACCTTTCTTCTTTCAAGTCCATCATCATCTGCCTAGCCTTTTCCCAACGATGTTGGGGTCGGCTTCCAGTCTAACCGGATGCAGCTGAATACCAGTATTTTACATGGAGCGACTGCCTAGCTGACCTCCACAACCCAGTTACTAGGTAATACGATACTCCTTGGCAAGACTGGTTGATTGCCTTTCGGGCTACTGACGACCCGTAACGACTGTCAAAGATCCACGAATGACAGCCGGGACCAACGGCTTAACGTGCTTTCCGAGGCACGGAGGAGTCTTGGTATGTGAAGATGGTCACCCATCCACGGAACAACACCGGCAAGCGTAGCTTAACCTGATCGATCGACCTGTGTGGCTGTTATTACTTAGCCACAAGCCCCTCTTCTTCTTTCAAGTCCATTATAATGATATACCATTTTTTTATTTAATTAGCAAAGTTCTAAAGAATATATCATATTCCATATCAAATAGGGCTAAGCAATTGGACCCTCGAGCGGTGTACGATCTCACGTAGGTATCCCTTTGATATACAGAATCCTATTTTAACGAGATTGGGACAAATACATAAGCATGAACGGAGGTGAACGGTACGTCTACCTATTGTGCTAGGGGTCACGTAATCGATTCAAGGGACAAATATTTGGACCTCGCAAATATATGCTCACAAATATTGGATCCAAGTTCCAACTGTGGAAATTTGACAGCGTTCTCTAAAGGTTCACTTTTCTAAGGGCGCTTGTATATGGTAAGAAAATACGCCGGGCCTACGCAAGAATTCGTATCGTAACTAGAAAATAACTGTTTACACTGTTCGCAGCGGTGCACGAAAAAAATCTTGTCTGCGCAAGACAACGTTGTTGCGGAGAACGTTGATTCGTGTATAGAACAGACAAAATTCTTGTCGTGTACACGAAGAATTAGTCTTGTCTGCCGCAGACACGGTAAATTTTCTTAACGTATACAAGCGCCGTAAAAGAGTGGCCACTACATAACAGTCACAGTAATGGCTGTCATGAAAATGATGACGGGATATGACTTTACCGTGTCAAAAAAAAGCTCTCTAGGAAAACACCAACTTACTTTCATAAATAACATTTCGGTGAGGTCATTTGTCGGTAAAGAGCCTGCGCTATATGGCGGACACCGCTCTTCTATAGGAAACTGTTGCTTAAGGAATTGTCATTAACTTTCTATTCATAGTCGGATGACGTTGTTGATGACCTGAGACTAGAGATGGCCGATGCATTCCGCCAGTTTCTATGACAAATCGTTTACTGTTCAAGCAGCAGGGTATAATGGCGTAATACACTATCAGTAGCAATGGGTTTCATTGTGACAGTTCAACAACATTCATTGTGTTATTTACGTTGTTCAGCAGACACATTTTTCGAACATATGGAGCAATGGATTAGCAATATGCTTCAAAATGATTCAAATTGAGAGTAATAGTGGGTTACGCAATTAGTGTACGGTACGGTTATTTTAGTTAATTGTACAGACGCCAGCACATCAAGCTACTACAATCTGTCAGATTTGTTTAATAGATTTTCAACTTTATCGCTCAAGCATAAGGTTCAAAGTTGATCGGGAAAATATGACAGTTTCGGATAGCTTGATGTGCTGGCGTCTGTACTCATACAGTCGCTACTTCGTATTTGGCGAGCCAGCTAGCTCAAACGTATAAAAAGAGCTTAAGTAACTGAAACTAATCGTTTGCCAGGGTTGGTAGGCACGTAAGTTCTGTGTTGAGCTACACGATTACTGACAAATGCGTGCACTGACTGGATGTCCACTCAAACCTGTGCGGTTATTTCCTCATCGCAGACACACATCTGATGTAATTGCTGTATGGCGTTCCAGTAGGAGGATAAATAAATAAAGAAATAAAATCTGCATGGTCCTCAAATCCTCATACAGTCCTCATATGACTAAGATTATGTCTGGACTTTAAAAGAGACTGTGACCTATGAGTCTTTTCAGTCTTTTGTCTCAGAGTCATTGAATAAGAAAAACCGACCTCATCCAGCTTTAAATAATTTATTTTTGACGCGTAAAGCGTTTATCACTACATAGTATAAAACAAAGTCTCTTCCCTGTCTGTCTGTCCCTATATATGCTTAGATCTTTAAAACTACGCCACGGATTTTGATGCGGTTTTTTTTAATAGATAGAGTGATTTAAGAGGAAGGTTTATATGTATAATACATGCATAATATAGTAGAGAAACACTGATAATTTTAGAGGTTTCTAATGTAATGTCGTAAATAAACACGTTTTTTTGCGCTTACATTGTAAACGCTGGCTGAACTCTTCGAGATAGATCAAAATAATGTACTACAGTATTGTACACCTTAAAAAGGTCTACAAAAAAGTCCGCAATGGTATATGTCTATCTCTTAGGGATAACCCACAATAACCATTTTTTATCCTATACTTTTTACGAGAAATAATGGCTCTAAAATTATCAGTGTTTCTCCATTGCACCCGTGCGTAGCCGGGGCGGGTCGCTAGTTTAAACTAAATTACAGAAATACATATTTTTATAATTTCGGCGCTTTAGTATTGAGCTCCACGACTGACAATTCTTGTGTACATTACTTACGGCACTCCCTAGGTGGTAAATCTCGCTAATAATCTTGTTGACTGCCTAATCTTTGCACAACTTAGCATTGACTTTGTTCGCAACTCATTCCGACTTGTTTTAACCTTGTAAGGGTAAAGGTCGTGTCGACTTCTTTTTCTGATGCCTCTTTGACTAATGAAGGTTGGAGTATCAACTCCGAACGTTCCTCCTTATCCTTTGCCAGGGTGAGCAGCTCAGCAGCCCTTGGGACTCCAGTTTGCTCGCGAGTCTCGTGATCGTGACTGTCCATCAACGAGTACTCGATAGAAAGTCTAAAGTCCAGTTACGTTAATCCAAATGAAAATTACGCCTCAGTCAGTTGACGTTGAGTATGAGGTAGGTAGATCGGGGCAGGCAGTTAGGCGGTGCGTGTGAGCGAAGGGGGACGCGGATTGATAGCGATACCGCTAAATAAAGATTTCCGCGACGACATCCGTGCGGGGGGACCCGCATGCTCCCACGTGCGCCCGCGCATCGTAACGCGAAAATGGATGCTGCGATTGGATGAAAGTTTTGACATCAAAATATTTATGCATTAGGGCTGAATTCCGTCTGCCAGGGTCGCGGATTGTTCGAAAGAGTTACCGTGGCCCTTGGCACAGGCAACTGAAGGACAGCCGGGGGTTGCGGAAGTATCGTTCGTTCCCGCGACCCCTGGCGTAGGTGAGAGAGGGAACACCGGGGTGGTTTTTAGTCAGTAAGAGTCTGACAGACCCCGCCGCCCGCCCCAGGGCGGTGGACATCCATGGGGATTTTCCACCCCGAAACCAAAAAAAAAAAAAAGGCAACTGAAGGAACACGGGTGGGTTTTAGTCAGTAAAAGTCTGACACACCCTCCCGCTCCGCCCAGAGCGGGAGAAGTTATTTGATAATTTCCCACCCAAAAAAAGGGGCTGAATTCCGTATGATGTACCATAATCAGTAGAACAATTTCTGATGTGGTCGAACAAATAAGTACCGAAAAATTGGCAAAATTTTGTTTGACCGGATAAAAGTAATCTTAGGAAAGCCTACAGCCGGTCGATTCTGTAAAAATCTCACCGTGAAATCATAAGTGAAGTGAGCACTTACTAGTGTTAATCCCTAGAGAATGATAGCTCACTCCACGCTCACTTCACCCAAGCTTTCACGGTGAGATGGTTACAGAATCGCACGGCAGGTTAACTTTCCTAACTCTAGGTTGGACCTCCAGTCTAAGCAGAGTGCCTGTTCATGAAGCCAGTATCTAAATTGTATAATTTCGCTCGCTGGGCATGAGTACTGCCTCATAGTGGTAGCAAGCGCGACTGCTGAGAATAATGTCCTGGGTTCGATAACCAGCACCCTGATTGCGTAACACACTATTATAGGTACTCAATTTTAATAATTTTGAAGCATATTGCTAATCCATTGCTCCATATGTTGGAAAAATTTGTCTGCTCAACCAAGTAAATAACGCAATTAATGTCGTTGAACTGTCAAAATGAAACTCATTGCTACTGATAGTATGTTACGCAGTCACCCTGCAGGTCTGTAAAAGTATTCTTGTATTTTTCCATTCCGTTTTCAATGTCCTATACAATTCTGTGTAACCCTTAAGGGAAAACAGAACAGGGCTCTCAAAACGGCGAAGGAAAACCTCGTCAGGAAACCGCCATGTCCTAGAAACAAAAAAAATCGAAGACTTGTGACATCTGCCAACCCGCGGGCCCGCGTGGTGGAACTGGTGGATTACGGCCCACTCCCTCTCACAGAGAGGAGGCCTGTGTCCCAGCAGTGGGAAGATTATAGGCTGATTATGCTTGGGGAAAACATACGTTAAAAGGTCTGTAATGTGAGTTTGTGATCGCTCATCGTATAGACACTTGTAGTTGTGCATCAATTTGTTTAGTGTTATTAGTGCACGTGCTCGGACGAGACTACAATAGTTCGACGTGCTCTGCCAAGTGCTACTCCTAATATTAACTGAGGAACGCAACGCGGTCACGATACGGTGCCCAGAGATACTGTGTCATCAGGATATGTCCTAGGTTTGATTACTTAATACCTATGTACAGACGCCAGCACATCAAGCTACTACAATCTGTCAGATTTCTTTAATAGATTTTCAACTTTATCGCTACAGTTTAAGGTTCAAAATTGATTGGGAAAATCTGTCAGTTTAGGGTAGCTTGATGTGCTGGCGTCTGTACATACAAAATAAAAATAGTTTGCTTAACCCTTAAATGCATGATTTATTGTATCGTATTGCAAAAAATGCTATTGTATAGGTATTTATCTATAGAATTTAGAAAAAAATATATATAATAAATATTAATATTCATAGAGTATATATATTGTTTTGACATAAAGAGTTGCGTTCAGACACCCACAGCTATCACATTCTTAAAAAATTAAATAACGTACTTTGTTGCCATATGGCAACATTATGCATTTAAGAGTTAAATTTGACAGAGGATCAGCACGTTTTGATTGTCAAAATTACATAAGACAGTACCCCAAAATGCTCGCGGCTCCGCAAAACGAATAGTCATTAAAATGAAATGTCCCTCACCAATCTAAAATGTAGCCCCCCTACCCGACCCGATTCCATCGAGAGCGATAGGCATTGTCTCGTCATTTTATCAGCGTATAATTATTATGATTTATGGTCAATCTTCTTGCCGTACATTCCCAGGAATCTCTGACAGTCTAGTCTAGACCAAGTTTAAGACCTAATTAGTGCTTTGGGCTACAAATTTGGTATGGTAATGGAGCCAACTGCATTTCGAGTATGTTAAATGCAAGATAAAGTGACAATTAAACAACTGAATTGATGCAGTTATATCTAGCTTATCCAGTAGGTTAATATTTTGGATAAAAAACTAGCTCTCGGTTATTTTCAAGTGAGATAATAATTATGATGTCGTTAATATGTTGATGTCTAGTATTGAACTAGTATATATAGAGCCACTGAACGTAATACATTAGAGCGTCGATTATCCGAACTAATTGGGGACTTGGGTATTCGGAAAATCGGTATTTTCGGATAATCGAATAATCAATAATATGTATATTGATTCAGCCATACATATTTACGTAAAGGTAATGAAAACCATATTTACATTTACAATAACAAATCAACAAGTCGTGACAAGTGACTGCCGCAAGCACTGTAGTGCGGGAGGCGGGAGAGAGGCACGCGTGAGTCGGGCGGGCGTAGTAGTTCGGATAAGCGGTCGTTCGGTTGAGCGACGTTCGGATAATCGACGCTTCACTGTATGTTCAATCAACGTCAATCAACAAAAACGAAATAAGAGAAGATCAGGGGGAGCAATTCTCGTAACTTCAAGAACGATCACAGTCTGTTCTTACTCTCAAACCTGTCAACAATACCTAATTGGAGATACCTAGCCACTGAGTTGAGATTGCGACAAGATTTTGGACGTTTTTAGTTACGGGAATTGTTCTGCAGGCCACGTAAATACATGAACCACTTTTATTAGATTAATATATGGTTTTATATCCCCAGAAACAAGAAGCAACAACCATGCCGCTCCAAATCCGAAGAAACCGATGCGCGTCGTTCGTGCGCGACAACCTCCTTACGCTGCTGACCGTCATCGGCGTGGTCTCTGGCACCATCCTCGGCTGTGGCCTTCGGGCTTCCGGCCAGGAGTGGTCGCGCCGTGACGTCATGTACTTCCAGTACCCTGGAGAGCTGTTCCTTAGGATGCTGAAGTCCCTTATAGTGCCGCTTCTGGTGTCCAGTATCGTTTCCGCCATTGGGTCCCTGGATTTGAGTTTATCTGGCAAGTGAGTTGGTTTTTATTTGTTAAGTATTTATGTTTTTGTCGACATATAAACATAATTTTAGCCAGCTGCACGTTGTAGAGCCACGTTAACACTAATTACCATTTTGCATGTGTGCAGTGTGGCCACTAGCAATGCAGCTGTGTTCGTGACTACTTGACCAGGTTCAGGTCACCTGTACTTTTTCGACAGACAGAAAAAGTGTGACAAGAATGTTTGAAACTTTTGCAAACACGTCGTACATCCTACTTCAACCGTCCCTAGGTTGTTACCAGAGTGCTTTTTTTTTAGTTAACCTGTATTGTCCTACTTTTGGGCAAAGGTCTCCCTATACTTTTCCAATTTTATTTATGTAGTACCTTCTCTGGCCAATCGGTCAGGAACGAGTCAAAATCGTTACGCCAGCGTTTCTTAGGGCTGCCTCGATGACGACGCCCGTCTTCAAGCACCCACTGTTTGACGAGCATGGCCCATCTGTCTTGTTGTATCCTATAAGTGTGACCTGCCGAGTCCCAATCAGCCTCGCAGACTTTTCGCGAACATCAGCGATACCTCTCTTGGAGCGTATTATGGTGTTGCGAATTTAGTCGGTGAGCTTACTTTTTGAAACGCTACGCTCCATCGCTCTTTAACAACCTTTGAACTTGGACTTCTGAGCCTCAGTCAAAGACCAAGTCTGAGCACCGTAGGTTATGATACGCAGGATACGCATTTCGACGAGCTTACGCTTCAGTGATATTCGAAGGTCACCCTTCATTGGCGCTTTCCTGATCCAGTAGTCTCTCATTCTTTTGTTCTCCTTGTCTCCTAACTTCTGCCAAACATAGTCTACGTTTAAATTTTCTAGTTCTATTAAGCGCAGCAATCAAACTTCATGAGCGTGCCGACATTGTATGCTATCACATTAAGCGTATCGGAATTCCTTAAAACTTTTGCCACGGTCATCTGAATTAATGACTCTGACTCCAGTACTGAGCCGGCGCCCGTCAACGCCTACACTAGAGAGCAAGTGGAGTCACCGGGCACTGTCGATGTGCTTTATTATTATACCTGCACCCTAATTGCGTAACACACTATTAATATCTGTCTGAATAATTTTGAAGGATACTGATGATCCATTGCTTCAATATATTCGAAAAATATGTCTGCTCAACAACTTACCTAAATAACGCAATTAATTTTGTTGGACTGTCAAAGCTACTGATAGTGTGTTACGCAATTGAACCGCTGTACTGACCCACTGATGGGTAAGGGCCTTCTTTCTAGAGTGCTTTGGTTGACAATAAAGGGGGCTTGTTACAAATTCTCGTGCTGTAGCCTGCAACTAACTCCTCATTCTTTCCAGGGTTGGTCTCCGCGCGATTATCTACTACATGACCACGACGGTATGTGCTGTGATGCTGGGCATAGCCCTGGTCACTACCATCAAGCCGGGCAAGGATCCGGAGGCCTACACCCAGCCTAACGCCACCAAGCTCAACATCAAGGATACTCTGACGTCAGATACACTGCTGGATTTGATCAGGTCAGTCTTTATAATGCACATAGTGTCAGATATATTTTTATAATATACAACTAACACTAAAATGTAAAACAAATAATAAATAAATGTAAAGAAATAAAAAAAAGGGAAAACCTCATTAGGCATCAAAAAATTAGACCGCATCGCTGTCACTGGGAAAAATGGCCAATGGGCTGGCAGTATTGCCATGTTGGATGGCAATGCAGGGTCTTAGGCCTAAAAATAGGGTTTTAGAGCTGTCGTAAATCTTGGCTTAAATATTCTCAAGATTAAAACTTCAAGTTTAAATGTATTTACTTAATTGTTTAATTAATGTTAGTTTTCCTACTACCACCATTTATCGGCCTCAACCGTAGAAAAAAATGCTTATATTATCAACGGTACCGAGTCAGTACAACCATTATGTATTCTGTAAAAAAACATTTGCCACTTGAAGAAAAATTATTTAATCCCGGGAGTCCTACTAATAAAATTACAATAAAAAAAATATAAAATTATTTTCTTACACGTGTCTGGGAAAATTAAACGACCTACAATTTACAAAGGCTTTGAAGACCGTATATGAAGTTACCATGGTGAATCAATACCCGTGGCAAGGCGGGCAGCCTAATACTTTCCTCATATTCCCGGGAAAAGGAAATATAATATGTAAGGTATATTTCTTTATAAACGTAGAAATGCAAAGGCAAATCCTCCTTACATTGGAGACCTCAGAGGAACGATTGAATACAAAATGGCGCGGGATTATCCGAAGCAATTTCGTAGCAAGCTTTTTTATAATAATCCTTAAATTAACACGACTATTGTTGATTGTGGTTTTTAATCTTAGGATATTTTTTCTCTTTTCTTGATTTTTATGTAATGAAATTGATTGAAAGTGTGAATGATTAATTATAATTCTGTAAATATACATACTATAATATAATATTATATACAGGATGGGATTTTATGATTCTACTCTAATGTTTGCTAGGGACATTTGATTCTTATCCATATCGATTGGTGCCATAAAAGTACAGAATGTCATTTTTCGGAATTTAGTCGGTTCGATTCCCGGGTGTGGCAAGCGTATTTTCAAAAATCTTTAAATGCAGTTTTGTTTCTTTTCAAAACTAAAGAATGTTTCCTTTGAGTAAAATTTGCTGTCTTCAGTATTTAGAGTACCTACTTTCCCTCCAGCTACGGTTCGAAAATTCCACCCTGTATACTTGTTACGGTCGTGAGTCATATTTTAATCAACATACAGTCTGTCACTGACCTACAAATTGCAAAAAACGTAAGTAAATTGGAATTTTGCGGGCTACCTTGGCCCATTCCCCGTAATAGATAGACTAAAGAAAGAAAGAAAATACATTTATTTAGCACAGACTAGCTAATAAATGTCTCTTAGACACACAATACACCGATACATACCCTTCTCTACTTCCCTTTTCAATCCATCTAAAGGTTGTCTTTAAAAGATCGCTCTTAGCGATAAGACCGCCCATTGTGTCACCCTTTGTAAAATTTCTATATTTATGTCAATAATCTATATGTTGTACATAATAAAGAGTATTCTATTCTATTCTATTCTATACATACATCAGATAGCAACAAAGAAAAGTCCGGTGTAAGAAATTAGCAAGAAACTGAGCCTTTTTTTTGGGTTGGGAAATTATCAAATAACTTCTCCCGCTCTGGGCGGAGCGGGAGGGCGTGTCAGACTTTTACTGACTAAAACCCACCCGTGTTCCTTCAGTTGCCTGTGCCAAGGGCCACGGTAACTCTTTCGAACAACCCGCGACACTGACAAGCATCGGCCGAGAAAGTGTGCCTCACGGCTGCACCAAAAAGGCCCACTTCAGCAAAAGTGCCAGACGAATCTCCTTATTTTACCTCATTCTCTCACATTCCTAACTGT
This sequence comes from Eremobia ochroleuca, assembly GCA_949629135.1. Lineage (NCBI taxonomy): Eukaryota > Metazoa > Arthropoda > Insecta > Lepidoptera > Noctuidae > Eremobia > Eremobia ochroleuca. The sequence goes on along the minus strand of OX451401.1, from coordinate 15,394,053 downwards.
TAGAACATTTGAACACAACTAAAACCGCGCGACGTTTCCAGAACATACTATCACATTAACTAGAACGCATCATACAATTCGTATAACGTGACGCGGGATGATTGGCTTAACACTCTTAATAGGTGCTACATAGTGGATAATTTCGCCATCCGGGTGACCCACGCCAAATTAGGTTGATAAACGATATGCATGATTTGAATAAATTACGTGTTTCGAGGTAACAGTGTTGGAGTTTCCAGTTCCGGCTGCGAGTGACGATGTTGTCATTATTATTATAATTAATACGTGGGTGGATCACATATAAACCGGACTTAATTAAAAAAAAAATACGCATGTATTATTGTAAAAAAATGTGATTTTTTAAGTTTATTTTTCTACATAATCTCCCCTTCTATTAACATCCCAGCGCAGGGCAAGTTTCTTGACGCCATTATCGAAGAATGTTGTGAGTCGTGTCTTTAGCCAATTGCACACAAATGATTCCACTTCTTGGTCAGTGTGAAAACGGCGTCTTCCACTTCAATTTTTTTTGTGCCATTCGTACACTTGAGTTCTTGTAAGCGTATTCTTATCGAACTGTAGAGTCAATCGATGCAAAATTTCGGAAGGTTGTATGCCCTCCCGTGTTAAAAATTTTATGGTAATTCTTAGCTCAACAGACGTATGTACCTCCTACTCAGACATGATGCTAGTGGCGCACAATAAACTATAGTGAGCCGGAGCAGTATCCCCCTCTCCCCTAGATGATCCCCCCTAACACATACAACAGCACCAAGCGCGTCAATTCACTCAGCGACCAGTAAAAAAAAAAGTCCAGTTTATATTTGATTCACCCACCTATATAAATGTGTATGTACTCGTACGACTTAAAAATGTGAGGTAAAACTGCGGGGTAATTGAGGAATAGCTTTCACTTTGACAGTTCAACAACATTCATTGCGTTATTTACTTAGTTGCTGAGTTGACAAATTTTTCGAACATATGAATCAATGGATTAATAATATCCTTCAAAATGATTCAGTTTGTGATGTGTGTTACGCAAATATGCTAGTGTTTCTTTTAGCACAACTTCGAAGGGAATTGAGGTGTTATGTAGATGTCTTTTAATGTAAAAACCAGATACTTATCATGGTTAGACAAAAGCTGTGAAAAGTACATGTAGGTATATGCTACACTAGAAACTGATGGCCATCTTTGAACGAGGCAACCTTTCGTTCACGGTCCGCTGACCACTAAATATTGCCTTAGAACTAATTTGGTTAAACATGTGATTTTGAGAACCATGTTAGCCCGCAGTTGACGATTTTCATGCCGTAATGAGAAAGAGGGCGACGTCGATAATGGGTAGGTTAGGGAGGCTCCAACAGCATCCTAAAAAACATTGTTTGACAAGGTGGACAGCCCCTTTATTAGGCACTTGGTGCAGAGGCACGTGCCGACATGCTGTTGAGCCACGTAGTTATTATTGGTTGTTGTTAGGTTAGGTTAAAAGATACGCCACAAAAACTACCTACAGCCGGTCGATACTGTAAAAATCTCACCGTGAAATCACAAGTGAAGTGAGCACTTAATAGTGTTAATCCCTAGCGAATGACAGCTCACTCCACGCTCACTTCACCCAAGCTTTCACGGTGAGATGGTTACAGAATCGCACGACAGTATTGGCATCTCATCCAAAGGTTGTCTTTAAAAGATCGCTCTTAGCGATAAGACCGCCCATTGTGTCATCCTTTGTAAAATTTATATATTTGTCTGTAATTTATATGGTCTACATAATAAAGAGTATTCTATTATATTCTTCTTGGATTGTGTGAATTTTTATGTGTGATCCGCAATTAACGAAATATGTGTACAACGTGTGAATTAAAATTCAGTTGGGGTGTCCGAGATTTTGCGCAAAACCTGAAAATAGTTTGATCAGAATAACGAGAAGAATTAATTGAACTACTTTTTAATATAGGTCACATTTTTCAAAAAATCTTCATTAAAAACGTTGCCGTGTCTATTTATTAATAGGTCAAGCAAGCCGATGTCAGCGCAGCGCAGCGGCCCGGTGACGACTCCTCCCTCGGTAAAGCGTCGTCGTAGACGCAAGAAACGATCACAATGGCCAGTAAAACTAAAACAGCACATAAAACCTTTACAATTTTTTAAATGACTTATTTTCTCTCTGAAATAGGTCAATTGAATTAAAAATAAGTTGGGGTGTCTGAGGTTTTGCGCATTTAACGTTACACGTTGTATAAATGACTAGCTCTTCTGCCCGCACCTTCTTCCGCGTGTTTCTTGTACAGAGGTATGGGGAACAGTGTGTAAAGTTCACTCATACTCTATAGAAAAGGGAGGATCCTTCGATCAGACGGTTGTGTCTGGCCGGCAACTGCCCGATGATTAATGTCGGGCATATGTAATTAGGTATATATTTGTAGTTTTAATAGGTTTATGTGTATCTTTATATTTAAAATATTTATTCCTCAATTTTCATGATTACACCTACTACTGTTTGTATCTGCATCACCCAAAGGTTGACTGGTACAAAATGCCTATTTATTTATTTAATCTTTTCGCACACAAAAAAGTACAAAGGCGGACTTAATGCACAGTGCTTAATGTTTCATTAATTCCTCTGTGCATTTATGTGCTTGAAGAATTAAATAATAAATATGCTAGTTGCGCGGTAAACTCTGCTTGCGAGATGCAGGATTTTGTGTGACGTCAGTAAGACGCGTAGTTCGCATTAATTTGGAGTTTGTAAATACCGCTACATTTATTCCCCCGACCCGCCCCGTCACATCGCATCACTGGCCCGTGCTGTCACTTAATTTTCACTTAGCGATCTTTCTACATTTTATTCTTTTTACTCGGCTCCTAACGGTCGTAAGGGATGGTAAATAGCCTTATAGCCTTCTTCAAGAATTGGGCTATCAAATTCTAAAATATTTCTTCAAATCTTACTAGTCGTTCCAGAGATTAAGCGCGTTCAAACAAACAAACAAACAAATTCCACAGCTTTATTATTAGTATCTAGATTAATCATTCAGAAGTAGGTAAGAAGCCCCAAACTACATCAAATAAAAACTAAAACCACTTAGTGGTTCAATTGTTAGCACTGTTCTAGGCCAGCAAAGATCGGAGGTCACAACTGTCGCGCTATTGACCATAATTGCCCATCACCTGATTTATTGCTTTATTGCCCGCTCCTCGACGCTGTAACAATGTCTCAATTGTTTAACACCTTTCATCCTCATATTGGCATAGATAAATGAGTACTCGCTACTGTAAATGTTTAAAAAGGAAATAGGTGCCATAATTTTATTTTATTAATTTTAGGAAAACTTACAGCTAATTCATTTAGTACAATGTATAAGCGATGGCCAATTACAAGTTTCCACTAACGATTAATGTGAGTAAAATGAACAAATACACGAAAACAGCGACGTGAGAGATACGAAAATCAATTATCTCACGCTCAAAAAGTACAGTAATAAACAGCAGAAAAAAAAAGAAAATTATGTTTATACATAGAAAAAACAATTGTTCAAACTTTGCTTTACTTCCTTAATACTACTAGTAAATAAATCTAAATCTAATTCGACATCCTGACACACCATATTAAAAGTACGACAAGCTCTTATCACGTACGAGTTCTTTCTGTAGACAGTTCTGACTTGAGGCACATGGAGAAGACGTGGTTTACGAAAGAATGCACGCGGTACACGAAGCCCGATTTTGCCCACCACCTCAGGGACGTCAGTAGATCCGTTCATAACGCTAAATAAGAAAGCAAGATCTGCAATTTTCCTTCGCTCGTGTAGAGGCAGAATATGACATTTTTTACACCAAGTTATACAACGTGTAACGTTAAATGCGCAAAACCTCAGACACCCCAACTGATTTTTAGTTCAATTGACTTATGTATTTCACAGAGAAAATAAGTCATTAAAAAAAATTGTAAAGGTTTTATGTGCTGTTTTAGTTTTATTGGCCATTCTGATCGTTTTCACATTTTCTTACGTTTTTGCCCGTTGAATGACTATTTCGTGAAATATCAATCATCATCATCATCATCTGCCTAGTCTTTTCCCAACTATGTTGGGGTCGGCTTCCAGTCTGACCGGATGCAGCTGAATACCAGTATTTTACATGGAGCGACTGCCTATCTGACCTCCACAACTCAGTTACTGGGTAATACGATACTCCTTGGTAAGACTGTTTGTCAGACTTTCAGGATACTGACGACCCGTAACGACTGTCAAAGATCCACGAATGACAGCCGGGACTAACGGCTTAACTTGCTTTCCGTGGCACAGTTGGTATGTGAAGATGGTCACCCATCCACGGAACAACCGCGGTAAGCTTAGCTTAACCTGATCGATCAACCCGTGTGGCTGTTATTACGTAGCCACAAGCCCCTCATGAAATATCAATCAATAGGGTTTTATGAACTTAGAAGGTTGTATTAATGATTATAAAGTCTGTTAATACATACTTGTTACCATCGCGAATCATATGTTGTTCACTATACAACCTGTAAATTAAAAAATCGTAAGAAAATTTGAATTTCACAGGCTCCTCTGGCACTTCCCATACGATGCCTTACTCCAATGAGTCTTACAAAGTTCATGCATATTAATTTGACATCAAAAGTCATTACAATATTTCAACAACAAGTTATTTCAGAAAATACTGAATACAAAGCCGCTGAAGCATTAACTCAATATTGCATCCAATATTAGGGATGATAATATATCTTCCTTTAGACAAATAATCACTTTGAAGGGTATTGTTAATCCATTGCTTCATATGCTCAGAAAAATTGCTTGCTCAACAATGTAAATAACGCAATGAATGTGGTTGAACTGTCAAAATGAAAGCCAAAGCTACTGTTAGTGTGTTTCTCAATAACCTCGCAGGAGGGTTTGCATTCAAAGCGAGCTCTCAAACCACATGATTCATCACAGACCATACGTACCATTCGTATTATACGTATGCCTCGAGTGCTACAAGGATATTTTGGCGTCTGAATGACTTTGACAGGGGGGCGCTGTTGGTAAACATTTGTAAAATTATCACAGAAATTGTACTGACAAGACCAGAGGGCGGCATTAGTTCCGATTTTGACCACGCGCCAAAAGAACTTGGTCGCGTTGTATTTGTCGTGTATGACACGCTAAACAGGTCCTATGCGTGACAATATAGTATGTCGTGTCCTATGCGTGTAGCATGGCGACATTGGTAATTGTCAATTGCAGCCAGTGTGAGAGGAGCGATGCGTGCCACAATTCACGCTTGTCGCTTCGTTCACTTATTTATACTGCGCCCTACATACTGTGTAGGGCTGCCGGGAGATACACAAATCAAAAGATTAGATAAATAGTCACGACACTAATCTAAAATCATTCGTGGGTTTACGCTTGACAGTTTAAAGCTCAGCGCAGACTGCACTAGGACTCTAAGACCATCCAATTTCGGTGCGTTAAGGTAACATCTCAGGGCCCTTTCCCACGACAAAATCCCGTTTTTTGCAGGATCTCCTTTGGTGGTGTATGTGTTTAAATATACATACATATTCACACAGGCATCCTGTATTCCGGATACTGCAAACAGTATGCTTGTGTGAATATGTATATGTACCTATATTTAAACACGTACACCACTAAACGGGATCCTGCAAAAAACAGCTCCCGCAAAAAACGGGAGCTTGTCGTGGGAAAGGGCCCTCACATTGTATAAAATCCATACCTACGACTTGTTTAATGCTGGTATAATAAATATAATTTTCTAGTAGACCGTTTCGATCGCCCGTTGCTTCTAATCATGATGGTGGATACGAACGTAATAGTAGGTAGGCAGGTGCTCGCATTCGGTATTCGCTGTTTCATCGTTTACTTCTTACGTCCTTTGGATTCTAGGTCTCCTTAGACTTCTTCAATATGATACAAACTTACGTTTACCTACCTTTGCTTGTTATTAAGGCTGTTTCCAGTGTCACCAATGAATATTTTACTCTCTTTCGAGTATTTCAGATTTTCTTCATGCTTTTTCGCAATCACGCTTTCGCAAATAGCTTGAGCCATTTTCCTGAAACCGATAATATTTGCCCTACATCGAGGTTACGTAAAGGTTCGTGAGTCCTTTGACACTCGATATAACTCGACTCCTAAATAACAAGGTTTCTATCCCTTTCCAATAGCTAGTAACGTAATTAGTTAACAGCTCAATACCCAGGAGACATGAGCTGTTGATGTACTTTATTATGCTTCCCAAGGGGAGACAAACCTTTGGCAAGCTTCGTTTATAATGTTGGTATCATCTTTAGGTAGGTTAGCTTAAGCTAAGCTAAGCTTTACACACAATTGCACAAATGCTAAGACATTTATTATGTTCAACGAGCGATGATGACTATGCTGATGAAATTGCTGTTGTATAACAAAAACAGATATTTTTTTTTAATGAAATGACATGTTTATTTCTGTAAGTAGATCGTTCTTTTACACGTCAATATTTCGTTGGTCAATATTTTGAAACTAGATGGCGCTGGCATTTCCTACCTGACTGATCCCTGAGAAAAAATGTAGAAACAAACTCGAGAGGCCATGGTCTCTTTTCAAATCCAAACATTATATTAGGAGTAGTATTGTGAGTAGTGGTGTGACTTTAAGTATGCCCTCTGATTACTAACCCAGTGACACGGTTTATTTTCTATTAAAATCTGAATTTTGCTTTGGTTCCTGGTTTGCTAAAACTTTTATTTTTATAAGTATGAAAATAAATTATATATAAATAAAACTCCTAAGTAATACCCGCCGCACGGGTCGATCGATCAGGTTAAGCTACGCTTGCCGCAGTTGGTCCGTGGATGAGTGACCATCTTCGCATACCAAGACCCCTCCGTGCCTCGGAAAGCACGTTAGGCCGTTGGTCCCGGCTGTTATTCGTGGATCTTTGCCAGTCGTTACGGGTCGTCAGTAGCCCGAAAGTCTAACAACCAGTCTTACCAAGGGGTATCGTATTACCCAGTAACTGGGTTGTGGAAGTCCAGATAGGCAATCGCTACATGTAAAATACTGGTATTCAGCTGCATCCGGTTAGACTGGAAGCCAACATAGTTGGGAAAAGGCTAGGCAGATGATGAGGTATGAAAATAAATATTTTAGGAAGGTCTTTTCCCCTCGCCGGTTGCTAAAAACATTGTGTAATAATTTATACATCAATAATTTTCATACAACTCCTCCATCGTATAACTGGCTCTTAAAGTACTTGTTTTCCACAATTTCTTGACGACATCTTTGGAACTTAGGTCATCATTGTGGTATATTACCTAGTCGTTCTGTAAAGTATCCGTACAGCACATATGTATTATGCGTCGAGAGAGTAGGCACTGTAGACAGCCCTACGTACCACATCAATCAAAATAAGACAACGGTGCTCACGCGACTGACGGCGGGACATCAGGTGTTGTGACGTCACAAGATCCAGATCATTGGCAGACCAAACTAACTGTTGAGCTTAGAAACATACGTATGGTTGGGGTAGACGGCACCACAAATGGTATCTTTCCATAAATGTTCGTATTTGTTAAGTACGACGAAAATAGTTCCTGGAAGGATTTGGGGGAGACCTTTGCCCATCAGTGGAACAGCATAAGTTAGCATTATCAGCGTGATGGATTATGGCCCACTCCCTGTCTCAGAGAGGAGGCCTGGTCCCAGCAGTGGGAACAGTATAGGCTTGTGCTATACAAGTATACATTTAGATATCAATATCTGCACAGACGAATTTGTGCCATTTATATCGGTTTGACCAAATGCATGGATACTCGTATACGAAACAAAGATTCGCTTCAAGTAGTTTGTCTGGCCATAATAGGCGCGTAAATCTTGAGACCATAAGGCTGCCTGTCCATTGACGCGGAGCGAGGCTGCGGAGCGGAGAAACGGAGAAATATTAACCAATAGATTTGCATAAAATCTGATTGTCATTTTTCCATTGGTTAAAATTTCTCCGTTTCTCGGCCCCGCAGCCTCGCTCCGCATCAATGGACAGGCAGCCTTACAGTCAGAAAGTAAACGTGGAGTAGAACTTATCACGTATTTAAAGTCCCAGAGATGCTTTTGCCCATCGTCACGCCCAAAACGTTCCTAGCCTTTAACTATATTTACCCGCGGTCGCCTCTTCACTTTCCGCGGTTAATGGAATGATTCGATTTGTCAGAAATTCTGTTAGCCCTCTTATTTTTAGGGCGGATTTATTCCGTTTTAAATTGCATGTCTGCTATAATGTCGACATGTTTTTTTTAGTATTTAAAAAGCTGAACATAGCATTATCAGCCTATAATGTTCCCACTGCCGGGACACAGGTCTCCTCTCTTCGAGAGACAGTGGGCTGTAATCCACCACGCGGGCCCAGTGCGGGTTGGTAGATGTCACATGTCTTTGAATGTTTGATTCTAGGACATGCCGGTTTCCTCACGATGTTTTTCTTCACCGTTTTGAGAGCAGTGGTGATGAAATAATTTACACAAAGTAAAGTGCCTGCTTGGGTTCTCGAATCCACGACCCACAGCTCGTAAGACGCGGCCAGTACCACTGGGCCACTGCTGGTTTCAGGCTTATGTTCAGGTTATCTGAATAGGTAACTTTGTAACTAATGTATCTGAATAGGTAACTTTGTAACTAATGTATCTGAATAGGTAACTTTGTAACTAATGTATCTGAATAGGTAACTTTGTAACTAATGTATCTGAATAGGTAACTTTGTAACTAATGTATAAAGTACATAACGGTCAAACGGGGTGAATAGGAAATGCAGGGGTGAATCGGGACGAGACTTTAAAATGGATTTTAACATTGAAATAATATCGTTTTTTGCCAAAAGGTCTCTAATGTGTTTACTATATTATAATTAACGATTAAGTGTCCTTGTTGGCAACAAACAACGTTGAAATCCACGTAAAAGTTTCCCCTGCATTTCCTATTCACCTCGTTTTACGGTACGTTAATTAATTGATATGATTTATTAATAATGTCAATGTAAACCATCGATCTATGATGTTAACAATAGTATAGAATATGATTTATTGCAACCAGTCATTAATTTGTTATTAGGTACCTACTCATATTACGAATATACAGATTTTCCTGATTGTAAATTCCCAGATAATACGATCTACGTAGTAACTATACATTTATGTAAACCTTATATTCATTGTTGTATATTGTAGGTCGGTTTATCACTACATAGTATAAAACAAAGTCGCTTCCCTGTCTGTCTGTCCCTATATATGCTTAGATCTTTAAAACTCCGTAACGGATTTTGATGCGGTTTTTTTTAATAGATAGAGTGATTCAAGAGGAAGGTTTATATGTATAATACATGCACAATATAGTAGAGAAACACTGATCATTTTAGAGGTTTCTAATGTAATGTCGTAAATAAACACATTTTTTTGCGCTTACATTGTAAACGCTGGCTGAACCCGTCGAGATAGATCAAAATAATGTACTACAGTATTGTACACCTTAAAAAGGTCTACAAAAAAGTCCGCGATGGTATATGTCTATCTCTTAGGGATAACCCACAATAACCATTTTTTATCCTTAACTTTTTACGAGAAATAATGGCTCTAAAATTATCAGTGTTTCTCCATTGCACCCGTGCGAAGCCGGGGCGGGTCGTAAATTATAAATAAAAAAAAATCCTAAAGTAATACCCGCCGCACGGGTCGATCGATCAGGTTAAGCTACGCTTTCCGCGGTTGTTCCGAGGATGAGTGACCATCTTCGCATACCAAGACCCCTCCGTGCCTCGGAAAGCACGCTAAGCCGTTGATCCCGGCTGTCATTCGTGGATCTTTGCCAGTCGTTACGGGTCGTCAGTAGCCCGAAAGTCTGACAACCAGTCTTACCAAGGGGTATCGTATTACCCAGTAACTGGGTTATGGAGGTCAGATAGGCAGTCGCTCCATGTAAAATACTGGTATTCAGCTGCATCCGGTTAGACTGGAAGCCGACCCCAACATAGTTGGGAAAAGGCTAGGCAGATGATGAGGTATGAAAGGCTAGGCAGATGATGAGGTATAAAAATAAATATTTTAGGAAGCTCTTTTCTCCTCGCTGGTTGCTAAAAACATTGTGTAATCACTACATAATATAAAACAAAGTCGCTTCCCTGTCTGTCTGTCCCTATATATGCTTAGATCTTTAAAAGTACGCAACGGATTTTGATGCGGTTTTTTTTAATAGATAGAGTGATTCAAGAGAAAGGTTTATATGTATAATACATGCATAATATAGTAGAGAAACACTGATAATTTTAGAGGTTTCTAATGTGATGTCGTAAATAAACACATTTTTTTGCGCTTACATTGTAAACGCTGGCTGAACCCGTCGAGATAGATCAAAATAATGTACTACAGTAGTGTACACCTTAAAAAGGTCTACAAAAAAGTCCGCGATGGTATATGTCTATCTCTTAGGGATAACCCACAATAACCATTTTTTATTCTATACTTTTACGAGAAATAATGGCTCTAAAATTATCAGTGTTTCTCCATTGCACCCGTGCGAAGCCGGGGCGGGTCGCTAGTGTTAATTAAAATAAAGTACATATACAACTTTATATTTATACATACTTTATTGTACACCAGAAAATACATAACAAAAAATGCAATTATTGCAATAATTACTACAAAACATACAATGGGCGGCCTTATCGCTTTATAATTAATAAACAACACAACAATTAATTAATAAACTATAATATTTACGTCATCAACAATACTTTAAGGAAACAAACATTAAATGAAACAACAAACAGACTAAAAACTAGACTTTCATGGCCGTTGAAAATGTATCCTTAGTTTAATTATTTTACAATTTTTTTTATTAAAGAAATGTTGCTGTTTCATAGAAAAGTGCAATACCTACGCAGACAAAATATGAACAACATTTTTTTTTTGTTTTTTACAGAAGAAAATTTTCGGCCCTTCGGGGGTCCAGAATCATGTAACAGTGAATCGTGTATGCATCCATGGTAATAGTTTGCGTGTTGATGTCCCTGCCACTCCGTATAAATGATTTATAAACAGTCTTCTAAATAATAATTATGACATGTATATAAGGGGAATGGGGGGGGGGGGGGGGAATCCATTCAAAATTCATCCGGATCGTTGTCAACAGCAAAGACGCCGGACGGGTTTTCCATTATTGACTTTGAAAAGTTTCTATAAAATGGTCTAATTTAAATAATGCAAGAAAATCCACTAAGTGCCTATCAATAAACGATTAACAAGATCATCCTTTCTTTCTTTACTCTCGTTAAAACCTAGCTATCTTTTCCTCGAACTTTACGGTTATATACCTCCTGTTTCTTAGTCACAAAATCTGTCGTTAACTTTTGAAGACACGCACGTCGTAATAAAAAAAATTATATAAAAAAAAACAACCGACTTCAAAATAAACACTAAAAAGTGAAAAATAACTTTAATTTTGGAAGTCGGTGTCGTTGGTTCCGCATTTTCGTTTTTTGACACCGACTTCCGAAATTAAAGTTATTTTTCACTTTGTAATGTTTTTTTGGAAGTCGGTTGTTTTTTTTTTTATATAATTTTTTTTATTTTTCACTTTTTAGTTATATCTACCCCAAACAAATTCATATAAACACTATCTTGCTATGTAAATATCAGTGACAGGAAGCAGCATCTGCGTTTATAGAGTACAGACGTGATGTTATGTTGTGCGATTGCGTAAACAATGCATACATATGCGATAGCGGCAATCGCGGTTGTTTTGATGGTATTAATTATTATTATAATAAAAAAAGTTTTTATAACCTTTGTAGTGAGTACAAGCGTGATATTATGTTGTGTGATGGTGTAAACAATGCTTAGATATGCTATAGCAACAATCGCGGTTAATCTGCTGTTATTTATTGAAGAGTTCCCCCGATTTCTACAAGATCCCATCATCAGATATTGAAATGGTGACAATGGGACCACACGGGAAACACCAGCTTTCAAATAAAAAAAGAGTCATGAAAATCGGTTCACCCAGTCGGTTAATTATGAGGTAACAAACATAAAAAAAAATACAGTCGAATAGATAACCTCCTCCTTTTTTTGAAATCGGTTAAAAAATAGGCTAATCATCATTCGCTAGCTCGCTGGCCAGTGAGCCAGTGACTATTGTCCACTTATGCACTTCTGCAATCTGAGCGGTGTTATTGTGGCCGGTTCAAGGGCAGTCAACTTATAAAGAAACACGTGTTCGTTGTAAACTTGTGTAATTTTGAAAGATTTTGTTATGAGAATACAATTAGCGATTTTCGATCTTTGCTGTTTATAGTTCGAACTTTAGGTTTGTGAGATGATTATCGTGGGATTTGGACTGTTATTTTGGCAAAATAATCCTTCACTGGGCGTAATACCCTTATAAAATATGTAACAAATCATCAATCTCAATAAAAACAAAGTCGGGTCATTTATAACTCAAGAACGGCAGAACCAATTTGTATGATCATTGATTTGTTGGACTTGTCTCCGCTTCGGATAGCAGAATAACTATTAAAACATAGGAAAAAAAAATGAAAAAAAAAAAAAAAACCATTCTGATGCGGTACGAAGATTGCCGGATCAGCTAGTAGTGGTGGTCTTTCAAGCAATCACCTGGTGGTTTCGTCTCTTTGCGAAAAAGGAAACCCATAAACATGTCACGTCTATACATTTTGATGTGGTTGACAAGCATTGCATATTTTTGCTTCGGTAATGATTTTGCTAAACATCAAGCACTGTGGATACCGTTTGCCTAAAGGTGAGTAATATTAAAGCATTTTCTCGAGCATTTCCATGTACAGACGCCAGCACATCAAGCTACTACAATCTGTCAAATTTTCTCAAAAAAATTTCACCTTTATCGCTAAAGCATAAGGTTTAAAGTTTATTGGGAAAGTTTGACAGTTTCGGGTAGCTTGATGTGCTGGCGTTTGTACCTAATGTAACGTTTTTTCGAATAGTACAATAGAGGCAAAAGCTCAGTTTCCAAAAGCATTTCCATGTAATGTAACGTTTCTGCGAATGCTCGACGTTTCGTTCGACGTAATGCTCTCGGCGGGTGAGCATTTACCTGTAACATTTCTTTGTTACAGACGACAGCACATCAAGCTACCCGAAACTGTCAAATTTTCCCAATCAACTTTGAACCTTATGCGTCAGCGATAAAGTTGAATATCTATTAAAGAAATTTGACAGATTGTAGTAGTGATGTGCTGGCGTCTGTACTTTCCGTTGTTAAAATGTCGGACCTACAGGTACCGCTCGTGCCTTTGCTCGTGTACATCAATACGCTCGTTGGTTTTTAAAACCAGGTTGTAACAAAACGCGGTTCGATAGAATTGAAAAACGGCGCATGCTCAATGTTCTGCTACAAGTAAGTGCTTTAGTTCTATACTCACCTTAAGAGTACTACTCCAGTCGATCAACAAACACAACAATAACAGCGGAAGTGATGAACTCTTGCCATTCACGACACTTCTGACCACTGTGCACTTTTTAATAAGTTTAAATGATTTGTCCTTCACTCTATTTTAAAAGTATACTATTTTAAATTTATTTATTTATTTTATTATGTACACACAGTAAAATACATAAATGGATATGACATAATTTATAATAGAGAAATTTATCTATAGCTTGTAACGTTTTTTTTTTTTTTGCCACCACTCCACCACTCTAATTGCGTAACATACTAACAATCACAATCTGAATTATTTTGATGGCTATTGCTAATCCATTGCTTTATATGTATGTTCGAAAAATTTGTCTGCTCAACAACGCAAATAACGCAATGAATTTTGTTGAACTGTCAAAATGAAAGACATTACTACTGATAGTGTGTTACGCAATTACCCTGCTGTTCTTTCATCAAAGTGCAATACCTACGTGGTCAAAATGCATGGAACAGTATTTTTTTTTTTAAATAATAACCGGCGAAAATATTCAACTACCTTAAGTTGAAATTTTTCGTCTTTCTTCACTTTTGTTCATTATAAACTAAAGACAAACAAATGACGGCGTTCATTTTCAAGCACTGGTCCGCTATAAAGCAAACGGATCAAACCATATCAGTAAATATTGGGCAAATTTCTTTTCGGTTCAGAATCATGTACTGAATCAATCACCCTGTATAAGAATGAAATAAAGTTTTTCTCTGTACCTATTATTTTATATATCTTTACTAATTCTTACATTGTCTGTTTGTTTCAGAAACGTGTTCCCGGAGAACCTTGCGCAGGCGACGATCGCATCCTACCGCACGAGGCTCGTCTTCGACAAGAACGACACTAAAAGTCGACTAGGTAGATTCATTTGTTTCTCTCCCGATTATTTAACTCCCGATAAATCATAGTTTTCTGTGCTTTCTACTTTTTAATAACCTTTGAAATGGACGATTGCACACACACAAGGACACGTGTATATAGATACTCGTACCTAACGTTATTCTCACTACGCCAATAGGTAGGCACACGTTCGTTTTTTGAACCTCATGTTATTGGGTTTTCCCATTAGGAATTTATTAACAGTCCAGAGTTTGGAAGTTGGCTGTGTGATGCCCCCATGCCTCGTAAAGCACGTTACGCCGTTGGACTACGCCTGATCTTTCTCCGGCCTTGTCGGATTGCATGCCGTCCCATCGCACTATGAGAGTGGGGAAGAAAGAGTGCACCTGTATCTACGCACACACTTGTGCACTGCAATGTATCAGGCGCCGAAGGCTAGTCTCCGTTGAGATTGGCGAAACAGGGTCTGTAGGACTATTAAGGACCTCGTCAAAAAAAAAAATGCGGCGGTTCATAATGTAAGCCCAAGTACGCGCGTTTTTCCCGCGGCGATTTTATTTCGTGCACTAGATTTTCAACGCACAGTTTAGCGCCGAGAGTTGAAAATCCAACTGTTTTTTGACACGCTGGGATGCGCTCTATTGGATTCTCAAATGCTCGGCTTAACACCGGAAGAAAATTCAGTACGCGATAAAATCCCAGCGCGATATTTTTACGTCCGTGGGCTGTTCTACATATTAGCTATCGTAAATAGATTAGTACTTACTTAACTCATCGAATGCCCTAATTAGAGACACAATAGAAAGACAATTGCTTATGTCGAACTGTGTAACTTAAGACATTCAAAAGGTTAATTGTGCCACACGATCGCTGTGTGCTTAAATCGGTAATATCCCTGAACGACGGCATGTGCAGACAATTTGCGAACAGCTAACTGAACAATGACTTTTATTGCAAAATGATGATGAAGGACTCTTCTATTCGTGAACAAAAGATTCCAGGCTTTGTTCACAAATAGAATAGTCAGCAATTCAGGTCACTGTGGAGGAATTGAATTCATTATTACTATGTTCATCTTCACAAATAACAGAGAGTTGAGTTCTATGAGCATTTTTAGCGGTGTTCTAGAGCTTGAGTCTTCTACCACGATTTTGGTGTTTGCACTACTGTCACAACAGAGTGACCATTTTCCCAGTATTTATCGCTGCCTGTAATATTTAAAGCATGATTGATGAGTGCTGTTTACGCATCGCTCGGCAGTTTCAAAACAGACAAGTAGCGTAATTTGAGCTTCTGTTATTAACGAAACAAGACTCTAGTCACGTGACATTAAGCAGCACTGTAAAACTAAAATAATACAAGGTCAAGTTAAATTAGCTAGCGAAACTACGCTGCTGAGATGGGTATCGATATCTAAACATGATTAAACAAAAAATAAATTAATTTTATGACTTTTCTTGTGGGGTCATCGACCGCAGTTAGTGTAGTCACTTAAAAGAATTTTTTTTTTGTGCATATGTTACGGCTAATAGCCAAAGTGCGGCTACACCTAGTTTTAGCCGGC
This sequence comes from Eremobia ochroleuca, assembly GCA_949629135.1. NCBI lineage: Eukaryota > Metazoa > Arthropoda > Insecta > Lepidoptera > Noctuidae > Eremobia > Eremobia ochroleuca. The sequence continues at coordinate 15,378,155 of OX451401.1, read as the reverse complement.
TACAACTAGGTGCAGCTGGCCACGTGCGGTTAAATATAGATGTCAGTTGCACCTAGTTGTAGCCGGCTAAAACTAGGAGTAGCCGCACTTCGGCTATTAGCCGTAATATATGCACAGAAAAAAACTGATTTTGAATTGTATACTTCGCAGAAGTATCGATATCTAAACACGATAAAACAAAAGAAAACAGATTTTTTTCTCAACTCATACTTCATGTAACAACACTCCCAGGATCTTTGACTCCAAATAAACATCAAATATTGAATATTTTTATTTTATCGTGTTTAGATATCGAAAACCATCGCGTCTGCAGAGTTTCGCTAGCTAATTTAATTCTTACCCTAAATTTGGAGACCCTGTATGTTAACCCTTAACTGCATGATTTTTACTTTTTAACCAAATTAAATTTATTTGGACATAACATTAGCTCTATAGTAAGGAAAAAATATTTAAAAAAATATATTCATAAAAACACTTTTTTTTTTAAAATGGCCTGGTGGAAATTTACATCTTTATGTAATCAGAACGAATCTACTGGGAACAAAATGAATTGAATATCTTTAACAATTGGGGAATCCCCGTGCTCTGTGGAAACGAAAATATGGCATTGGATTGGTTGATGGAAATTTCCATCACGATGCAGTTAAGGGTTAAACAAGTATTTCTGCACTTTTCCAGGTGAATTGGAAACGTATCAGATCACGGGCGAGTACCAGAGCGGCAGCAATGTGTTGGGGCTGGTCTGCTTCAGTATCGTCCTGGGCATCACTCTGGGCAAGATGGGCGACAAGAGTAAACCGCTGCAGGATTTCTTCCACACTTTGTCCGAAGCCATGATGATCATCACTGGATGGGTTATTTGGTTAGTACGACAAATAAATTATGGAAATTAGGCATTAAAGAAATATTTGAACCGTAGTATCATGCGGTGCAATATGACGTAACATTCAGCTCTATCCGTCTATGCTGCAGTAGCTTGGAGCTTAATTGGCTTTATTTATTTATTCCTTTATTTCAGGCAACTGAGGCCCAAAGAAAAAACAATACATACTACTACAAACATACTTATAAACTAATACATACAAAATTATCACAAATACAATACTATAATAATATAACTTAAAAATGCTATAAATAAATACAACGTAACAAACTTGTATAAGTTTTTTGTTTGTTTGTTTGTTGTGTTGACGCCGTCACTTCGTGTGCAGTAGTATTACTGCACACGAAGTGTCGGCGTCGTGTTTCGCTGACTGGTGTCATGTGCTTTAGAAAGCAGTGGTGGCCCAGTTTTAACGGCCCCGACCTACGAGTTGTAGGTCGTGGGTTCGAACCCAGCGGCTTTACTTTGTGTAAATAATTTCATCACCACTGATCTCAAAAACGGTGAAGGAAAACATCTTGAGGAAACCGGCATGTCCTAGAACCAAAACTTCGAAGACATGTGATATCTACCAACCCGCTCTGGGCCCGCGTGGTAGATTACAGCCCACTCCCTCTCACAGAGAGGAGGCCTGTGTCCCAGTAGTGGGGACATTATAGGGTGATTATGCTACCTCCTCAAGAATTGATGGTCATATTCTTCAGTTTAGGTAATGATTCTTTTAGTAATCATTCACCATTAGAAACTGACCACTGCTGTTTAAATAAAGGTCTCTCAAATGAAAAAGTCATGGAAGAAATGTTTTTTAACCTTGCACTCAAAAAGTAACGTTTAAACTTTTAGGTTATCACCACTCGGTGTGTTCTTCCTAGTGACAGCGAAGATCATGGAGATAGATTCATTTGCGGAGCTGGTGGGTCGGTTGGGACTGTACTTCATGACGGTACTGCTGGGGCTGTTCCTGCACGGTTTCGGAACCCTGAGTATCCTGTTCATCCTGGCCACGAAGAAACTCCCCTGCCGGTACATTGCGAAGATGGGACAGGTCATGGCTACTGCTTTTGGTACTGCTTCCAGGTAAGATCAATTAGTGATGCGTAAAGTGTTTGAACCAATTTTGATTGAAATAAATATAATTTATCAGATTATTATTTTATAAAAGACATCTACATGTTTCTAGCCATCAATTGATTAAAGACAGACCATTCCTCATTTTTTTTTCGTTTAAACTTTTTGCTCGCGAAATGTTTTTGTAATAATTCCGTAACCTGTACGCTTAGGTAGTATATCAGGGCCCTATTCTTGAATAGTACTTACAAAGCTATGCAAACTATAGATTTATATATGTGCCGTGCGATTCTGTAACCATCTCACCGTGAAAGCTTGGGTGAAGTGAGCGTGGAGTGAGCTGTCATTCGCTAGAGATTCAGACTATTAAGTGCTCACTTCACTTATGATTTCACGGTGAGATTTTTACAGAATCAACCGGCTAATGTAAATCTTCAACGTTTAAATTGTGAAGTCACAAAAATCTTGAGCAAGGATGTGTATCGCCATTTTATTTCTTCCCTAATCTTTTCTCTGACTAAAATGCCCTAATATGATGTTCCAGCTCAGCGACAATGCCAATAACGATCGGCTGCTGCGACGACATGGGGCTGGACCCACGCATCACGCGCTTCGTGATCCCCATCGGCGCCACCATCAACATGGACGGCACAGCGCTGTACGAGGCCGTCGCCGCCATCTTCATCGCGCAGCTCAGGAAGGTTGAGATGTCGTTTGGCAAGATTATTGCTGTCAGGTAAGACTATTATTAAGCCTAGAATTTTCAAATCGCCAGCCTGCAATTTTTGTAAAGTGTCTATACCGTTTTACATGGTCGCGAATTCAAATTTGGAACTCTGATTACACCAAAATTACGGCCCGGATGTCGGCTTCAAAACGACATACAAAGTTTTTCTTTAAAACATTCAATATTTCGATGTTTTCGGCCATTACGTGTAGGTATACTTAAAATAGAAATGTGCGGTGGTTCGATTTAAGAGTCTGGGAGTGTAATTTAGCTTATTATCAACAAAAACAGTTCCTAATTCAAATACCCTTACCTATATACTCGTAAAAACCGAGAAATGCTACTTTTCGACCGAAATGAATATTGTGGTTGCAGTTTTGGTACCTACTGAACCCATATGCAACTACGGGGACATAATTTAATAACTTTATGTAATGTGTTCAATTCAGCCTTGAAAACTCATTATTACTCATTGTTACTTTTGCCATAATATTATCTCACAATATCAACCAGCTAAGAAAATCTATCCATATTTTCGAGTACCTACGGTTATAAATAACATCATAACTTTTACTTCGATATACGGTTTGAATTCATGTATTTCTAAAGATTACAAATCACTTGTACAGAAATAAATACTAAAAATTACTTGGTTACATGTTTGTTGTCCAGGAGTAGTGAGAGCTTATTTATAGTGTTAACATTAAGAATATAGGAAGGTAATTGTTAAAAGTTTTTTTTTTTGTCTACTGCCGCTCGGCGCTTTGGCGCGTTCGACGCGCGGTGACTCGTTATCTTTGTTTTGCAAACTAAAGACTCGTTCACACTAGAGGCAAATTAATTAATTATATTAGTTATGCGGTTGGCAACGGCGCCACAGTTCTTAACTTTTGCAGCTGCCATCGTTTGTATCTGTTTACGACTGTATCTGTTTCTGTTCCAAATAAACGATTTTATTTTATGACCCTCAAAGATGTGGCATGAATTAGTTTCTTGATTACAGCCATAATGGCATGTAATATTTGCTATAATTTCCAGTGTGACCGCCACGGCAGCGAGTATAGGCGCAGCAGGCATCCCGCAGGCAGGCCTGGTCACCATGGTAATGGTGCTGGACACCGTCAACCTGCCCGCTGAGGATGTCTCCATCATCCTGGCCGTTGATTGGCTGCTGTAAGTTTTTATGAACACATTGACGAATGACAGCAATCTCTGGATACCTAAATCAACCACATTTAATTCCCGTTGGAATGTTTTTACCTTCATGAAAGCTCTCAAGAATTACCGATATAATGTAAAAATCTGAGTGAGCTTGAAGTAAGCTGTCATTAAGGGCTTTCGCCTGTCAGCTGGAATGACAGCTCACTTCACATTCGTTTTCATGGTGACTTGTGATGATAATCCCTCCATCCTCTTTCTTTTCAATCTCCTCCATCAATGGGTTAGTTTAGTCCTGAATGTTTTTCGTTCCTACAAATGGGCCTATGGATGGTGGTTTATCCTGTGTAGACTGTGGTGCTATAAAGCTAAATGGTTAGTTGATATTCGTATTTGTAAATGGTTCGTTTGGTAACCTACTAAAGCAAGTAAAACATATAATAGGTGACTAAGGATAAAGTGACAAGTAATTGATACCAGCTGATTCACTGGCAACTTGTTGAATTATGTCAGCAGCCCTTTGGTTCAATAATTATTATTGTTACAGTATACACTGTTGCTGTGACGTCATGAACGCACCGGTATACTGACACTGATATTTTGTTTATACTACACCTGCTTGGAAAGTACCTTGATACTTTATCAAATTTACGGTAGAAAGTACGTCATTGCATATCGAACAAATATGCGGGGAGAAAACGCATCTGAGCGGGAGAGAAAAGTGTATGAAAATCCATTTCTTACGTGGTTTTTCTTTTTTAATTTTGGGTAGGACTATGCGCCGGTAACCTAAATATCAAAAGCCAAAAAGTTTTTACAGTGAGTTTTTATCTCCAAGTTCGCAAAATGACACTGGCCACTAGCTGTGTGTTGGATGGTGTCGGGCTGGCAGTGCGACCCTGCGGCGGCAGGATAAACAATTTGAAAAAAGAACATGTGAAAATTGCAGACGCCATTGGCGCCATTTCCAATTTGTGTGTTGTTTGAGGATTCAGTTTTCGTAGAAAGTAAAATAAAGATTTCGTTTTTTATTTTCCTCGTAGTTGTAGTATAAAGCACTATGTATCACTCGAGAGAAAGTGCGATTCCCGATCTCGGGTGTTTTAAAGCCCTCGCCTGCGGCTCGGGCTTCAAACGACACCCTCGACGGTAATCGGTCACTTTCTCCTCTCGGTGAACAATGTACTATTTCCCTGCCCTTGACCAGTGAATAACCTCTTTGTGTTGTAAAAAAAACTTTCATTTCTATATTCTAAGCCCAGGAAAAAAAACAATCGCGACGGAAAAAAATCATCTGTGCGAAGGATGATTTTTTTCCGCGACGATTGTTTTTTTTGCGCGCTGGATATTCAACACACTGATTAGCGCCGAGAGTTGAAAATCCAATGGTGTATTTTTTTGCCGCGCTGGGATGCGCTCAGTTGGATATTCAATGCTCGGCTCAATACCGAGAGTTGAAAATCCCGTCGCGATATTTTTGTGTCCGTGCGAACGTGGGCCAATAATGCCTCTACATTTATTAAACATTTCATTTCAGCGACCGCTTCCGTACAACGATCAACGTGGTTTGTGACGCTTTGGGCGCCATTATAGTGACGTCACTATCCCAGGGAGACATAGAGAAGACCCGCGCCATCAACAACGACAGGGAAGTGGCGCCTTCCCACGAGCTCACCGAAATAGAGAAAGGAGACCATTGAGCTCAAAATACCACAAATACACGTTATCTACTGACTAATCTGGACAGAATACGGAATAACGCTCTTGTTAAAAATAACAGTTTGATAAATATCGATAAACGAGTACAAGACAGAAGCTTTAAATTCTAATCATATCGTATTTAAAAGTATCAAAATTGCTTCAATGTAAAAAAAGCAAATTTTAATTGTTTTGTCATGTGTGTTCAAAAAATCTAATTAAAATACCTAATAAAAATAACGTAAAATAACTCGTTATTCCGTCGCGTTGCGAAAACTGTTCTGTGTTCAAATGAAGTTATAGTTACCGTTATTTTTAGGAAAATAACCGTTGCAGCTGAAACTGATATTATGTGATGGGATGTATGATTTTTTTGTGTAAAATATTGATGTTTTAACTAAAATAGTTTTTATTTAATTGCACACCTTTACAAATACTGTTTAGTCTAAGTATCTAATTTTATTTAAAAATGGTCATGTTTTTTATTTCTTTATTTATGTTTTATTTCTATGTTTTTAGGACAGTTGATAAGGCTCTCTATGCACCGTATTATTCAAGTTTCAAAGTATACATTATCATATCGTACCAAACGTTGGTTACCGAAATAATGTATGCAAATTAATAACCAGTATTTAGGGTTAAAATATTGATGTAAATGTTAGAAGGAGCTTATAAAATGTTTCGGTGTGTTCTTTATGTGCCATTTTATGTAGCTTTAAAGTAGCTGTCGTGATGATGTCTAGAATTTTCGACTCTCTATTATATTCGTGTCTACGTTAAATGAAGGCTCGAGTATGAAGTGCATATATTATGTGAATGTCGCTAAAGATATATTCTCAATTAGAGATTAAGTAAGAGCTTACTTTCATTATACCCAATGAAGTTTTAAACTACATATTTTCAGCTATTTACAAAACTTTTCCTGTCCTGTTCAAGGATTTTTTTGAGACAAAATTTAAAAGAACTTTGATTTTTATATCGGGTCCTGCTTAGTGATGCGACAACAGTCACGCACAGAAAATTTACCTTTGGAGACATTTAAAAAATCTGTAGATGAAACTTTCCATCTATTTTTGTATGAATGTACATTAGTCGAGTCGAATGTGTATGTAACGTATCTAGAATGTGTTTGTATTATAAGTAGGTACTGTAATTATATGCGCCAAAAGTTGATTTTACCAACAATGATGTTAATCTGATATTGTTCTACGTTTTATCCAATGTTTTTTGGTATTTCAATTAAATCTTTTGTACTTTTCGACAAGTTTCGTCATTGCGAAAAAGTACTTAAAAATAATATTGTTTCATTGCATTGCTTAGTTCCATGTGTACTTGTTGGTTTAAATTAACATTAAACTGTTGGTAAAATCAAAATTGTGTTGTTAGTAAATTTTCAGAGTTGTAATGTTAAAGACAGCCTGCATTCCAGTTATTTCAAACGAGTTCATGACACTTAGTGTTGTGCTTCTATTTATTTACATTTGTTATCGATTGTTTTTTATCGTTACAAACGATATAAAATTTACCGTTAGTAGTTTGAAAAATTATTTATTTTCTCTGCTGTTTCACCATTTTCTGATATGACGTGAGCTGTTTGTGCGATTATTGATTAAAATTTTTCAAGGAAAAATCTCGGCTACCATTGAAACAATGTGTTAAGTTTTTCCAGCTCAGAATTGGTGAAACAGACCCTAATAGTGTATGTGTTACTAAGTGATTCTCAAGAGCAGTTTAATTTAGAAAACTGGTTATTCGAATAAGTTTCGACATTATAAATTATATCAATATAATTTATATTTTCGACCACAGCAGAGGGAAAGTCATTTAATTGTGGCCAAATATTAGCTGTAAGCTTTAAGGATTATAGTAAGATATTTTACCGTTAAATAAATTATATAACCACATTTATGTACGTAGATGTAATGTTCATAATAGTCTCTAGTCCGCACTTTAATATTATTACTTAGTCCGTTATTTTAATTGATGTTGAAAATTAAATTTGATGTATCATGAGACGAAGATAATTTTAACGGAACTCTATCAATGCCTATTGGATCTTTACACGAATATCTTTTACTTAGTAAGGAATAACTTATTTTCTTACGATTACGTATTATCGTTATTATGTGTATGTATTGTCGCACTAGGTCTTATATTACTGAGTTTAAAATCATATCAAATATTATTTATTTATGTCGGCTCATGATTCCCTGTTTTTATTTAAAATTGATGTTATTTTAAATAAATATTTGTGTGAAAATTGTTTTTTTTACTGAGGATCATAAATAACAGAACAACTTAATTTCATTTTTTATTAAAAAAATTAGCTCTTGCATTAACTTAGGATTAAGATTTGGTACAAAAATTTCATATCTCTTTGTATGTATAGAGCTGAGTCTCTATCACCTCACAGCCAAGGTACACATTTACACTACTAAACAAAAATAAAAGAATCTTTACATTAAAACTATGGTTTAAACAAAAACAACCTTCAAAGAAATAACAATTAGTGTTTGGTATCAAAATACCTACTAAGGACTTATCGTCTGTCAGTCAGTCTTATTGAATAAATATATACGTAATAACTTAAGCGTGTTCTCATTGGAATGTATCAACTTTACATGCTGGAAAGCCATGAGTATCCTAGTTGTGTCGAGGAACTAGAGAATCAATGTCTATTGTCATCATAACGAGTAACAATATCAATCGATGAAGCCTCATTAAACTAGCTACCTATCAGCTAATAATTAAGGACTATATTTATAGCTAAGTCACTTATAGGAATGTTACATATCAGTGCGTAACACTCAACAATTACAATTACGTTAACCTACTCACAAGGCATGGCACAAACCGCACGAACCGTAGTCTTTGTGTAACTTATCTCGACCTAGATATGTTTCAAGACTCCACCTTAACCTCGTAAAGCCCAATGTACAATGTATTGAACAAAGTGACATACAGTATTACACATTGCAAACATGCATATAAATTAATTAATGTACATTGTAATGTACATTGGGCGTTTAGGAGAAGGTTTTATTTTTAGTCTGGGCCGGAATGCCGTATGTAGCTTTGTTCAATACATTATTATACATTGAGCGTTTAGCTCATCTTGCGAAATTTAGCTTGGGCGTTACGAGGTTAAAGATTTTTTTTACAGACATAGGAATTCAATAACGATATTCAACCTCGTTTCAACGAGCTATCGCGCTGAGAAAAATTTAATAAGACGTTTAAAATAACGTTATTTGTTAAACGTTATTAACCGTTACTTTATGCCCATCACTGTTTGGTCAAGAACAAAACGCAACGGCTGAATAGTCTTGATCGAAGAACATTTTTGTTTTTAAAAAAATGTCTTTGATTTGACATAACGACACAAAACAGCAACAATTGATCTAAGGTGGTATCTAAGTGTATCGTCCGCCATATTATTGACCAACTAAAAACCCTAAAATGAATGTCCTTCACACTTCGAATTACGACTTTTCCAAGCACCTCAAATGATTTTTAGTCGTAATTATCCCAAAAAGGTTTTCTTAACACAATTATAAGGCGAGAGAGAGTGAGATAGCTATACCATGCCGTTGCTAACATGGTTGTTGTTGATGGTGTTCCAATGTTTCTGTGACCCGTTCTGCGTGTTGTATGAGGAGTCCCGTCGGGCGTTTCGTTCGCTTCCCATGGAGTTCCTCGCTCTGGCCAGGGTCGCTGCTGATATCTCCATCGATTCACCGTAAGGTAGTCTTGAACCACGCCTCATACTGCCGCTTCGACATCGAACGTTCTGGAAATCAAACGATGACATCGTTTCTGAGTTTAAAAGGAATATTTATGGTTTGGTTTAATTTAATGAGTAAGCTGTATCGTCTCCATCAATTGCAAGCGTGATGATTATGTTTTCGTTTTAATATGTTTTGAACTCTAAAGCCGTAAGGCCACATGCCTACTGCCATATACAAAAGTTAGTTCAGTAGTCCGTTTTCATAGAGCATAGATCTTTCTAATTAGGGAGTAGACCAGGAGGTCTACTCCCTAATTGAAGTACACACCATACTGACGTCACGCAAAATCCTGCATCGCGCAAGCAGAGTTTATCGCGCTACTCTGTATCACCTACGGACATAAGATTAGTTTGGGGTAATCAAACTAAGAATGAATGACAACACGATTTGACAGTTGTCCTTATTACCGATGATTTTTTACTCTCCGAAAAGGTTAAATAATCGGGAGTAGATTTTACTCCGAAGTATTACTACTACTTTCGACCGGGCCCATATCTTCGTTGACGGACTTAGAGAGTAAACCGCGGCGTGTCGCTGCGGTCTGTCATTGCGGATGGGTGCCAGCGTTGCTGCTGCGGTTAGCGGTTGGATACGGTCGCCTTCGGAAGAGCACCTAACTCTATGAAAACATATAAACAAATACATAGTTAGATAGCGTGAGACTTACAAAGTAACTCACCCTTCCGGCACGCCACGTCCACCGGTTGCGGTTGAACACGCCGTACACGATGGGGTTTGCACACGAATTCGTGCACGAGAACAGCCACATCGCCTTCTGGATGGCCGGGTCCAGGCTCTTCAGAGATTCTTTGTCGATCCAGTACCTGAAGATCAGAAAGGATGGGGTTCTTTGTTTCTTTTCTCTTAATACTGAAAATTGACCATTCATGTAATGGTAAAGACGTTAAATGCAACGTTCGTGATTGAGACGTGACGAGAAATTCAAGAGAACCGGCAAGAAGCAACATCTTTAAAAGCAAATATGAAATTTAGATAAAGTTCAGATCAGTTTGTGGTCTCAGTTTAAATGGCTCGGCTCAGATGAAACCAAAAAGATGGGGCCAAGGTCGAATGAGTACCAAGTCAAATCCACAAAATCTCGTATGAAAATAGTCGCCTTGAGTGAATGGCAGAGCTATTGCTTTGTCATTCACTGAAGACGATACGACTTACATAATTGGATTTTAAAAGATTATGATTATGGGTGTGATTATTTTGCTAATAACGCTAAGAAAACTTACCACAAACAATAACAGTAGTAAGGAGACCAACAAGTAAAAAAGACTAGAACTATGGTGACGGTCATCTTCAGTGTCCGAGCGCGCGCTCTGCCCAGGATGCCCACGCCGCTTCGACGCATCTTATCTGCAATCATCAAAGAAACATTTAATCTTATTACGTATTACATTGACCACGCAAGAAAAAACTTGAATGAAGATGTACAGACGCCAGCACATCAAGCTACCACAATCTGTCAAATTTCTTTAATCGATTTTCAACTTTATCCCTATAGCTTAAGGTTCAAAGTTGATTTGGAAAATTTGACAGCTTGACGTGCTGGCGTCTGTACATATGTATATTATAGACATAATTATTGTGAAATACGAGGAGAAAGTCGTCAGGGACCTAATTCATTATGAGCACAACGATTCCTTACTTCGAAACCAGGTCAAATCCTTATCTAATACCACCAATATCGCGTTGATTTCGCGCGGTTTCGTTCATTGTGTCATAGAGAATTACGGCCCAGGTATACCTTCTGGTTGCTTGTGGTTGTAATAAGTGAAGTGACGAACATTTGTTTCAAGTAATTGGCATGTACATTGCAATTTTATGCGGCAGTATTTCGTTCTGTATCGCTTTAGTGGTGTATCTTTAGACTCTTCTGTTTATAGCTGCCGTGCGATTCTGTAACCATCTCACCGTGTGAACTTAGGTGAAGTGAGCGGGAAGTGAGCTGTCATTAGGGATTAACACTATTGACACTGCTCACTTCACTTATGATTTCATGGTGAGCTTTTTACAGAATCGACCGGCTGATATCATATACTTGCTCGTTGTAGTACCTACATAATGCATTAGATATAATGCTTGACCACAGAATACATAAAAGAGGTTCAATTTCGACTGTCCGAAATCTGATATATTGAGAATGTGATATTTTGAGAATCTGGTATTTAGAGAATCTTGTGTTCTGAGATGAAAGAAAATAAAAGAACTAGATTTTATTTGTCTGTTTACTTGACGATGCCATAAAATTTCGGGTTTTTGTATCCTTATGAGACTGGTCCCTTGTTCAGCAGACGATTTTGACACTGTGTGTTTGTATGTGTTGTTAGTGTGTGTGTGTGTGTGTGTGTGTGTGTGTGTGTGTGTGTGTGTGTGTGTGTGTGTGTGTGTGTGTGTGTGTGTGTGTGTGTGTGTGTGTGTGTGTGTGTGTGTGTGTGTGTGTGTGTGTGTGTGTGTGTGTGTGTGTGTGTGTGTGTGTGTGTGTGTGTGTGTGTGTGTGTGTGTGTGTGTGTGTGTGTGTGTGTGTGTGTGTGTGTGTGTGTGTGTGTGTGTGTGTGTGTGTGTGTGTGTGTGTGTGTGTGTGTGTGTGTGTGTGTGTGTGTGTGTGTGTGTGTGTGTGTGTGTGTGTGTGTGTGTGTGTGTGTGTGTGTGTGTGTGTGTGTGTGTGTGTGTGTGTGTGTGTGTGTGTGTGTGTGTGTGTGTGTGTGTGTGTGTGTGTGTGTGTGTGTGTGTGTGTGTGTGTGTGTGTGTGTGTGTGTGTGTGTGTGTGTGTGTGTGTGTGTGTGTGTGTGTGTGTGTGTGTGTGTGTGTGTGTGTGTGTGTGTGTGTGTGTGTGTGTGTGTGTGTGTGTGTGTGTGTGTGTGTGTGTGTGTGTGTGTGTGTGTGTGTGTGTGTGTGTGTGTGTGTGTGTGTGTGTGTGTGTGTGTGTGTGTGTGTGTGTGTGTGTGTGTGTGTGTGTGTGTGTGTGTGTGTGTGTGTGTGTGTGTGTGTGTGTGTGTGTGTGTGTGTGTGTGTGTGTGTGTGTGTGTGTGTGTGTGTGTGTGTGTGTGTGTGTGTGTGTGTGTGTGTGTGTGTGTGTGTGTGTGTGTGTGTGTGTGTGTGTGTGTGTGTGTGTGTGTGTGTGTGTGTGTGTGTGTGTGTGTGTGTGTGTGTGTGTGTGTGTGTGTGTGTGTGTGTGTGTGTGTGTGTGTGTGTGTGTGTGTGTGTGTGTGTGTGTGTGTGTGTGTGTGTGTGTGTGTGTGTGTGTGTGTGTGTGTGTGTGTGTGTGTGTGTGTGTGTGTGTGTGTGTGTGTGTGTGTGTGTGTGTGTGTGTGTGTGTGTGTGTGTGTGTGTGTGTGTGTGTGTGTGTGTGTGTGTGTGTGTGTGTGTGTGTGTGTGTGTGTGTGTGTGTGTGTGTGTGTGTGTGTGTGTGTGTGTGTGTGTGTGTGTGTGTGTGTGTGTGTGTGTGTGTGTGTGTGTGTGTGTGTGTGTGTGTGTGTGTGTGTGTGTGTGTGTGTGTGTGTGTGTGTGTGTGTGTGTGTGTGTGTGTGTGTGTGTGTGTGTGTGTGTGTGTGTGTGTGTGTGTGTGTGTGTGTGTGTGTGTGTGTGTGTGTGTGTGTGTGTGTGTGTGTGTGTGTGTGTGTGTGTGTGTGTGTGTGTGTGTGTGTGTGTGTGTGTGTGTGTGTGTGTGTGTGTGTGTGTGTGTGTGTGTGTGTGTGTGTGTGTGTGTGTGTGTGTGTGTGTGTGTGTGTGTGTGTGTGTGTGTGTGTGTGTGTGTGTGTGTGTGTGTGTGTGTGTGTGTGTGTGTGTGTGTGTGTGTGTGTGTGTGTGTGTGTGTGTGTGTGTGTGTGTGTGTGTGTGTGTGTGTGTGTGTGTGTGTGTGTGTGTGTGTGTGTGTGTGTGTGTGTGTGTGTGTGTGTGTGTGTGTGTGTGTGTGTGTGTGTGTGTGTGTGTGTGTGTGTGTGTGTGTGTGTGTGTGTGTGTGTGTGTGTGTGTGTGTGTGTGTGTGTGTGTGTGTGTGTGTGTGTGTGTGTGTGTGTGTGTGTGTGTGTGTGTGTGTGTGTGTGTGTGTGTGTGTGTGTGTGTGTGTGTGTGTGTGTGTGTGTGTGTGTGTGTGTGTGTGTGTGTGTGTGTGTGTGTGTGTGTGTGTGTGTGTGTGTGTGTGTGTGTGTGTGTGTGTGTGTGTGTGTGTGTGTGTGTGTGTGTGTGTGTGTGTGTGTGTGTGTGTGTGTGTGTGTGTGTGTGTGTGTGTGTGTGTGTGTGTGTGTGTGTGTGTGTGTGTGTGTGTGTGTGTGTGTGTGTGTGTGTGTGTGTGTGTGTGTGTGTGTGTGTGTGTGTGTGTGTGTGTGTGTGTGTGTGTGTGTGTGTGTGTGTGTGTGTGTGTGTGTGTGTGTGTGTGTGTGTGTGTGTGTGTGTGTGTGTGTGTGTGTGTGTGTGTGTGTGTGTGTGTGTGTGTGTGTGTGTGTGTGTGTGTGTGTGTGTGTGTGTGTGTGTGTGTGTGTGTGTGTGTGTGTGTGTGTGTGTGTGTGTGTGTGTGTGTGTGTGTGTGTGTGTGTGTGTGTGTGTGTGTGTGTGTGTGTGTGTGTGTGTGTGTGTGTGTGTGTGTGTGTGTGTGTGTGTGTGTGTGTGTGTGTGTGTGTGTGTGTGTGTGTGTGTGTGTGTGTGTGTGTGTGTGTGTGTGTGTGTGTGTGTGTGTGTGTGTGTGTGTGTGTGTGTGTGTGTGTGTGTGTGTGTGTGTGTGTGTGTGTGTGTGTGTGTGTGTGTGTGTGTGTGTGTGTGTGTGTGTGTGTGTGTGTGTGTGTGTGTGTGTGTGTGTGTGTGTGTGTGTGTGTGTGTGTGTGTGTGTGTGTGTGTGTGTGTGTGTGTGTGTGTGTGTGTGTGTGTGTGTGTGTGTGTGTGTGTGTGTGTGTGTGTGTGTGTGTGTGTGTGTGTGTGTGTGTGTGTGTGTGTGTGTGTGTGTGTGTGTGTGTGTGTGTGTGTGTGTGTGTGTGTGTGTGTGTGTGTGTGTGTGTGTGTGTGTGTGTGTGTGTGTGTGTGTGTGTGTGTGTGTGTGTGTGTGTGTGTGTGTGTGTGTGTGTGTGTGTGTGTGTGTGTGTGTGTGTGTGTGTGTGTGTGTGTGTGTGTGTGTGTGTGTGTGTGTGTGTGTGTGTGTGTGTGTGTGTGTGTGTGTGTGTGTGTGTGTGTGTGTGTGTGTGTGTGTGTGTGTGTGTGTGTGTGTGTGTGTGTGTGTGTGTGTGTGTGTGTGTGTGTGTGTGTGTGTGTGTGTGTGTGTGTGTGTGTGTGTGTGTGTGTGTGTGTGTGTGTGTGTGTGTTTTTGTGTGTGCATGTCGGTGACTGTATATGTGACCATGTGGGTGTTTGCGTATGCGCACGTTTAAGCTCCTTACCATTAGAAGTATTGGCTCTCCGAATGATCTCGAGCAGCGCGGCCGACGAGCAGTAAAGCGTGGACAGCAGTGGGATGACGTACATCAGGATCATGTTCACCAGGAAGTACGCGAACTCGTGGCACTCCGTCGGCAATGAGCCGTAAGACACGCACTGGTAGTATCTGGAATTAAAACAGATGGGTTATTAGCTTTGTCACCTGTGCTCTTGATGATCTTATAACTGCTTCAGTGAGCGGACTTCGCGCAGCTGAATTCCGGGCCAAAAATGCTTGAACTTTTTGCCATCGATACGCTAATAAGAAGAAGAATTACATAGCGTTGATTAAATAGTGTTATGTGTTTATTTTAACTTTGTATTTGTACTGATCTTAACCAGTCTTGGCAAGGGGTATCGTGTTACCCAGTAACTGGGTTGTGGAAGTAAGATAGGCAGTTACTCCATGTAAAATACTGGTATCAGCTGCATCTGGTAAGACTGGAAGTCGACCGCAACATCGTTGGGAAAAGGCTAGCCAAAAGAACAGGTACTTGGCTATCAGGTAAATAGACTTTACCTATGTATGTGTCTGCCTGTTGGTCCCGAACTGCCCCGTTGGTCTCGTGGTCACAAGCGCGACTGCGCGTGGGGTTCGATTTCCAGGTCGGGCAAAGTGTTAGTAGGTTTTTCAATAGGAATTTCTCAGTAACAGCCCGTAGTTTAGAATTTGGCTGTGATACCCCCGTGCCTCGAAAAGTAAAGTCTGGACGACTATATACAACATTATTTTAGTATATGCGTAACACGAAACACGTGTCTAGTACTTTTATGTAAAGAATCAATGTACAAAATTTCAAAACTGTATCATGAAAAATCACAAAGTTATAAGCTTGTTATGTTACCTGCTTGTCCGTACAAAAAGATGGTTACTACTTACCACGCGCCGCCGGCTGACCGTCCAACTTGTAACCTTTTTTAAATATTTTTGGGACAAAATATAACATGGTGTAAAATTATTAGAATCGATTCAGTTACTTATTCTGAACAAACTATATTCAGGTTTGTAATATACTAAAAATAATGGTGTATATTTCCCTAACCTTTAGCGAATATGCACTCACAGAAACCCTTCTCATTTCAAGTCCTAATGATTGACGTAACCAATAAAAACACACACACGCACTTGTAATCGTATTAATATTCGATCAATCAACAAACCTTTCGACTGTTTATTAGTACGGGAATTCGTAACTTTTCTTATTGGATGGCAAACGAGACACGTGGCTGTTTCAGTACAGACGCCAGCATTTCAAGCTACCCGAAACTTTCAAATTTTGCTGGCAAAGTGGACTGTCCGTATATGGGTCACTGCTGTCAGTTACATGTGGCATCGTATCGTGTTGTTTACTAACACTTAGTTATAAGGAAAATGTTACTAACCCTATATGAGTCTTCGTTAGAATGAAAGTTTTTGAATTTTAATTTGAATTCAGGGAATATAGTCGTAATGTTATGAAAAACCACCCTATTATCACACCACTGCAGTGGAAAGGCCGCTTCTCTTACAGAGGAGGCACGAGCATTGTTCACCACGCTTGCACAAGATGGGTTGGCTTTTACCATTAACGTGATATCATCTGTCCAGACGAACATAGGTACCACTACACATCACTTAAAAAAATGTAAATAGCTCTCAGTAAATAGTTACTGAGAGATATTTACTACGTACGATGGTCAAGTTAACTTGAATGAGTTATTTTAAACAAGCAAATCGCGAGTTATCCGAATACTCGTATTGATGTATGTAGGACTCGGTTTAATCTGAATCAATTTATATTTGATTGCTTTCAAATTAATTCTGAATAAGTTTGAAATTGCTCTTCAGTATTTTTAGCGTGCTAAGAAATATTCAAATTCTATTTAATATATTTAAAACATTTTCGTTTTTTTATTTTATTTGTACGGCGGCATCAACATCGCCACATGCGAACTACGCATCAAACTGACGTCAATCTAAAATCCTTCATCGCGCAAGCAGAGTTTACCGCACGACTAGCATAGGTATATACAACGTCCGACATCAATCTTCGGGTGGTAGCCCATCAGACTCAACACCCATCTCGGTCGGAGAATCCTCCCTTTTCTAAGGAGGAGGATGAGTGAACAGAAAAACTATTTAGTTTTCAAAGTAAAGTTCACTTACTTACTTGTTTATTTCGCTGTTTAGGCATTTACCTAAACAACGAAATAAACATCCTAACCAAATATCACACTAACGATGTAACTAAATATTATATTTCAGTACCACAAACTATTTATATGAAACGGAAATTACCTCAATACACATAGAGTTCCTAGCCATATTTATGCAAATAAATGTACTCTACTCGTATGCTATTAGACTGTTAGTTGCAAGCTCAGTAACCCTATTCCATAAATCCAGTTTTACGATTGACGTCTATCGTCTGCCGAGAACGTTTCTTTTACTTAAGGAAATCCATGAAATGTATGGATATGCTGATTGGTATCGTAAATGCAAATTTTATTAGACCGGTATTTGTGAGTGGTGTTGATGGAATTTTACAGAGTATCGTCGCGTCGCGTTGGCACACTTGTTGGAAGTAAATACGACTTTGACTATTGAGCTACTTACCTCATGAGTCATTTGTTGGTTCAATACATTCTTACATTGGTTCTTTTCAGAATAAGATTGTTTAGAAAATATGTGATTCCTAGCTTCAAACTTAAAGCATTTATTTCAATTAAACCATTTCCAGGCAGTTTTGAATTGGGTAGTTGCATGATATTGAATACTATATATTCTAGTAGATAACACACATGTAATACAATAATAGAATTCGAAATCAAATTTGAAATCGGTCGAAAAATAAAAAACTTATAACTTATAGAAACTTTTTGTCTATCTCTTTCTCGCAAAACGAAGTTTTGCATGTAATTTATATGGCGATACTGAACTATGACGTCACAATTCAGTATTTCCCTCTCTGTCTAATTGAGAGTTTTGAACGCTCATATCTTTTCAATTTTTAAAAATATTAAAAAACTGTTTATACCAAGCTATTAGTGAGGTAAAAAAGCTTCAATTTAAATAATAAAAAAAAAAATTAGTCAACTCGCGGATTGTCTACAAAGTCGGTCAGATAGTCAGAAAGTTGAAGCTAGTGGCTTATATCTATGGAGAAGAACAAGCAAGCAACTCCATGGAAACTCTTTTAAATAAAGATGTTACAAAATCCTGGGTACATTATTCCTGTTGCTTGTATATGTGAAAACAATGTAAAAAAATAAAATGAAGAAATAATTCAAAATATAAGATTAAAAATAAGCCCTGGCAGTTAAGAGATGACTAGTCTCAACCGACGTTACCCGTTTACTAACATGAGGTAAAATAGTATCTACCTAATTTAAAATTGATATGACTTCCAAAGCAGTTATTTCAAGTCAGGATAATAGTCTCATGATTATTTTTAACTGCTAATATATGTTAAAATTGTGCGTTTCATTAACCAAACTGTTATTTCTACACGAAAAAATGCTACGAATGTTTCTCAGTTGCATGGTCTCCACTATTATTATCCTTTGAAACACTCGCATCCGATTTACTAACTCATCTTAAAGAACTCCGACATATTCTATCTTCGCCCGTTAGATCAGCATCATAAACATGTATGCTATCATCTAGATTACAGGCCGAACTTTAGGCGCAAATGTAGCACAATCTGCCTGAATCAGTGCCAATATTACGTCGTGATTCCGTCCTGTTAGCATATGTTTATGGAACATCAGATCAAACGATATGGAGTATATTACAATCATCGCTTTGTATTTGTATTAGAATTTCCTGAAACGTGGGTGCTGTTACATACAGGGTTAAATTTAGCTAGCAAAACTCTACACACGTTATGGGTATCGACATCATCTATACACGATACAATTAGAAATATTTTTTTTTAATTTTTTTTAGGAGTCAACGACTGCAGGTAGTTTTCTAACTTGAAGTATAAGTTGAGAATAATGTGTTTTGATATCGATATATTTTGACGTCTGTGAAGTTTACACGGAAAACATTGTTTTTTTTTTAACAGATGTTTCAAGTAAATACACTAACAGCAGTCGTTGACCCATAAAAAAAAAACATCAAATTATTTTCTTTTGTTTTATCATGTTTATATGTATCGATATCCATCACGTAAGCGGAGTTTCGCTAGCAAACATAATTTGACCCGGTACACAAAGTGAGTACGTTCCAATCCAGATCTGATGCAAAATCGGAAAAATATACCTACTGAACACAGCTATGTAGATACCATTTAGATAGCATTTGGGAATACTATTAGATTACTGGGTCATTCATATTGTCGGTTCTAGGCTGAAAGGGTTTATTATATTACTCTGAGGTTCTCGGAAGCACAGATTAAGCCCCAACTCGGTCCGATTCAAAATAAAAATGGATGAAATGTTATGATTGTATTGATTGTCATTCGTTAATCTAGCTTTTTGCTAAGTGATTTTAACGAATAGTACCTATATACACCTTAATTGACAAAGAGACGATTCGTTAGGATTTATTTAAGCATACGTTCGTCATAACTTATTTTTAAGCAACGTTTTTTTCTCTATCTATTATAAAGCTGAAGAGTTTGTTTGTTCAAACGCGCTAATCTCTGGAACTACCACCAGTCGGATTTGAAAAATTATTTTTGCATTTGCTAGCCCAATACTTGAGGAAGGCGCGTTATTATCACGCTTGGATCCTTAGAACCCGAGAAAAAACAGAGAATGTCAGAAAGAACGCTGAGTGAAAACTGAGTAGGCTCAGTTTCTACGAGTAGGTGTTGCGTCAAATTAATGTCCAAACGAATTTGTGGTGACGATACTGTCAACGGATAATAAATACCGAGTGTACGGACCTGATGAGGATGTCACATTAAATGAAACCATATCCTACATGACGATCTATAAAGATACAAAATAATAAAAATAAAAATATATTTTCTTTTAATATTTAACAACATCATGTAAAGGGATTAACTAATACACACACTAATGTCTACATTTCTTTTTTACTTCTCCTTTCGGCACCAAAATTAAATTATAATTATGTCATATACATATATGTATTAAATTACTGTGTGTATGTGTACATAAATAATAAAATAAATAAATGAAATTCCAGATGTAAAAACCCAATATAACACTCAGCCCGACCCGGGAATCGAACCCGGGAGGAGCGCTTGCGACCCTAGAGGTCGCAAGCGCTAATGCTGAGATCAACGAGGTATTCGCACATGATTTACAAGATACACTTGTAAATCATGTGCGAAAATGCGTGAAAATATATTCCTACCTTATAATAACGATATATTGTCAGCTATATCCCCATTGAGAGTTATTTATATTATTGATGCTTGCTTACGTACCTACTCATCTTTTAATAGTTAATACCGTTTATAAGACTACGATATACTGTTATTGATGATATTTTCCTATTAGTACGTCTTTCATGTTTAGCTACTAGCAAGATTTCTCCTTTTCATGTATTTAAGTAATGTTTTTATCATTATCACATACCTTTGTACTCATTATTAATATGTCGTATCTGTATCCATTTTACTGTGTGTACATAAATAATAAAATATATAATAAAATATATTTTTTGGTGAGTTTTACTAGTGTTTTCGCAGCATATTCCTGAAAAATTACCATAGTAATAAGCCAGAATTTTTAATTAAAAAGCTTGAAAAGGTTCAAAGCATATCTTTGGAAAGAATAACAAAGGAATCCTGCTTTCTTATTAATGGCCCGCTCTTGAGCACGACTCACGAAAAGCTGATGAGGTCTAAAATGCTGCACCTTTCGACTTACAACATGTATGACACTTCATCTACAAGTAAATCAAGTACTCAATACTACTTAGCATAATGAGTCTATAATTTCCCCACTGCTGGGACACAGACTCCTCTCTGTGATAGGGAGTGTGCCATAATTCACCACGCAAGCCCATTAGGGGTTGGTGGATGTCATATGTCACGAATTTTTTGGTTCTAGGACATGCCAGTTTCCTCACGATGTTTCCCTCACCGTTTTGAGAGCAGTAGTGATGAAATTAAATATACAAAGTAAAGTGACTGCCTGGGTTCGAACTCACGACGTACAACTCGTAAGTCGAGGCCGATACCACTGGGCCACCACTGCTCCTATTCTATTATCAGAATGGGTTATGTTAATAAAGAGTACGTTGGAAATGAGTTTAAAGCTAACTACATTCCATGTGTATTTGCAGTACTCGCTGAGGTTGTTTGTTGTGGTTTTGCGCTTAATTCGCGGAAGTTATAGAAAAAGTTCGAAATTAAAAAAGCTTTTCAGGTTAAAAACTCTTTGTTGAACTGTATTTCTGTCCGTAACCTTTGTAAAAAAAAATCTCTCTTTACCTTATTTTTTTAT
Source organism: Eremobia ochroleuca (assembly GCA_949629135.1). Taxonomy (NCBI): domain Eukaryota; kingdom Metazoa; phylum Arthropoda; class Insecta; order Lepidoptera; family Noctuidae; genus Eremobia; species Eremobia ochroleuca. The sequence continues at coordinate 15,357,013 of OX451401.1, read as the reverse complement.
TTCTTTTATAAACTTTTGAAGGATGTGGCAGTTTGACCAGAATTTATATTTAACAAACTTGTTATTTGTAGATAGAACGGGTCGATTGTGGCTCAGATTCTAAGGTCTTCTATGAATTTTGAATTAAAACAGTGTTTTTCTAATCTCTACTAGGCAAGGCTTTTCACCCTTTTGCGAAGCAACTCGTACCAATGTACCCACATATATCTCTTTGACGCTCACGGTACAAGCAAGGTACAGCCACAATTGGTCAAAGGCTTGGGATTGTTGACCTACAACACCTAGTGCAGGTGCGGTGCTTCTGATCAGACCATGCCTCACTTGCTGGAGTGTCCTAAGTGCCCGTTCACCTGCACCTTGGAAGACCTAAAGAATGCCACTGATGCCGCAATCAACGTGGCCACCGACTGGGCACAAACTACATATATAAAAAACAAGAGGAAGAGTATTATCGACACGAAAAGGAGAAGAAGAAGGTACAAGCCTGAAAATGATTACGAGAGAGCTTAGTAATGGTCTCTGTAGTGTGTGTGTGTGTGTGTGTGTGTGTGTGTGTGTGTGTGTGTGTTTTTCTTTTCAAGTGCTTGTCACCTTACCCCTTAACATCAGGGTGCTCCTCCACGTGGAATATGAAGCTCTGCGGCAGACTGGCGAGCCCGGCGCACACCCACGCCGTGATCAGCGCCCTGCGCACGCGCGCCTCCCACGTCACGTTCAAAGGCTTCAGGATGGCGTAGTATCTGCAATGGCAATTTATACAATGGTAATAATAATATTATCACTTTTATTTCATTATACATTAAAATGCTTACATACAATGCATAAATAAAATGTTTTTATGATATGGTAAATATTGTACATTTTAGAGTTTTCCCAACTATGTTCGGGTCGGCTTCCAGTCTAACCGGATGCAGCTAAATTCCAGTATTTTATATGGAGCGACTGCCTATCTGATCTCCACAACCCAGTTACTGGGTAATACGATACCCCTGGGGAAGACTGGTTGTCAGACTTTCGGGCTTCTGACTACCCGTAACGACTGTCAAAGATCCACGAATGACAGCCGGGACCAACAGCTTAACTTGCTTTCCGAGGCACGGAGGGGTCTCGGTATGTAAAGATGCTCACCCATCCACAGACCAACCGTGGCAAGCGTAGCTTAACCTGATCGATCGACCTGTGCCACTGTTATTATTTAGCCACGGTCCCCTCGAATCCGAACTACATACTATACATTTATTATTTTAAGTTGGTTTTCGTGTCTGTCTGTGTGACCGCATTGTGCTTCTACTAAACAAGTAACTAATCGATTTTGATTCGGAATAGGTAAACACTTGAAATTTTCACAGAGTGTCTACGTCGTGTCTACTACGGCCGCTGTAGCAAAAAAAATAAAATAATAAAAACCTAACAGCGGGTCCCCATACAAGAAAGTACTAACGTTAAATGCGCAAAACCTGAAAATAGTTTGATCAGAATAACGAGTAGAATTAATTGAACCTTTTTTTAATCTAGGTCACATTTTTCAAAAAATCTTCATTAAAAACGTTGCCGTGTCTATTTATTAATAGGTCAAGCAAGTCAATGTCACCGCGGCGCAGCGGCCCGGTGACGACTCCTCCCTCGGTAAAGCGTCGTCGCAGACGCAAGAAACGATCAGAATGGCCAATAAAACTAAAACAGCACATAAAACCTTTACATTTTTTTAAATGACTTATTTTGTCTCTGAAATAGGTCAATTGAATTAAAAATCAGTTGGGGTCTGAGGTTTTGCGCATTTAACGTTACACGTTGTATACAACATGCTTGTTTTATCGTCCCCAAATTTTTACAGGATGTTCCACCCATGAATATGAATAACTTTCACTGTGGAACCAACTCTGAGATCACGAAAAAAAAAATCAGCTGTTTCATACATTTTGGTCAAGTAGGTATTGAACTTTTGTATTAAACAGCTGATTTGGTTTTCGTGATTTCAGAGTGAAAGTTGCTCATATTCATTAGTAGAACACCCTGTAAAAATTTGGAGCCTGAAAAAAAAAATCATCTAGTATAATGTTAAATATTGTACGGTGGTAAGGAATCCTTCGTATCGTCCAACTCAAACGTGGCAGCTTTTTCGTTAAAAACTTCCTGTATTAATTTTCCATATATTCAGACAACTTGGGTTTGGCGGGCCGTTAATTGCTTAACAACGAAGAAAGGGTAGATACACGCAATTATAATTTAAACTTTGTTTATTATTATACCAAAGAACTGGAGTAAATTGTGTTATAGGTAAATCACGTTTGAGCTTGGTAAATAAAAAGACACCCACCTAATGGGAAGTGTTTACCGCTGGTTATAGAAACTACAGCACGTGAGAATTACTAACACCTACTAGTCTGATATTCCCACTTGTCTGGTCTACAACCGAGACCACGGTTCACCCAATCGTTCTGTGCGTGTACGAGTTTATAGGCCTCTCCAATCCACGCCATTCATCTCGACTCTGGCAGCTCTCGTTTAGCTGTTATACCGTCCACTCTGTGGAGATCGTTACTACACGTAGCCTGAGGGAGACCTTCCTTACGATTGACGATATATGCGAGTATTTTCGTCTTTTTTCACTCGCTAATATGCTTGGATATAAGGGGCCCGTGGCTTTATAATAACAGCTGCACAGGTCGATCGATCAGGTTAAGCTACGCTTGCCGCGTTTGGTCTGTGGATGGCTGACCATCATAACATACCGAGACCCCTCCGTGCCTCGGAAAGCATGTTAAGCCGTTGGTCCCGGCTGTCATTCGTAGATCTTTGACAGTCGTTACGGGTAGTCAGAAGCCCGAAAGTCTGACAACCAGTCTTACCTAGGGGTATCGTATTACCCAGTAACTGGGTTGTGGAGTTCAGATAGGCAGTCGCTCCATGTAAAATACTGGTATTCAGCTGCATCCGGTTAGACTGCAAGCCGACCCCAACATAGTTGGGAAAAGGCTGGGCAGATGATGAATCTGCTTGGATATAGCCGCGTATTATATTAGTAGGTATACAGACTCTTCCATTCTGTACCTTATGTGTTAAGGTATTTGCGGGTTCTCCATTAAAGAAATATAGGCTGTACATACTTGATATCTATTGGGAATCTAGTTAGTTATAATATATCACATATAATGTAGAGGTTTAACAATGCGTGACAGAGAGCTTGAGTTAAACTTTTTAAGTTTTGAGTTGAGCGGCACGAATACTGACAAGGAAACCTCGCGAGGTGTCCCTCACCGATTTAGTTGCGGCTTTACTATAATAATGTACATGTAAAATGATGAGATATGATTTTTTTCTTTTTTGCTAACAAACGTTTTAAAGGGGTGAAAATCACCCCCATAGTTCGTACCCCAAAATTATGGTTTGCAGTTTTCACATATTTCTAATATAATTTTTCCAAAATGACTTTAACCATTAAAAAGAGCATAAAAAAATATGAAAACTACTTTTATTCACATATTTATAAGACTTAAAATTGGTCCCATTAAAAAATAATAAATAGTTTTTGAGTTATGAACTTTTTGTTATTTTTAATAAAAAAAAATTCACAATTCTTATGAACATGTGAAAAAAGGTATTTTTCATAATTTTTTATGCTCTTTTTAATTGTTAAAGTCATTTTGGAAAAATTTTATTAGAAATATGTGAAAACTGCAATCCATCATTTTGGGGTACGAACTTTGAGGGTGAATTTCACCCCTTTAAAACGTTTGTTAGCAAAAAATAAAAAATACGTATCTCATAATGTTTCATGTAGATTATTATAGTAAAGCCGCAACTAAAACGGTGAGGGACACCTCGCGAGGTTTCCTTGTGAGAAATGCGTGCACTGACTAGACAGCACCCTAATTGCGTAACACACACACTATTACTCTCAATTTGAATCATTTTGAAGCATATTGCTAATCCATTGCTCTATGTGTTCGACAAAAGTGTCTGCTCAACAACGTAAATAACGCAATGAATGGTGTTGAACTGTCAAAATGAAACCCATTGCTACTGATAGTGTGTTACGTAATTACCCTGCTGGTCCACTTAATCTGTGTGACTCTTTCTTCAAAAGGCCATTTCAGACTTCAATTATGATCTTCACATGATCTGACCAAGATTATGTCTGGACTAGTCAGATGATAGGAAACGGCGACCTCATCTAGTTTTTAAAATAATTATGATTGACGTGTAAACGTGTTTGTACAAAACTACTTACAGAAATAAAATCATTTATCATTCAGTGATGTTGCATGGTTTTGCAAATGTCTCACTTGCCTGTAATTTTACAAGCACCTTTATAAACCTACTATAGTAATCCTACTCGGATTTACGCATTACATACGATGCGTAAATTCGAGTATGAACAACCTTGGCGCTTGTAATTCGGACAGCTGATTGATCGATCTCGTTCGACGACCGGTATCGACATCACTCATGTTTACATAAGTACGTCATTATTTTGTGCGGGGAAGAACCTACGTGGGCGTCTTATTATGTTAGGTACGTACGTTCTTGATTTATGCGTATGTTCGTTTCTTTAGGTCGGGGAATAAGTAATGGAAGTATTCTTTTTCTTATTTGCCTCAAAAACTTAAGCAATTACAAAAGAACTTATCAGTCGAAATGTTCCAGCTGCTGGGACACAGGCCTCCTCTCGGTGAGAGGGAATGGGCCGTAATCCACCACGCGGGCCCAGTGCGGGTTGGTAGATGTCACAAGTCTTCGATTTTTTGGTTCTAGGACATGCCGGTTTCCTCACGATGTTTTCCTTCACCGTTTTGAGAGCAGTGGTGATGAAATGATTTAGGTGCTGAAAGTAAAGCGTCTGTCTGGATTCGAACCTACGGCCTTCAACCCGTAGCTAAGTTGCAGTCGTTACCACTGGGCCACCACTGATCGTCAGACAATTAAAGAGAAATAATTACTGTAAGGGCTCTCTAAGGGTTTTTCCATCGCCAGATAACTCCTCCTTACAAAATCCTTTACTCTTTCACACACTGTCTACATCTCTCTATCTATTGTCCTATCGCAGGTATGCTGGAAGAGATTTCTTAAGAAATAAGCATCACCTTTGTACCTATTTTTCTGTTCTGTTTTTTCTTGTCTGTTTATATATGTGTGTACATAAATGGTAAAATAAAATAAAATAAATAAAAAATAACTTATATTCGAGGATAAAATTGACGTTGGACAGTTTTTGTATGAAATAACTGTCAACATTGCAAAATTGTTCCTCGAATAAACTTATCAAATGATGGAAAAAATCATCCCTTTAAAGCTTGCCAAGATTAACTTATTTCGACATTAAAAATAGTCGTCAATTTTAGATACTCCAAATTCATCCTTTTCATTATTACTTTACTTTGTCACGCAGTTTTGTGATAAAAATATCTGTAGTAATAGGTAAGCAGGAAAACTCCATGTAAAAGAGCTCTTTGCAGTATCTACTACCACCACATATATGGTCCCATTAAAATATATGGACAAAATCTTAGAAATCACTCAGACCACCAAAATAAGGATAATGGTAAAGCAATATATAAGAAAAACGCATTGGACAAGAAAAAATATTTAGCTAACGAAAATACACTAATGTGTACCGGCAATTTATTATTTTAGGGTCATAATAAAATCACTTTAATCAGTGTTTTTTTTTTTTGCTTGGATATCTTTAGTTAGACCTACTGAGTGCTGTATTAAAATTTGTCCATTTATTTTAATGGGACCCTGTATATTATGTCGCTACTGAGAGTCGCTAGCATCCGGTTTGAAGCGGTTCCGGTGAAATTATAGGCTTACGAGGCATTTCAATAATGTCTTTGAAGTAGGCAAAGCAAGGCAAGGCCTTAGATTTGAAGGCAGCTGTATCGAATTACAATGAGGTTGCCACTTCCCAAAAAACCTTTTGACCTTTCAGTTAAGATCATTACAAAAATTAATCAGTTTTGGAATTTTTAAATATGGTCGGTCTTTCTATCTTCAGATAACTTTTGTCTGAGAAATGAAAGGTGCGGTTTGACCGCTTTTTTTTCAGACTAGGTTTTGCCCGCGGTTTTATCCGTCGGAAAGTATTTTATATCTTATTCCAGGTTATAAACTATCTGTGTGCAAAATTTCATCTAAATCCGTTCAGCCGTTTCTGCATGATTGAGTAGCAAACATACAAACCTTTACGAAAGTTATCTGACGATTGAAAAATCGCCCATATGTAGGTATATCGAACAGGTTGCTTGAAACTATAAGTGTGTTGTGTAGTACTTAATTTAGTAGGCCGAGGCACTTTGGACTGGATATCAAAAAATTCAAAGCAAAGCCTCTTTGAAAGTTCAATGCAGTTTGTCAATTACGTCGTGCTGTAAAGAGATCTTCAGAAAGACTCAATTAATGTCCTTGTTATACGCAACTAGTAGGGGAACACATGTATCAACGAGCTATTTATAATTTGAAGCGCGTAGGTAGGTTAGGTTATCTTTATTAATTTATTTTAAAAACATGACATATTTATCTTATTTAGGGGTGATTTTTCCAACGCCAAATAATTTCATCCGAGGAATAATTTTGAATTTTTGACAGTTCTTCCGTAAAAAGCTGTCAGACGTCAATTTTATTCTACGATTAAAAATTATGTGTCGATTGAAAAACCAGCCCTTACAGTATAAATAAATTCATGTTATTTCATTTCCGTCATTTTGAATTATTCAAAGGATGTGGTCTCTGGTCGTGATTTCTGATAACGAACCTGTTTGTTACAGTAAATTATAGATCTATCTATCGTGTCTCGACGAATGTCAATATAAAAATATTAAAAACAGATATACAAAGAGTTCGAATATGAGGCAAAATAATGTTTTTGTTTTAGGTTTTCTTGCATCATCAATTTACATTTAATTTACCTTTTTTGGGTCATTTATTCTTATGACTCAGGGCTGATTTTACCAACGTTAGAAAGCGAATTCTCGTAATTCAAAACGTTCAAAATCTAGTCGCAGTATCATCTTGGCGACAAACAAATGTCAAAAACTTGTCAAAGTGTAGGGAAATTGGGAAATTAGAGGTATTTTTGACAGACTGAGACTGAGATCAGACTGTGAACGTTCTTAAAATTACGAGAATTGCCCCCTGTGGTAACTTTTATTCGTGGAATAAAATTGACATTTGAAATTATGGAAAAAATGTCAAAAATTCTAAATTTATTCTCGGTATAAGACTTATTCTATGTGCAGACGCCAGCACATCAAGCTACCCCAAACTGTCAGATTTTCCCAATCAACTTTGAACCTTATGCTTTAGCGCTAAAGTTGAAAATCTATTAAAGAAATCTGACAGATTGTAGTAGCTTGATGTGCTGGCGTCTGTACAAAAGTTTGGTGGAATGCGCCCTAAAGCGATGAGATGATATGCCTGGTTTATGGCAATAGGCTCGCCCCCTATTTCATGGGACCTCAACATAACTGACGAGATGTGTATGCACTATTGTTAGGGTGCGTCCACATCTGGCGAATGTGCCGCGAATGTGCAGCTCGCGAGCCGTTTGCGAGCTGCCCGCGAGCTGCGCGCGTGAATTTTTGTTCGTGCGCCGCTCCTGCGCCGCCCGCGCGCAGTTCGCGCGCGGCGCAAGTGTCGCGCGTGCGCTATCGCTCCTCCCCGCGCTGATGCTAGGCAAACGAAAGTGTAAGCACGTGAGCTGGACGCGCGCTGCTCGCGCGCGGCGCGCGATCTGCGCGCGTCCAGCTCACGTGCGCGAACATAAAATGCACACGCGCAGCTCACGGGCGGCTCACGAACGGCTCGCCAGCTGCGCATTCGCCAGATGTGGACGCACCCTAACACCTCTACCCCACCCTTCGGAGGTACAAGGTGTGATGTTAAAATAATGAAATGAAAATTAAAAAAAAAAAAACCACTCACCTATCATCATCATCATCATCTACCTAGCCTTTTCCCAACTATGTTGGGGTCGGCTTCCACTCTAACCGGATCTAGCTGAATAACAGTATTTTACATGGAGCGACTGCCTCTCTGACCTCCACAACCCAGTTACTGGGTAATACGACACCCCTCGGTAAGACTGGTTGTCAGCCTTTTGGGCTTCTGACGACCCGTAACGACTGTCAAAGATCTACGAATGACAGCCGGGACCAAGGGCTTAACGTGCTTTCCGAGGCACGGAGGGGTCTCGGTATGTAAAGATAGTCGGCCACAGACCAACCGCGGCAAGCATAGCTTAACCTGATCGATCGACCTGTGCGGCTGTTATTATTTAGTCACGGGCCCCTCAACCACTCACCTATCAACAGCGATACAAATAAGCACGAAGCTGGACAGGTACAGCCCGAAGGTCCGCGTGAACATCATGACGCGGCACATGAGGTCCCCGGCCAGCCACTGCACCGTGCCCGCCCACGCGATCTCCAGCGGCATCATCAGGAACGTTACCTGCAACAACACTGCTTACCGTTTCATTGTGAATATGAGGATTATGATAGAAGTAAAACTTGTATAGTTTGTTTGTCCTGTCAAAATAGCAGCTTTTTACTAAAGGATATGAAAGTATACAGGGTCCCATTAAAATAGATGGACAAATTTTAACACAGCGCTCAGTACGTCTAACCAAAGATATCCAAGCAAAAAAAAAACACTGGTTAAAGTGATTTTATTTTGACCTGAAATTAATAAAATGCCGGCACATTAGTGTACTTTTTTTGTTTAATTATTTTTCTTGTAAGTATCTAATGCGTTTTTTTTACCATTGTCCTTATTTTGGTGGTCTGAATGTTTTCTAAAAATTTGTCCGTCTATTTTAATGGGACCTTATACAACGTGTAACGTTAAATGCGCAAAACCTCAGACACCCCAATTGATTTATAATTCAATTGACCTATTTCAGAGAGAAAATAAGTAATTAAAAAAAATGTGAAGGTTTTATGTGCTGTTTTAGTTTTACAGGCCATTCTGATCGCTTCTTGCGTCTGCGACGACGCTTTATCGAGGGAGGAGTCATCACCGGGCCGCTGCGCCGCGCTGACATTGGGTTGCTTGACCTATTAATAAATAGACACGGCAACGTTTTTAATGAAGATTTTTTGAAAAATGTGACCTACAGTGTTCCTCTTGGATTATTAGGCCCATTGATTAGACCCATTTCAGCTATAATGAATGCTAGCAGGCATTATTTGCTGTTGTGTGCTAGTGGTGGAATGGGGATTAAATGTTGGTCTAGTCATACTGAAACGGGGGTTTCATGTTAGTCACACGTGTGTTTCGGGGAAGGGGACATGCTTTTAGTGTTATAATTGTGTTAAAACTATTGTTAACTCTTGTGATTAGTTGACAAAAATAACACAAGTAAGCCATGGATATATGGACACATTTATCTATAAATCGAACTGCGAAAGAAATTTCTACCGTCTAGCGAAACGGGGGTTGATGTTAGTCACGCGTTTGTTTCAGGAAAAGGGGGACATGCTTTTAATGTTATAATATAATTGTATTAAAACTGTTGTTAACTCTTCTGGTTGGTTGACAAAAATAACACAAGTAAGCCAATCAAAAAAAAAAGGCACAACATTTGTCTATAATAATAATAATAATAATGAAACTTTATTTCGGACTGCAGTATCCATAGTTTTGTTAGTATTTTAGTGTTAGTAACAATGATGATGAATCGAACTGAGATTTTAAATAAACGAGATAAAAAAGTGATTTTTGGAAACATAACATTCCTGGAGCAATATTTCAGTAAGAATTAAATTGATTGGTTTTAATATATAACACAATGATACCCTAAAACATTCCGGAGCCCACAAAACCACGTAGCCAGAGCCGGCTTAAGCATATTGGCGCCGGGGTGCGATAATCAGCCGGCGCCAACTTTTTTTTTTTTTTTTAATGGCTTTCACAACAATAAAACGGTCCGGTGCCATTAGTAATAAGGTTCTTGCACGTCGCAAGTCGCAAAGCGAATATGCCGAAAGCTGCATGAGGCATATATAAACAATATTGCTGCCTACATCTTTAAAGGTGTAATGAATATCTGTTCAATAATTTTTAAAACGGATTATGATTACTCATGGTATAAGACGATTGGCTTGCGCCCCCTAAAGCCCTGCGCCCGGGCGCCACGCACCCCTTGCACCCCCTGGTAAAGACGGCCCTGATCGTAGCAGAGGACCAGCTACGCCGTAATTGGAGCGCCGCATAGTTGAAATCGCGGGGCGCTATGTTGTACTATACTACCACATAGCATGCTTTAAGCATTGTTAACTAAATAAATTATATGGACCTGTACCCTAATTTCGTAACACACCCGGAATCATTTTGTAGGAAAAAACAAAGTCCATCACACTATCACACTAATATGTATTATAAAGGCGAAAGTTTGTGAGTGTGTGTATGTGTGTGTTTGTATGTTTCTTACTTTTTCACGCTCAAACGGCTGGACCAATTTTGATGAAATTTGGCACACAGATAGTTTCTAGCCAGGATTAACACATAGAACACTTTTTATCGCGATATTCTTACGGGATCGAGACTTATGCGGGTGAAACCGCGGGGCGCAGCTAGTTGTTTCATATGTTCGAAAAATGGGTCTGCTCAACAACGTAAATAACGCAATGAATTTTGTTGATAGTTCAACAAAATTCATTGCGTTATTTACGTTGAAAATGAAAGCCATTGATACTGTTAGTGTGTTTTGCAATCACCCCGCCGTTTTCCTTTGTCTTAATACCTATTACCCAAATCTAAGCTATGGTGTAACCAATAATGTGTAACATACACATTTTCCTTTCAAAGAATCCGTTTCTACAGCCAATGAACAAGTATACCTTAGTTACCCTAGTATGTGTTGAAAGTTGTTATTCAGCTCACGTGGAATAAATCAGATACATACCCGAGATAATCACATGAAGGGAATTGTAAGAGAAACTTTGAGGGACACGAAATAATATAGACTAGAGATGCCGATGCATTCCACCAGTTTCTATGACAAATCTTTTACTGTTCAAGCAGTACGCTTATAGAATGACTTGCCCGTGTCGGTAAGGCGTGCTCAATCTTTGTCCACTTTTAAAATTATGATAAAAAATCACTTCCTCTCTCCTTAAACAGCACCATTATATTTTCTTTACTCCTGTTTCATGTCTATTGTTATATGTATATATTTATTTAGATTGGTATAATATACTTTATGTATGTATTTATTTTATCGTGTAAATAGTACACCACATACTACCTACAGTATTTGTCTCTCCTTCCCTTTTCAATCCATCCAAAGGTTGTCTTTAAAAGATCGCTCTTAGCGATAAGACCGCCCATTGTGTCACCCTTTGTAAAATTTCTATATTTATGTCTGTAATCTATATGGTGTACATAATAAAGAGTATTCTATTCTATTCTATCAACAAAAGAAATGGATCATACAAACGAAAGAACGTAACATTTTTGCCCCACAGAAAACGCAATGATAGAATTGTGTGCTACTTAAAATGCACTTTAAATCAAATTAAAATATTTTATTTCACAATATACCTACATGGGCAAATGGGCACTTGTGCAACGTCAGAAGTTAGGTACACGGTTCTAATTGGTCGTTTCCTATGAAGGAGAGCCGGCAAGAAAATTCACGGAGAAAGAAGATGAAATCAAAATCAAAATCAAATTCAAACTAGGCTGAGAATCAGCACTTTTCGAACGTCAAAATTACAAAAGACAGTCCCCCAAAACACCCGCCCTTCGCCACTTCCTAGTGCTTTCGCTGGGAAGAAGAAGTGGCGCAACAAACTCCCCAGCAGCACAGCTGTCTGTTCAGTTAGAAAATACTTGACTGAATACAATACAAGGTATGCAAAGTAATTAACATTACAAGACACAAAACACTAAATTAAATTATTTGCCATATGTCAGCTAGCAACGCCAATATACCAAGAAATACAATGAATGAAAGAAACTTTGAGACTTTGTGTTAATGGTGTGTATCTGTTTAGTTGGTAAGCCTTTATATCAATACACTGTTATGTTATTGTACATAAAAGTTCTATTCAATCACTTCTAAAGGCCTTTCTATGTTATAAAACGATCTGCTGACGCACGCATTGTGTACTAATGTTCAAAGATAATTGTAGGTAGTCGCATCATCTGTGTGTTGTGACGTCTATCAACTAGGTCAGAGATATCGTCAATCGTCTGCTCAGCTCACTCAACAGGTATTGAATATATGATGGATACCGACACAAATATCAGCCGCTCGATTCTGTAAAAATCTCACCGTGAAATCATAAGTGAAGTGAACACTTAATAGTGTTAATCCCTAGCGAATGACAGCTCACTCCACGCTCACTTCACCCAGGCTTTCACGGTGAGATGGTTACAGAATGGCACGGCTGAAGGTCAATTCCCGGAACTAAAAATGTTCAAACTCTTTTCGCAATCTAATCTCAGCGAAAATCTATGTCAAGAACTTGTCAAAATTTTCACAGTAAATTCGAGGTTCTTCTGACAAATTGAGACTGAGATTAAAATGTTTTTTTTTTGTCTTGGTTTTATCGAGTATCGAGTCTTGGTCAGAAATATCTTACGTCAATCGTCTACTCAGCTCAATCAACAGGTATTGAATGTATGATGGATACCAACACAAATATCTGAAGGTCAATTCCCGGAACTAAAGATGTTCAAACTCTTTTGGCAATCTAATCTCAGCGAAAATCTATGTCAAGAACTTGTCAAAATCTTCACAGTAAATTCGAGGTTCTTTTGACAAATTGAGACTGAGACTAAAATGCTTTTTTTTTGTCTTGGTTTTATCGACTATCGAGTCCCTTCTGAGTCCGCCATATTTATGCCTCAAGATGTCGGAAGGACCGCTTGTCCTTAATAACGGACAAAATGGGCCATAAGTCCTGAGATTCTACAACATTAATCAACATTTGAATTCTCATTGGTTTGACTAAATCAGGTGTAGCAGCGCCGATTGTAAACGATAAACTAATATTGTGCTAGGAAGTACGTCCGGTTATTACAACTATATATCAGGACTTTAAGACATACGATAATTTGTCCGTTATAATGACCTGAGGTCATTATAACGGACAAATAATAAACAAACCCGCGTCCGGTCAATATAACAAAGAAACCCGCGGTTTGTCCCTGAATCTCGACCTACATACATATATCCGTGTTATGAGTAGTTTATATGTTTAAGTTTTTTAAATTCCGTCAGTATTCTGATAACACAAAATGTCCAAGTAGGGACAAACAGGATATATCCCAATTATAATCAGCCTAGAATGTTGCCACTGCTGGGACGCTGTACCTTCTCTCTTCCAGAGGGAGTGAGCCATAATCCACCACGCGGGCCTAGTGCGGGTTGGTAGATGTCACATGACTTCGAATTTTTTATTCAAGGACATGCCGGTTTCCTCACGATGTTTTCCTTCGCCGTTTTGACAGCAGTAGTGAAGAAATTAACTACACAAAGTGCGTACCTGGGTTCGAACTCACAGCCTACAACTCGTAAGTCGGGGCCGATACACTGGGCTACAGATGAAGCATGCTGATTACAAATCAATAACCGCTTACCATAAGATCAGCAACGGCTAAATGCATCAGCAACACATCGAGCCGGCTCGCCCTCCCTGCCCGCTTCCTCTTCATCAGCTGCGACAGCACCGTCAGATTGCCGGTGGCAGACACCACCATCAGCACACTATACACGGTCATGGACACCATGTGGCCATGGTTGAACCTCATGTCCAAAGGCAGTTCATCACTGGTGTTCAGATGAGACCAGTTCTTCTGCGAGGCCCCCCCGGGCCCCGACACCTTTTCGTCTATATCCATGGTGGGTGTTGAAACTATTTAGTGTGAAGCCAGGTGGCGCATGGTGACATTTTCGATTTGTGTGTTGGCATTCGTTGTTTTCTGTAACAAGGGAGAAAGAATTTGGTACTTAAAATAATTTAGCTTTTTTTGTTTGTATGAAATAGTTTCTAGAGTATTTCACTAAATCAGACAGATTCAATTCTTCCAATTCACTGGCTATCTGAGAGCCTTAGAGCTTATCAAGTTGAGAAAACGTTAGATCGACATTAATACATAACGTTAATCTGATTTGGAAGAAAATATGAAAGTAGGCGCCATTAAAAGATGAAGGCCTTTAAAAAAACTCAATTAAAATAATGGGTTACTGCGTCATCGAATTGCCGGTGGACGCCATTAACATTTCTGTCTACGCCGCGGCTACGGTGCTACGCCGTAGCTGATGTAGCCTTAACCCGCTACGCAGCTACCCGGATATTATTTTAAGGGCCATTCGATGTTTTTTTAGATGTACATATTTTTATGAGTGCGTTGGATTATGGGAAATCGTGCGACTTCAAGAAGAAAATTGTGGGACTGTTAAATCTTCTAAAATTCCGAATAGACAAATCCCTCTCTTACAAAATGTATTTTATTTTTATTCTACATGATGAAAAAGCGTTATAAAAGTTTATTGTCTGTAGTCTTAGACTGACAAAATTCGTCCTTTGTTCTCTAATAGACCTTAAAATAACTAGTAACCATAGTTAATAATACTTAGATAGTGTAATACTTTTACGATAGTTTTAAGCTCCGTTACTATAATATATTAAAGCCATATGTTGAACTTTTATTCTCTTGAAAAATGTTAGAACGCGGGACTTGTGCAAGTCTCAACGCCATAAATGTTTAAACACAGTGTTAAATTTTTTTCACAACTTTGCCAACAATTTTTCTTGTAGAATGTGATATGAAATCAGTTTTAATTGTTTTTTTTTATAATATTTACTGTTCATCCTTTCATATACAGCATGTTTTTTTTACAGGCTCCAAATTTTTACAGGGTGTTCTACTCATGAATATGAACAACTTTTACTATGCAACCGACTCTGAGATCACGAAAAAAAATCAGCTGTTTCATACATTTTGGTCTAGTAGGTCACACAGCACAGCATTCAGTTAGTCAAACCCAATCCTGGTAATTAGCCGAGGATTATCTCTGTTGGGGTTATTGAAACAGTATCTAAAGGCTTAGAGTAATGATTAGGACATATGTCTAATAATAGCGATAATAATCAGTGACATCATCTCAAAACGTCCTTTGAATCAACACGATAATTCCTAATTATTTTATGCTTTAGATATCAATTCGCACGGACACTTCCAAATCTTGCAAATGTTGTCGATCTAATTTTCCGGCGCCATATTTGGACGAATCAACGGATAAATACAATAATAAAAAATCCAGCACTCACAGCGCTTCTTTAAAGGATTACAAAGCTTAAGCGTTCGAAAACGCTGGGAATAAATCCAATTCTGTCCGATCCGGGAACGAACGATTCAATGCTTGCAGACGCGCACCAATACCTTGACGTGACTGTCATAAATGCTAAAATAACCACCTACCACCTTCTATTTTTTGTGGCCTCTACATCACTATACTAAACAAAATTCATACGACTTGCAATAACGTTTTTTACTCCCGACTGCTGCAAAAATAGCTCATTATTACTCTTATAACAAAAATAAGCAAAACAACTCATTAATATTTAGGTATGCCAGACTTTTACCAACATTTTAAGAAAGCGAACCCTCAATTGAAAAAAATCTTCAACAAAAGAATATTCTGAAGATTGCTGAGCCTTTAATACTTTTAATAACCACTTCAGACGGCAATTCTCGTAATTTTATGAACGCCCACAGTCTGATCTCAG
Organism: Eremobia ochroleuca; assembly: GCA_949629135.1. Taxonomy (NCBI): domain Eukaryota; kingdom Metazoa; phylum Arthropoda; class Insecta; order Lepidoptera; family Noctuidae; genus Eremobia; species Eremobia ochroleuca. The sequence continues at coordinate 15,341,270 of OX451401.1, read as the reverse complement.
ACTCAATCTGTCAGAATTACTTCTAATTTCCCTACATTTTTGACATTGATTGTCGCTGTCACGAGATTGCGACTATATTTTGAATGTTTTTAATTACGGGAATCGGTCTTCAGTTAGAGGGGCCCGAGGCTAAATGATAACAGCCGCACAGGTCGATCGATCAGGTTAAGCTAAGCTTGCCGCGGTTGGTCTGTGCATGGGTGACCATCTTTACATACCGAGACCCCTCCGTGCCTCGGAAAGCACGTTAAGCCGTTGGTCCCGGCTGTCATTCGTAGATCTTTGACAGTCGTTACGGGTTGTCAGTAGCCCGAAAGTCTGACAACCAGTCTTACCTAGGGGTATCGTGTTATCCAGTAACTGGGTTGTGGAGGTCAGATAGGCAGTCGCTCCATGTAAAATACTGGTATTCAGCTGCATCCGGTTAGACTGGAAGCCGACCCCAACATAGTTGGGAAAAGGCTAGGCAGATGATGGTCTTCAGTTAACTTCACGAGGGGTCTCTGTGTTCCAAAATACCGTCGTGACGAGCGAGATTAAAGACAAAAAGCGATCGTCAGCTTTGAATGACGTAATTTGGAGTATTACTTGAGAAAAGGAGCTCATTAGGTACAGAAAGTACTTCTGTACCTAATGAGCACTGCTATATTTCATTTTCAATTTTATAAGGAGTACCTTATAAAATTGAAAATGAACGATTCTGTAACCATCTCACCGTGAAAGCTTAGGTGAAGTGAGCGTGGAGTGAGCTGTCAGTGTCATCCCACCTGATACTAGGGATTGACCAAGAATACATTTACAATTATAATCGAGATTTTAATAATATTTTTTATGCTAATTTAATATTTAATTGGTTTTAATCTAGGAAAAAAAGCACTAGTCCTTATATAAGGACCAATTAAAGGAAAAAAAAAAACAAAATTAATATCCTTATTTTAAAACCCCACAAAATATAATAGTAATACAACAACAACAACACAACAACAAAAACAACAACAACAACAACAACAACAACTAAAATACTAGTTTTGAAATTATTTAAAATTATCAGTAGAATTAGCATAAATAATATTATTAAAATCTCAAATGATTATAAATGTTTGCTTAGTCAATCCCTAGCATCAGTGGGGTGTCACTGACAGCTCACTCCACGCAAGTTTTCACGGTGAGATGGTTACAGAATCGACATGCAGAAAAGGCTAACTTACGAATTCACTCTCGCTGGACATTTAGAGTAACATGTAATTCAAATTCAAATTCAAAATGTTTATTTCGGACAATAACAATCCATATTTTGTTAGTAAATACAATATTTTACCCTATGTTAGTACACGTAATATATCTAAATTAAATTAAAATGAAACGAAAAATTAGAATTAAATTAAAATTGAATAAATAAATGAACAATGACATAGAAGTACCTGTAATGAATAAAAATTAAGATTCATCATCATCTGATAAATCTCATCTATGTTTAATTTAATCAAAATGATTTTAAATCAATCAAACTAATGGTACACCACTGTACACCACAGACTACCAACAGTGTTGTCTTTCCTTTCTCCCTTAATCCATCCAAAGGTTGTTTTTAAAACATCGCTTTTAGCGATAAGAACGCTTATTGTGTCACCCTACGCAAAATTTCTACATTTACGTCTGTAATATTTATGTACATAATAATAATAATATAATAATAATATTATATAATATTATTAATAATATTCTATTTTAGTCTAATTTTTAATTTACATTAATTAAAGCGTACCCTCTCTACAAACTAGCTCAAAGATCTCTTGTCCCTAGAGGTGTCATCTCATCCACCAACAAGTCTGTTATCGAGATAATTAATGAATGGGTCGGGCAAGGGACGAATTATTGCAAGTCAACGATAACTAGCAGGGATTTAACCAAGGTTGGTGACGTCACAAGCCGGCTGATGGTGACGTGGTTTGAAAGTTTAAGTGCTTTTTCATGTTTTTATAACTAAATGGTTCAGTAAGGCAGTGTTGTTTTGTTATTTTTAGTTTACCCTAAAGGTGAGTATAGACTAGATCATTTATTTGTAACAGAACATCGAGCATTCACCAACTTATAATTTTATAACATGATTTTAAAAACCGACTACCTACTAAAATATTATATTACTCCAATACACGGAGTGTCTTGGAGTAACATTTTTTCGAGCAACGGCACGAGCGATCATCGTCTGTCTAGCCTTTCTCCAACAATGTTGGGGTCGGCTTCTAGTCTAACCGGATGCAGCTGAGTACCAGTTTCTTACATGGAGTGACTGCCTATCTGAACTCCACAACCCAGTTACTGGGTAACACGAAACCCGTTGGTAAGACTAGTTATCAGACTTTCGGGGTTCTGACGACCCTAACGACTGTAAAAGATCCACGAATGACAGCCGGGACCATCGGCTTAACGTGCTTCTCAAGGCAAGGAGGGGTTTCGGTATGTAAAAAAACATTTTTACATACCAAGACCCCTTTGGATTTGTTAAAACCGCGGCAAGCGTAGCTTAACCTGATCGATCGACCCGTGCAGCTGTTATTAGTTAGCCACAAGCCCCTTTCTAGTATTATATGCTGACTGGTTACAGCTAGCGCACTGGTTAAAATTGTAAACTGTAGAGTAGACTATATTTATTCCAGTAACATTTTTAACACACTTATGTTCGTTACTAACGTTTACGTTTGTGGAGTTACAATCTAATTACAATAAAAGCCATAAATAGCCCAGCAGTGTAATTGCGTAACACACTATCAGTAGCAATGGGTTTCATTTTGACAGTTCAACAACGTTCATTGCGTTATTTACGTTGTTGAGCAGACACATTTGTCGAACATGTAGAGCAATGGATTAGCAATATGCTTCAAAATGATTCAAATTGAGAGTAATAGTGTGTTACGCAATTAGGGTGCTGTTTCATTACATAAATGAGCTACAATTACACAGGGATTTTCAGGCATACGTAAATGGTTTGTTATGATTTTGAGACCTAGAGAGGTTTGGATTCTAGGTTTAGTTTGCGTTTAGTTCAAATCTCGAGACAGTAATTCTGCGCTCAAATTTCGTGTTCATTATAACCCAAAATAAAGTTTGTTTTGTTAGTACGAATAGTTTTACTTAGGTTAGGATATTTTATTTTCATTTTAATAATTTGTTAGTTAATTTATTATGAGAACATTATTTATTTATTTAAACTTTTCGCATAATAGGTACAAAGGCGGAGTATGTTTATCCAGTGTATATGTCGCAGATGGATTGTAGAATCTGCTGTTTTGTGTCAAAACCGCTACTATTTTATTATACTGGATGCTTTTTTTACAGGCTCCAAATTTTTACAGGGTGTTCTACTTATGAATATGAAAAACTCACTATGGGACCAACTCTGAAATTACGAAAACAAAATCAGCTGTTTAATACAAAAGTTCAATACCTACTTGACCTAAATGTATGAAACAGCTGATTTTTTTTTCGTGATCTCTGAGTTGCTCCCGTAGTGAAAGTTGTTCATATTCATGAGTAGAACAGCCTGTAAAAATTTGGAGCCTGAAAAAAAAAGCACCGAGTATGTATAGACTAGCTTCTGCCCGCGATTTCGTCCGCGTCAAATCTCTTGTTCCCGACCCACCCCGTCGGTTTTTCACTTACTACTTACCACGTACTTTATTTTCACTTAAGTAGTGTTTTTTCTGACTTTTTTCTTTTTGCTCGGCTCCTAATTGTCGTCCTCCTTAGCGTGATGTGAAATAGCCTATAGCCATCCTCAAAAATTGGGCTATTAAATAAAAAAAAGATTTTTCAAATCCAACAAACAAACAAACAAACTCTTCAGCTTTGTTTATATATTATTTTGTCTGTGTTAGATTATAAGTAGGTATCGATATGCATATGGGAGATATTTGTATAGTACTCGTATTGAGCTTGAGCCTCTATTGTATTCTACTGACTCAGTTAAACCCATCGAGTATGAAAACAGATAAAGTTATCACTGTGTTTCGTGCATTATGACGTATGCCTGAAAATTATCTTTCCGCTCTAGTTCACTTACAGATTGAGCGGTACCTAAATATCGGATTGGACTATAAATTATCGTTTGGTTTACAGAGAATTTATATGTTGATGATTTTCATACATCACAAGTCAAATATAATTAGAGAGAGCAAAATACATGCCGTGCGCCAAATGGGAATTTCCATTAAAAATAAAAATGACGAACTGCCATACAAGCTTTCCCTATTATTAAATAGGGGAAGTCTGTATGGAAGTTCGTCATTTTGAAAAACGAAGGTCCTTCCTTAAAACGAAGTAATAGTGCGAGCGGACGATGCGGTGCGACGGGGTGATTTGGGAAATAAGCAATTTCACGCAGACGAGTCGCGAGCTAAAGCTAGTGTAATATAAAAATCAGTACTCGAAAATAATTATCTTAATAAGTTCCCAGGTTCGTCACACCGACTTGATTGCGATCGTTGAACATTGATATTTAGGATATTCGTGTTGAGAAACCGCACAAACTATTCAGGACACATTTCCCTAAAGTACTTGTATGTCCACAGGGTCCACAGGGTCACATTACCTTCTCATTGAGGCTAACATTAAGTCAATTAAGACGATCCTAGCCAACCTCAAGTATGTAGGGTAGAACCCAGTGTCAGACCGCCATCCGATGTTAGTTTAAACTCAGCAGTGTGATTCTGTAACATCTCACCGTGAAAACTTAGGTGAAGTGAGCGTGGAGTGAGCTGTCAGTGTCATCACACCTGATACTAGGGATTGACCAAGAGTAAATTCACAATCATAATCGAGATTTTAATAATATTTTTTAGGCTAATTCTATTGATCATTTTATACAATTTCAAAGCTAGTATTTTAATTGTCAAAACATTACTATTATATTTTGTGGGCTTCTAATTTAGGAAAAAAGACTACCTAGTCCTTAATAAGGACTAGTGTAGGAAAAACAAGAAGAAAAAAAAATGATATTCTAAGTTTCTGTTCTGCCATTTTATTGACAACTAAAATACTAGTTTTGAAATTATATAAAATTATCAAAAGAATTAGTATAGAAAATATGATTAAAATCTCGATTATGATTGCAAAGGTTCGCTTAGTCCGTCCCTAGCGTCAGTGGGATGACACTGACAGCTCACTCCACGCAAGTTTTCACGGAGAGATTTTTACAGAATCTATATGCATTTCAAATAGTCCCACTTAAATTATAAAATACATTAGTCTTTATGTAGGTCCTTCTCTCAGACAGGAGGCCTGATCCACCCAGCAGTTGACAAAAAAAAAACAAAGAGCTAAATATATGTATATTATAGTTGGCCGATTGTTAAAAAAAAAAGGATTTGGAAGAATTGGGATTCAATAATGTTATTTAATCCCTCGTCTAGTCGTCTAAGCTTATTAAGTTCGGTAGCAATAGAAAAAGTAGTTGAGCTCTTAATACTATTTTTTTTATACTGAAAAAAGAACACGTTCCTTAAATAGCAAATGATTTTATTTCAGTAGGCTTGTACAAACACGTCAATGTACTGACGCCAGCACATCATACTACCGGAAACTGTAAAATTTTCCAAATCAACTTTGAACCTAATGTAAAAGTTGAAAATCTATTAAAGACATTTGATATATTGTAGTAGCTTGATGTGCTGGCGTCTGTACAAACACTTTTACACGTCTTGTATGGGACCCCCTTTAACTTTATTTTATTTTTATAATTTTTTGTTATAGTGGCCATAATCATACAAACTCTGAAACTACAAGACCGTATTACTAAGGCCCTGTAATGTATTTATGTCCTTTGGGTATCTATCTACCCTATAAAGACTTATAAAAGACAAATGTATAAAATCAAAACCCGACAGATATTCTTTCTGACAACGCAACATAAAATACGTGGAATTTTATTCATTTTTTATTTTAGTATATTAGGATCTCCAACAAAGAATACACCTTACATGCTAAATTATATAATATTATTAAAGTTATACTAGTATATTATTATATTTGAAAAGTAGTTTGTATTTAAATTGAAAAAAAAGATTAAAAAGCAAAGAAACATAGTAGAAAAACATAGCAGAAAAAACTATAGTTACAAATGAAAATAGCAAACAATACATTACTCAACAGTAGGTAGTTCAATAATTACATATCATTTAACTGTGTACAAATTAGTGATTTATATTTACCCAGAGTATTTGAAAAGATGTCTATGTCCTCCGATGAACATAAAAAAAAAAAATATCTGAAGTATAACCAGATAAACTCATATGATTTTTTTAATAAAAGTTAAAGTTACGAAGTACAAATATCGGTCGGTAAAAATCAACTCAGCTTATCCCAGTACACAAAATACATCCTCTGCCTTCCGCGTCCAGTCTGACCCAGCCACCTTCTTAAGACCGTCGGTCCATCTAGCTGGGGGGATCCCACACTACGCTTGCCGATACGCGGCCTCCACATAAGAACTCGTGTCATCGGTTGTTAAAACTGTCCTAAAATATCCTTACCTAATAAAATAATTTCAAAATACATTAAGGTAATAAAATACACGTTACATGTCGTAAAATATTTCAAGGTAATAAAAGAGACGTTTTTGTATAAGCTGATCCGGGATTAGGTGGCAACATTGTAATACGCAATTTGTGAGCCCTTTGTTGTCATTTTGTAAATTGGACCCACGCAATAATATAAATAAATTTATCTTTTGTTTGCTAAACCAGCGACTATGCTTGAGAAAAAGGAGGTTTTATATTACAGATTAGACCTTTTTGCTTGACAATTATGCAATAAAATTATAATAATCCTTCATAATCATAGCATCATTAACGTATAATGTCCCCACTGCTGGAACAAAGACCGCCTCTCTGTGAGAGGGAGTGGTCCATAATCCACCACGCGGGCCCAGTGCGGGTTGGTGGATAAATAGTCCTTGCTCCAGCTAATGGTCCTTGCTAGTGGCTAAGTAAAAACAGCCGCACGGGTCGATCGATCAGGGTAAGTTACGGCCTCCATGACCCGGTACGTTAACCCCTTGGTCCCGGCTGTCATTCTTGGATCTACAACATACGTTACGGGTCGTCAGAAGCCCGAAATTCTGATAACCAGTCTTACCAAGGGAAATCATATTATCCAGTTACTGCGTCGTGGAGGTTAGATAGGCAGTCGCTTCATGCCAAGCAACGGTATTCAGCTGCATCTGAGGTCGCCAGTCTAACGTGAAGCCAACCCCAAAACAGTTCTGAAAAGGCTAGGTAGATAATGATGAGTCCTTGCTCTTATATTTGAAAAAGGTTTAATTCCTGATATTTACACAAACAATACTTTTAACAATTATTTTGCCAATTTGACATAAAGGTGCGTTGTGTATAATAAATCAGATTATTAGCCTCTTTTCTTTCAACATTAATATTCCACTACGTCGCGAAGCTTGCGCAGTGAACCGTGAAACCATATCATTCGGTTCAACATAATCATTTCATGAATATTCTGTTCCTATTAGATTCTAGATAGCTACTTACAATAATTTGTTTTATGTAGATCGGTTTTATACAAGCCTGTGTGTTCAATGTTACCTTTGGACATTGACTCAGCACTCAGCCTCGCTCACGCGCGGCCCAGTTAAAATAGAATAGAATAGAATACTCTTTATTATGTACACCATATAGATTACAGACATAAATATAGAAATTTTACAAAGGGTGACACAATGGGCGGTCTTATCGCTAAGAGCGATCTTTTAAAGACAACCTTTGGATGGATTGAAAAGGGAAGGATAGACAAATATTGTAGGTAGTCTGTGGTGTACTATTTACACGATAAAATAAATACATACATAAAGTATATTATACCAATCTAAATAAATATATACATATAACAATAGATATGATTCAGGAGTAAAGAAAATATAATGGTGCTGTTTAAGGAGAGAGGAAGTGATTTTTTATCATAATTTTAAAAGTGGACAAAGATTGAGCACGCCTTACCGACACGGGTAAGTCATTCCATAAGCGTACTGCTTGAACAGTAAAAGATTTATCATAGAAACTGGTGGAATGCATCGGCATCTCTAGTCTCAGGTTTTCCGATGACCTCAGATATCTATTATGTGTGTCATGAAGGAACTTGAAACGTTCTTTAAGATAAGAGGGGGTTTTAGGGTTAAACAAAATACTGTAGAGCTGAATCAAGATATGAGAATTCCGGCGAAGACGTACGGGAAGCCACTTGAGCTTTGTACGAAATTCAGATATGTGATCATATTTGCGCAGTCCAAATATAAATCTTATGCAAAAGTTTTGAAGTCGCTCAAGTTTATCTAGTTGTGCCTCAGTAAGATCTGGATAACTGACATCAGCGTAGTCAAGGAAGGGCAGTAAAAGGGATTGTGCAAGCGCAGTTTTAGTGGCAGTTGGAAGAAAATTCCGCAATCGTCTCAGTGACTTACCAGATGCAAAAATCTTGCGACTTACGTCTTGTAGCTGAGGACCCCAAGAAAGATGCTTATCAATCCAAACCCCAATATTCTTAACCTTATCACTGATTGGAATAGCAGTTCCGTTAAACTGAACCTGGGGAAGCTGTGACCAGTTTATCTTTGGGATCATCCTTGAACTCCCAACAACAATGAGCTGAGTCTTCGATGGGTTAACCGGCAACCCATGCGCCTCACTCCACTCACAGATTGAAACCAAATCCTTGTTAATAATATGAAAGGCATCAGCCAAATTCACGTGGTCAGCTTGCTTATAAATTTGCAAATCGTCTGCATAAAGGTGGTAGGAAGAAAGAAGTTTTTTGGTAATGGAGTTTATAAATATTGCGAAAAGTAAAGGAGATAAAACGCCGCCCTGAGGTACACCGGCAGAAGTATAGCACCACGAAGAGCAAGACTCTTCTATGCATATACGTTGCCGGCGGCCATACAGGTAACTACGAAACCAGTCAATCGCCGTTGGAGATATGTTAAGCGAGCGAAGCATGCCAAGCAGGATATCGAAATCGACAGTATTGAATGCATTAGTAAAATCTAGTAAACAAAGAACTGTCAGATTTCCTCTCTCCATGCCTAACCGTATGTCATCAGTGACCTTTACTAAGGCTGTAGTGGTGCTGTGACCAGGACGAAAACCGGATTGGAAAGGATTCAGCAGACTATTCTTACAGAGAAAAGTACTGAGCTGATTGTGGACAAGGCGTTCTAGGACTTTTGAGAGGAAAGGCAAGATGGAGATAGGACGGTATTCTGAAAAGGAAATAGGATTGGATTTTTTGGGTAAAGCAATGACTTTGGCCTCTTTCCACATTGATGGAAAGGTACCATAGGATATAGAGTAGTTCAGGATATAGCATAGGATAGGAAGGATTTCGTCGAGGACAGGGAGTATCATTTTCCGACTTATGCAATCACTACCAACTGCGTTAGACGTGATTGAAACTATGCTCGTCTTAACATCACAATCAGAGAATTGACTAAAAATAAAACGATGGTCCGGAGTTGGAAGGTTTGAAAGATAGTTAATAGTAGCTGCCTTCATGGTCCCATTACTGTGGGACGAAGATGAGAAGTGTTATCTAAACCTTTAGGAATCGTTTCTTGGCGTGATTTTCCAACTCCCATGGACTTAAGAAATTTCCAGACTTTTGCTGGATCTCCGTTTTCGACTGAAGTGTGGATGTGGCGGCGTTGGGCACCTCTACACACCTTATTGCAACGATTGCGTGCATCAATAAGGATCTCCCGGTTCAACGGCGAGGGCCGACACTTGTATTTAGTTTTGGTTACAGCCTTTCTGTGCATGATAGTCCTAATATCGTCTGTAAGCCATGGTGCCGGAAGGTGTTTGATTTTCACTGCACGAATGGGAGCGTGAATATCGTACAGCTGCACAAGGTTATCTGTCAGTAGATTGACTTTATCGTCCATCGACTCAACATTGATTAAAGGAGCCCAGTCAATGCTGTTAGCATCTCTTCGGAGATCATCTGTATTCATACCACCAAAATTGCGCTGCAGGAGAATTTTAGGTTTTGCCTTAGGTGGGCGAATTTTATAGGATAGGAATAATAAGTCATGGTAAGAAAACATGTCAGCTGGGCATTGACCATGCTTGCTGGCATGTTGAGGAGAGGAAACAATGAGAAGATCCAAAAGTGAAGGATTACAGTTCGGAAAATGGTGTGTGGCACTTAAAGGGAGAATTGATAAATTCGACGACTGGACTATTGATCGAAGAGAGGAAGAGCGGGAATCATTTTTCAATAAGCAAGGATTGAAATCCCCCATAATGACTGTATGACTGTAAGAAGGTGTCAGGTTTTCTAGGATCTTTTCAAAGGAAGACAAGAAATTTATACGTGACGAAGGGCTATAATAAACACCTTGAAGAACTTTCACGTGATTCAGGTTAACTTCCAAAAAGAGATGCTCGCCCGCGTTTTGCGGTGGAGGTTGCGCAAACATATCGACAATTGAAAAAGGAATATGTGGACGAAGGTATATGGCAACACCGCCGCCACCGCCACTCGTGCGATCATTTCTTATTAGTTGAAAACCTGGCAAGGAATAGGAAGCAGAAGGGAGACATGGCTTTAGCCAAGACTCTGAAACAAGGATAGCATGGATGTTCTTACAGTCTAGGTTCACTAGCATGTCAGAATAATGTGCCGGAATAGTCTGGGCATTTATATGGACTACATTGAAATTCTTGGGCACATCGGAAAACTGAGATTCAAGCGTGTCAGCAAGGGACGGAAAACTAACAAAACTGTCATTACTACAGGCCGACAGAAAGCTTACGGTGTCGTTGTCGTCATTGCTATCTGACATTGACACAATATAAATATACGAAAAATAATAATAAACTTAAATAAACTAAATAATAAATCATAAATGTTAATATAAAAAGTTAAATCCACCCGCCAGTTGAGTGTTAACAATTTAAAATTTAAAACAGAACAAAAACGTTTAAAAATTTCATCGTCCGGGTAACAGAAAGTTATTACATAAGTTTATCACATAGGAACTGAAGAAGAAAAATACGTAAAAATAACAAATAATCAAGTTATACCGAAGGATTTAATAACATAAATATACTGGGCACACTGTCAACCGGTTTCTGAACGACAACTTTAAGAACAAAATGACAAGTGACGTGACGTAACGTGTTGAGTTGACAGCTGACAGACAGGAATTTTATGAAAATAAATAGAAGGTATAAAATATGTGTGACGATAAAGGGTATAGAAATTACTACTGAAATGAGAGAATTGAGAGGGTACGAGTTATAAAGAAAAACTGCTACCCGGACGGTGATACTAACCAAACAGTGCACTGAAATTACTTCTTTTTCGCGGCAGCACGCCGGGCCTTCTTCGGTGCCGGTGATGGAGACGGCGACGAGGACAATGCTGATGCGGTGGGAGACATGGCCTTTTCACTGACCTGCTCGAGGTTGTTGAGGTCATCCAGTGAATTTACTCGATGCCGGGAGCCGTCAGCGCGAAGAACATATATCAGGCCCTGCTTTGTCAAATCAAATCAAATCAAATCATCTTTATTGTGGACTATAGGTATACGTCATAAATACAGGTCTTAAATAATTAAAATAAGTTCAGCTATGTCCCGCCGTTGAGGCATACAATAATCAAATACAAATCAGAAGTTAAAACACAATTAGTCATATTAGTCTCGATACATTATTAAAATAGATTTAGGTGTAATTCCAATTGCTCACGTACAAGATGTTCATGGTTCTGACCATGTTGAACTGACTTAAATTGGTCTAAATTTTTTTCCGTCACCAAATTTTTTACTAACGGGCCACATTTGATCAGCCTTCGCTTGCATACTTTTCCAAATACTGATGCCGTAAACCGAAGTTTTCGCTCCTGGCGCCATTCAATTGATTCCGCTTGTAAAACGGTTCGTCTCTCTAGTGTATGCCGATCTTCGGCGGACAATGTTATACGTTTCATATGCTCATTTACAGCAAAATTATAATCCTCTATACTAAGGTCCGGCTTTTGACAAAATTCCCCGTAGTTCTTATCGGTCTGTTTGGATGCAGTCTTTCTACGCTCCGAATTAGTAATAAGTTTTGATCGATGAATTATTATACGTTTTGGGGATGCTAATCGTCTAACATTTCTTTTGTTTTCGAGACGTTTTATCATCTTGTTCGGGTTTCTCAGCAAAATCTTTTTACTGAGGTACGTACATCGTTGTATAGTGTTGAAACTGACTACTGATGCAGCACAGCGTCCTGAATAAGATTGCCTCCCTGAATAATTTATGCGTTTTCCGCCAATAAACTTTGCAATCACACTATTGAAAATCTCAGCTATGTTACTATTTACGTTATGTATCAAACTTTTTGCATTATTTACTAATCTCGAAAGAAATTTAATTATAGCAGAAAAGATTAAGCCACCCTCTTTACTTTTCATTGCCGGTACTAAATTTTCTTTTGAGGTAGTTTCTTTTGAGTTTTTGCAGTAGTAGTGTTTGCAACAAGCATGATTGCCAAACACGTGATGTGGAGAATTCAACAAATCTTCTTTCAGTTCTAAGACTTTTTGTTCGAAAGTTTTACTTTTCTTGAGCATTTATGTGTTTCACAGCCCCAGTAACAGCACGTCTTAATCTCATTAAATTACTTTCAACAGCTTTTCTATATTTTAATGGGTAGCTCGTATTTCTAGTTAACTCATCTAACTTTGTGCAATAATTTCGCAATAAGTGATTAGTGCACTCAATTTTCTCCACTAATAAGTTTCCATGCGGTTTTGATTTTTCTATATTTCGATGAGTGCTTGAATCACCGTCGGCTATCAGTTTAGAATAAATTAGTCCGTGAGTTTGCTGTGAAGATTTAAATCCTTCAACGAGTGCTGCAGCTTCCATGCCACTAGAGGATCCTTCATAATTTTTGAAACAAACGTGCTCCGGTATCGTCTCTTTTTTATTTTCCGCTCTAGCACAAACCATGCATTACTTATTTTTCAACGCCATATATAAAACTTTTTTCGTCCTATAACCTATAATAACCGCCGCGCCCGATAAAGCGTTATAATTTTTCCTATAAGATCTCTTCGACCAGCACGCGTCAGCTACCACAGTTATCATGGGTACTCCATGTAAATCAACATCACCATTGCGCACAGCTATGTCATATTCCTCTTTAGCTGCGTCCGCCATGCTTTGTTCCTTGGCCAATACCCATAGCTCACAGACCTTACTATGGCACTTTGCATACAATTTATCACTCATACTAGGTATGTCAAGAGAAGCTGCAACCTGTTCGAGACCAGAAAATCCCGTACCTATAGACATAAAACTGCTTACTGCGTGATCATTGAGATTGAGGTCTGCGGAATTTTCTGGAAGTTTACAATTTTTGACTTCAAGTTTTATGTTGCACATCTGACAAATAAAATGAAATGTTGAAAGAAACCCTTTTCTTATCTCTTTAGTAATTTTTAAACAGCTCAAATTACAACCGAAGGCCGAGTTGTGATTTGCAATATTTTGAAACTGTTCATAAATATACGCAAAATCGACTATTCTGTTCCCATTTGTCACAAAAACGTCTTCGTGACTCTCGTTTTCATTCTATATAATTATTTCAAAATTAGAATCTCCTAGCGATTTCTGAAAAAAAAATTAAATGCATTGTAAAAAACAATTACATAAGTTTATCATATTAAATCAATTTAACGTAACTCCCAAAAATTTTCATCGATTTTAAAGACTATAAATGCATCTGAAAGGTCCCATAAAAAGCTAAATTGTATCATAAACTTACATTGAAATGTTTGTCGCGTTGCTGTACTTGTACATTTACGTCTAACTGTTCTTCATTTTCATATGTTCTGACACTTTTTGAGTTGAGTATAAAATTTTCTTTATCTTCTTCTATATCATTAGAAACTATTGACCTAGGACAAAACAAGAAAACTTTGTCAGTAAAATAGATGTGCAGACACAATATAAACTTAATAATCATTAGTAAAGTGTACATACATATAAGTCCTAAAGGTATTTATAGGATTTGTGAATCTAGCTCTAAGAGACAGAGAATCAATCTTAAACTAGGAGATGATACGTACCGATTTTGAAGAAACGATTTTTTCTTGAATTGGTTCCTTTTCTTTTCATAATACCTCTCCTTTCGCTTTCCCATTTTTCGTAATAGTTAAATATTTCCTAAAACAATAAAGTTGATGCTATAAAACTTATGTAAATATGTATACGAAATTTAAATTCGATTAACGAAATTGCTTACATGATAAAATTTATTAAGGTAGGCCAATTAAATTCCAAATATCGAAAATGTCACGTACCTTGTTTTTCTATGCAGCAGTGCTTACACGGGAGTTTGCGATCGATGCGCTCGCTCTGTAAAGTGACGTGACGACGCTCTGAGCTCTCGAGGACGACTGAATTTTTGGCGGCGCGTGGCATGTCGGCAGGCGGCACAGGGCGTTCATAGTAATTTTGTATGGCGAATTCGGAGCGCATTTTTAATAAAAATATATTAAATCTTCTAGACAATATTATGAAAACATGACACGCAAAATTTTAAGATTACTTAGTTTAGATTTGGTTGAATTAATATCTACAGAATATTTCTATGGAAAAATACATGAAATCTCCTAAATGCCAGCACGCGTTTTAGTAGATTTTTGCTCAAATTCATATGAGTCCATTAAAAAAACTATACCATATTTCATATGTTTGCCTCGCAAAAATTGTAAACACATTATCCGTGGTAATAAGTATGTAGATTTTAATTGTGTAAATAAACTATTTTCGTTAATATCAACTTAATCGTAACTGTCCTTTTTCTGTTTTTTGCTCGACGCAGTCTTAAGTATTAGTTACGGCTAATACTTAATTAAATAATAAATTAGCCGTAACTAATACTTAAAAGTATAAACTAAAAAAAAAAAAAAAAAAAGAATTATGCCGTCTTGTGCCATTATAACGTGTCGGAAGAGAAGTCAGGCGTGTAGTGTAAAGCCCGGGAAGGGATTTCTTTTCACAGGTAAGTCCAAAAACCATTGAATACAAGTGATATTTGTAATTATTACAATAATATTATGTAGTTTGTAGACAATATCCCTTAATAAAAATATGAGATGAATTATAAAAATATTTTCAATATGAGGTAATAAGATCCCTCTTGGACACCTGGCAAAATCAGCCTTGTCCTCCTCACTATGTAGCTTACACTGGTTTATCCTAACGGTAACGTGTGTATGAGACAGTGCAACAATCACTTAGTATTGGGATCATCAAAAATAACTAATATATAAGCACTAAGGGTTACTCATTCGAACACTGTTTGTGTGTGTGTTTCCTCGTGAAATTATATCAATTCTCACAACAAGCATGTCCCAATTACCATCTTATTTTCAAAACTGGCAACATAAAGACCTCCCCGAATACTTGAATCAAAATCTTTTTGATTTTTCAAATAAAGAAAGCTGTGGTGGGACTTAAATATTATCAGTTATTTTTTTAAATGTTGTAACTTTTTGTCCAT
>OX451401.1:15115270-15325504 GCA_949629135.1 Eremobia ochroleuca | reverse complement strand
AACAAAACTATTAAGAGAAGATGCTAGCTGTCTGCGTCTGTTTTGTGAAATTTGGTTTAAAATATCAATAAAACAATTAGCTCTAGGCTTAGTTTAAGTTCTCTCAAAATTTAAACATTTTTCCGAAAATATACACAATACAATATACTTACGTTACAATTTTGACTGTAATTCGGCCCAATTACTGGAATGTTCCACGCCTTGTTAACCTTAACAAAATATATAAATAAATCTACTCATTTTTTGGGTTTCGGATCCGCATTCTTTCGATCTAACAAGAATATTATATTTTGAAGAATACCTAACATACAAATATGTACGCAACTGGCAGGTTGTATGTAAGCGTTTACCCTCGCATATAAAAGAAGGAAATAAACGTCACACACATGCGACATTTAAACATCCCGCGTAAACATAATATGCTGAAGTTTATTTGTAGATTCTCAGTACATTTATGATAATCTTTTGTATGCACATAAAAATATTAATCTGTTTAAAAAATACAGTGATATCCATAACATAAATACTAGGAACAAACACAAATTTGTTGTTCCTACAACAAGGCTCAAGAAAATAGGTGGCTCGTTTAGATGCCAATGTATACGTTTTTATAATAAACTTCCTAGCCACATTCAAGAACTAAGCATTAATAAATTCAAATCTTTTATAAAGTTAAAACTATGCCAGAAAGCCTATTATACTGTAAAAGACTATATTGAGGACAAAAAAGCTTGGGATTGAGCTGCTCCAATAGGTCTAGACAGTGAATGTTGTTTATTTTTTTATTTTTTGCTGACTTACACTTTTGTTTTTTCTCTTTCTAAATATCTATTTATATACAGAATGACATGAACATTTACTGTTTGAAGTCTTATATTATTTTAATTATTGTGAATGTGATGACTATGTGGGTTTCCGTTTTAATCATGGTCTGGCACTTTGAGCGGTCTATGCGGTCTACACAAATGTCCTGTCCTTGGTATTACTCGTCGAATCGTTGAGCTCCTTAAGTTCTGAGTTGAGCTGCACGGTTACTGACGAATGCGTGCACTGACTGCACAGGTCCACTCAATCTGTGTGGTTCTTTCCTCAAAAGACCACTTCAGACACAAATCTACATAGTCCTCAAAGATCAAAGATTATGTCCGGATTTTTATGTACACATTGACATTGATGAATTTTATATAAACAATGACATGGATATTTACTTTGTAAAGTATCTTATTTTTTATTATTATTATTATTGTGAGTGTGAAGACTATGTGGGTCATTTCTTTTTTCTGTTTTCCTTCTTAGTTAGTTTTAATCATGATCTGGCAGTTTGAGTAATTTATGCGGCCTACCCAAATGTCCTTTCATTGGTATTGTTCGTCGAATCGTACGGCTCCTCAAGTTCTGAGTTGAGCTGCACGATTTTTGACAAATGCGTGCACTGACTGGACAGGTCCGCTCAATCTGTGTGGTTCTTTACTCAAAAGACCATTTCAGACACCAATCTACATGGTCTTCACATGATCTGACCAAGATTATGTCTGGACTTTAAAAGAGACTGTGACCTCTGAGTTTGTTTCGGCCTTTCTTCTCAGAGTAGTCAGATAGGAAACGCCGACCTCATCTAGTTTAAAAAAATATGATTGACATGTAAAAGTGTTTGTACAAACCTACTTACAGAAAATAAATCATTTATCATTTATCAAGATAAGACAAAACATAAAAATAATCTGGGTTCGCAATTTAGTTACCAAAAATGTAAACAAATAGGT
The DNA here is from genome assembly GCA_949629135.1 of Eremobia ochroleuca. Classification (NCBI taxonomy): domain Eukaryota; kingdom Metazoa; phylum Arthropoda; class Insecta; order Lepidoptera; family Noctuidae; genus Eremobia; species Eremobia ochroleuca. The sequence continues at coordinate 15,323,741 of OX451401.1, read as the reverse complement.
ATGTATTTTTGGAAGAATAACTTTAAAACCCACACAAAGTTTACTTTGCTTTTCCAATAGTATATAAATCAACTAAGTTGATATTTTGTGCAAGTGGAAATAATATAATTTGGTAACTAGGATATGATTGGTGGTTAGATAAGGACGCCACGTTGGTCTCGTGGTTGCAAGCGGAACTGCGGAGCGCGGGTTCGATTCGAGGCAAAGTGTTATTGGGTTTTTCCATCAGGAATTTCTTAGTAGAGTTTGGAAATTGACGGTATGATACCGCCGTGCCTCGGAAAGCACGTTAGGTCCTTGGTCCTACGCCTGATCTCCCACCGGTCATGTAAGATGGCCGTCCCATCGGACTGTGAGAGTGAGGGAGGAGAGCGTGCACCTGCGTCTGCGCAAACACTTGTGCACTATAACATCTCCTGCGCCGAAGGCAGGAAGAAATTTTCACGGAGATCGGTCGCCATGGCCGAACTCCGATATGGAGGACTATTATGAGAACGCAAACTTGTAAGTATGTTGATACGTTTGCTTAGTTCTTCTATAACTGAGTTCTACAACTACGATCAAATCACTGCGGCTCTCAAAGTTAGCTCCTAGTATTCCAAATAGTAATACTGTAACCAAATAGCTCAAGTTTCTTCGTTAGGTAAGTACGGAGTAGCCAAGTATTACTTCGTACCTACCGAAAACAGAGAACAGCGCAAACTCGGTTAGTTTGTAAACAATGTTTTAATGCTTACGAGTGAATAATAGTTCGCGTGTTGCAATCAATCTGGCTAGGCCTTTCCCAATTATGTTGGGGTCGGCTTCCAGTTTGTGTGATGAAGCTGAAGACGACACGGTTGGCGCAGTGGTTAAACGATTGACTGCTGCTCTGCGTGTCGCGGGTTTTATTCCCGCACGGAACAAATTTTTATATGACCTACAAGTAGTTGTTCCGGGTCTGGCTGTTTGTGTATGTGAGTTTAAATGTTTGTAAACGCACCCACAATACAAGAGAAATTCCTGGTCCCACACCAGGAATTTCTCCTGTATTGTGGGTGCGTTTACACAACGTTTAAAAAAAAAAAAAAACTAGTACTTTACATGGAGCGGCTGCCTATCTGATCTCAACTACCCAGTTACCGGGTAACATGATACCCCTTTGATAAGACTGGTTGTCAGACTTTTGGACGTCTACGTGCTACTACGTAGATCTTTGACAGTAGTTACGGGTTATACGACTGTCAAAGATCTACGAATGACAGCCTTGAACACAGCTTAACGTGCTTTCCGAGGCACGGAGGGGTCTCGATATGTAATGGATGGTCACCCATCCATGAACTGACCGCGGCAAGCGTAGCTTAACCTTCGATCAACCCGTATTATTATTTAGCAACGAGCCCTAAGAGACTTCCTCTAAGAATTGTAACCATATTAAACTCCTCTTACAATTAAAAAAAATAACTTCATAAACGTTTTAATGACATCATTAATTACTGTTTACTTAATTTCACCTGTAAGAAGCGGTTTCTTTTCACGACACACATGCCAACATCACCCAAACGTTTCTCCTCTAAAAATATCTAACGTTATGTTTACCAAATCGTTAAAATCCTCGTCAAAGTGGAAGCTCCCGTAGGCTCAATGACGATGTTTCACATAAAGGCAATATCAATCACTTCTGGGTACGACCATAACCCCCGCGGGTTATGATGCCTACGTAGCAGCGATTTCACACCTTTTTTATATTATAAGCAAAGATTTGCAGACAGTTAAAGAACACAGCTGCGTCAACTGTGATTTGATTGGAACGAAGTTCTCTAAAGGCCTGTTGCTTCAGACGGTTAGTGAACGTAACATAACTACGTCAAATAATAACGATTACGTAATCGTTATTACACCAGCGCAATCCTCTCGTCTCAACAGAGCGACTGCGACTGATTTGTGAAACAAAGATATCCTTGAAGTTCCCGCAACGTGCGACGGAAGATGAATTCTTCCACGAACTACGAACGTGGTAACTGCCATAAGCTTGTCGTCGTAATAAAACCACAAATAAAAGAAATAAAAAAAAATGCTTGCATTTTTGTCGCCTTGTATTCATACATTAATCATAAAAAAAATATCGTAGTAGTCATGAGCATACTCGTATTAAGTACAAATCGAAAAGTCGTGGAAATTGGAAGTAACTTCACGATGTTTTTTTTAATCGAGAAAATTTTAATATTTTGTGTTTCTACTGCAGAATAAGTGTGGAAATATCATGTTGTTACTCATGTTATTTTTATTTTATACCGAAGTCTTATCAATTTCATGAAAAATCATATTGAAGTTAGGCTATTTTGGTTACTTCCCGTTAGTCTATGGATGGGCGACCATCTTTACATACCGAGACCCCTCCGTGCCTCGGAAAGCACGTTAAGCTATTTGTTCCAGTATCATTCGTAGATCTTTGACAGTTGTTACGGGTCGTCAGAAGCCCGAAAGTCTGACAACCAGTCTTACCAAAGGGTATCGTATTACCCAGTAACTGTGTTGTGGAGTTCAGATAGGCAGTCGCTCCATGTAAAATACTGGTATTCAGCTGCATCCGGTTAAACAGGAAGCCGACCCCAACATCGTTGGGAAAAGGCTAGGCAGGTGATGATGATGACTTTATGTAATAACACTACCAGGCGGTCGTTGACCCCAAAATAAATTATTAAGTATCAAATCATCAATATTTTTTTTTTTCTTTTATCATATACGATATTTATTCCTGTAACATCTGCTGAGTTTCGCTAGCTAATTTAACCTGACCTATTTAAACAAAACTGTTTTTACTTTATTTAGTTTTGTGCTGTCTAGTGATTGAGTGAACAAAGAAATAAAACTATTGTCAAAGACAAAAAAAAGAATGATCTTGGATGTGAGAATGACTTTGTGTAAAAAGCGGAAACGAGTCTCCGGGTGGTATTAGGAAGATCGAAATCTGTTACCCGTGTCATGTGTCATGAAGGTACCTTTGTGAATACAAATGTCACCAGCAGACTTAACTCTACCCTAATCATAGCATGTATAATCAGCCTACAATGTTTCCACTGGTGGGACACAGGCCTCCTCTTGAAGAGAGGATGTGGGCTATTATCTAGTACGCGGGCCCAGTGCGGGTTGGTAGATTTTACATGCCCTTGAATTTTTGGTTCTAGGACATGCCGGTTTCCACACGATGTTTTCCTTCACCGTTTTGAGAGCCGTGGTAATGAAATGATTTACACAAAGTAGTTAAACCACCTTTCTGGGTTTGAACGTACGATTTACAACTCGTAAGATGAGTTACCACTAGGCTACCATTGCTTTACCCAAATCAATGAACTAAAGATACTTAAAGATGAATACACTACAATGTGGTTTTTTGGCTATGATTTTAAGTTAAACTTTTAACGTCACTTTTTTAGTTTAAGTAAAGTTATATCATTTTACTTCCTTTATTATGAAATAGGTGTCTATGTAGCATAATTTTGGTGCCGTTGAGTGTGATGGCGGTTTGGTCAAGGTTTGCCATTATTTTGGGTTTTGTACCGTTCAAAATAGAATATGTCCAAGAATATACAGAAAAGGCCTTATAATAAAATAAATAAAGAACAAAGTACAGCTAGCATGGAAAATATAAATTGTCATAAACCCTCAGGTACCACTCAAAGCTAAGCAAAGAAAGACCTAATTCATGTATTCTACCCATCATATTGATGCTAAACAACGTAACGAAACCAAATATGCGTAAACTTGACACCTGTCAACACAGTACGGAACGGAGCAACGTCAAGCTAAAAGACGAAATAAAACTAAAAAGATTCGAAATATGTAACATACGAAAACTTAAATGGAGGTACCATTTAAGTTTTCGTATGTTACATATATCGAATATATCGAATATTTCGAATATATTAAAATGTGAATGTATAAAATTTGCTGACGACACCACTTTGACGATAAAATGTTCCAACAAAACTGACATAGAAATTAATACTAATATTGAACTAATTAATATAGGGAAATTATATGTGCGGCAACAAAAGTTTTCTTTAGCACCTGCAACCTAGCGTCTTTTTTTATATGTGGGCGACGAGTTAATAGAACAGCTTCAATTATATTAATTCATCATCTTTACTATTCCAACAGAATATCAAAAAACCAGCGTCAATTTACGAGCGTAAATTAATATGACTCCGAGCTACCGATAAATATATTTACTTCTGATTTGATAACTCAGCGACTAATGTTGTCAGTGAGCTACTTTATATATTTTAGAGATTCAACATCTGTCTGCTAATAAAATCAAATTCCAGCCTCAAAATTAGCAATCAAAGTTTTTCATTCAACAACTAAATTAATAAATCATATTCTTTTTGGGGATAAATATAATGACCACCATAAAATGCTTTGATACCCTTAGTTTTGTAACCAAATATATCTACTTAACACCAGAAAAATAAAGTCTAAAAATACAATAGTACCAGCTATTTTAGTCACGACTCCACTTTAAATTGTATTGGACCACCAAATTTAGTAAATGATATTATTTTCCAGGCGACTAACAACTTAAAAGGGCGACTATCTATTTGCTACTAAAAATAATGACATGGCGACTAATATTAACAGTGGGATAACAAACTGTATTATAGGCAATTATAGGCAAGGCGGATTATGCTATCTGGCATAATCCGCCTATAACGTTCCCGCAGCTGGGAACACAGGCTCTTTGTGAGAGGGAGTGGCCCGTAATCTATCACGCGGCCCTGGTGCAGGTGAATGGATGTCATATTTTCGCATTTTTAGTTCTAGGACATGCTGGTTTCCTCACGATGATTTTCTTCGCCTTTTTATATACCCATTTCAAGCATCGCTACATCGACGGGTTCACAAGGTCATCTAGGAGGTATTTATTTTTATCTCATGTGGGCACACGACTGTGGCCACAAAAGGTGTAGAACGAGAAATCAGCGCTTTTTCGAGTTTATTTACCCGTTAATTACTAAATGTGGGGCAACGAATTACTTCCCTTGAGCTTTCAAGTATTCCAGGAAGTTCCTTTTCCTTATAGGTACATCTGATGAAGAAAACAACCGACTATTGCTTGGCTTTCTAAGTACCTACCTGTCTACATATTTTTTAAACTTTGTACACGTCAGGCCCGTATTTTTAACGATAACATATGAAACGATTGCATCACGCCAGTATACCCTGAACGGTTCGACAGAGGTGTACTTATAGTACATCCAAATTTCGAACGAACAACCGGGCACAAGTCCAGACTCCGGGCTGCTAGGTACTGTGAAATTCCAGATGAAAAACCTAAAAACACGGCCCAAACCAAGAATTAAACCTAGGCCCTCGTGCTCGGCAGTAGCGCTTGCGACCACTACACAAATGAGGCACTTGAGTCAGTACCCGGGTAAAAATGATTTTCGGTGTGATTTCGGCCTCATTTCTGCGTGATTTCCCGGGTAACAATGAATTTCGGTGTGATTTCGACCTCATTTCGGCGTGTTTTAGGAGTGTGTCGGCGTGTTTTCGGCCTATTTTCGGCGTGTGTCAGCGTGTTTTCGGCGTGTCGGCGTGTGTCGGCGTGTTTTCGGTGTTTTGTTCACTACCTCGGCCTGTTTTCGGGGCGTATTTTCGGCCCGTATTTTTTACCAGGGTAAAGTATAAAAACAGATTTAAATTAAGATTCTAGAAAATTCAAGTGATAACTAATGATCGTGTCGTCAGCGGGACGCGATGTTACTTTCTGCAAAACATCAAGTTATAAACAAGCGGACCTTACGACCTCATCTGCATTAATTGCACAATTAAATGTTGATAGTTGTACACTATCAACATTTTACACTAATACAGTAACTATTCACACGATTATAGACCCTAATTTTGCTAGCATAAGCGCGAGAATAGCATCAAATAGTTGTGCTATAGATGGAATTCGCGTGGGTGTGTTCGCTTGGGTCTCAGTTACTAAAATTATCGGACAACAATAAAGTTTGATGTCAACGCGACCATATACGTATGTAATTGGACATTATTTACGTAAAATGTCAAAGACTTCATTAAATACAAATTAATATAATTGTGAAGGAAGTGGTACAATTTCTTTTGAACCAAAAATCGAGGGTAGTGCAAATTATTGCTCATTTCTTTTTCATAGTATTTAATCGTCGAATTTAAATAACGAAAAGTTTGAGGAAATCGTTCCATTCGCTTCCTCAATTAGTAAACCAAACGTAGCTTCAATTCTGAAAATATTGTCCTTGCTCTCGTTAGAACAAGGAAATTTCTTATTTAACCATTGGTTGGTCTAATAATTGAGGGGCTTGTGGCTAAGTGATAACAACCTCACGGGTCGATCGATCAGGTCAAGTTACGCTTACCGCGTTTGCTCCGTGGATCTTTACATATCAATAACCCTCTGTGCCTCGGAAAGCACATTAAGCCGTTGGTCCCGGCTGTCATTCGTGGATCTTTGGCAGTCGTTACGGGCCGTCAGAAGACTGAAAGTCTGACAACCAGTCTTACCAAGGGGTATCGTATTACCCAGTAACTGGGTTCTGGAGGTCAGATAGGGAGTCGCTTCCTTTATAATACTGGTATTCAGCTGCATCCGGTTAGACTGGAAGCCGATCACACCATAGTTAGGAAAAGGCTAGGCAGATGATGATGGTTGGTCTAATAATATGAAAATAACAAGATTGCAATGTACCTTATACCTACTTGGCAGGACTATTGAATTGTCTAAAAGATTTTTAATATCAAATAAAATAAAATCAAAAGTCATTCATGCAAACTTGACGATCAGCACCTTTCGAACGTCAAAATTACATAAGACGGTCCCCCAAAACGCCTGCCCTTCACATAGGATTATTTAAGTGTGAGTAGCTTAACGTCAGGCGCGCTAGAGGTCAAAACACGCCTTTTCGGCGTGAAATACCACGTATTTTTCATACGGCTCCAACTATTTCGGTGCACTATACATACTTATAACCCTGCCTAATCCTTCTGGAAAAACAGGACGGTGTGATTATATAAGTAGATCTGTGGTTAGTAAGTGACTGAACACGTACAATCCGTATTGACGGATTGTTCACGGGAAGTTCCGGTGATGGAAGACCATCGCTGGAAATTACCGGCCGACGTACGTGAACTGATAACCGAGAAGAACGCGGCCATTCGTGCCTACGACTCTTTTCCCTGTGACGCGAACAAAGCCCACATGCGCCATTTACAGCGTGCTGTAAAGAAGCGTATAGTGGAGTGGCGTTCCGAAGGTTGGGACAAGATGCTCAGCGAACTCGAGCCCACTCACCAAGCCTTCTGGCACCTTCAGAGGAAACTACGCTCCCCTGAAGAGGTTGCCATGCCTCCTCTCATTCGCCCCGACAAGAGCGTCGCTTTCGACAGCCCCGATAAAGCTGAATGTCTCGCCGACAGCCTAGAGTCCCAATGCTCTCCATCGATATCGAGACGTGAGACTAAGCGGACGTGCATCTTTTTGTTGATTGTAAAGAAATTAATTAAATAAATACGAATAATGCTATGGCAATAATTTGTGGAGTCAGACTTATTGAGTGAAATGTTGAGTGTTGACTATTAACTAATTTTTTTTCGTTGTGAAAGATGAACTGAATAGTTTTATAGACAATCAGCGTTTTCTGTGTTAGTATTATGTCTAACCCAGGAGAAAGCCCGTTCGGCCGCAGCCAATTGCTACGTCGAAGTCCCCCACCGACGCCATCGCCTGCTGATCAAAACCAGACAAGAGAACCAGCGCCGCCTGCAGCCTCGGAGAACGAATTACCAGCCGAATGCGTCTCTACATCGGAGATTCAGAGATGGATTGGTTCCATCGACACAATTTTGAGCGAAGTTTGCTCGATTGTGGCGGAGGGAAAAATGAATTCCGAACAGAAACTGCGTGTTACCAATCTCTGTCGAAAAGTCTCGCATGGGTCGTCTCAGATGGCCGTGCTGTACCAATCCCTAAAGCAGAAGACTATCCAGGCGCACACCACCATCCAGCACCTTCAAGTGCAGCAGAATGTTGCGGAATCTCTTTGCCAATTCAAAGAAGTTATGGACACTAAAATGAGCCGAACCGAACCAGAAGGTGCCTCCTATGCCAACATGGTAAAGAAAGGCGCTGATAAATTTATTCGCCCAGCAAATCTCAGTTCTATTGCTATTTATCCAAGTGATAAAACGAAAACCAGTGACGACACCAAGTCGTTGGTACAGAAGATTATCTCGCCTGAGGAATTAAAACTGCATGTTCGCGGATTAAGGAAAATTAGAAACGGAGGCGTTATTATTAGGACGGATAACAAAGGCGACATTGATAAATTAAAAAACTCACAAAAGCTAGTGTCCTCAGGCCTAACAGTTGAAGAACCATCTAAACGCCGCCCTAGGATTGCCGTTATTGGTGTCCCGGTAGCCCTTACTGAAAAAGAGGTATTTGACTGCATTTATGTACAAAACCTTGCAGATAAATTGCCGAATACCAATAATGAGTCCTTTTTAAAAAGTGTAAAATTGAGCCATAAGTCAGGAAAGAAAGATCGTCCTACTTGCAATTATATATTGGAAGTTCCTGCCAATATCAGGAAAATTATGATGGACCAAGGCCGAATTTTCATAAATTGGACATCATGTCCAGTGAAAGATTTCACTATTGTGACCAGGTGCTTTAACTGCCAGCAGTTCGGACACGCAGCCAAATTTTGCAGAGAAACTGGCCCTACTTGCAACCTCTGTGGGGAAACGGGGCATTCTTTCAAAGAATGCACTAATAAAGGTTCTCCGCCTCAATGTGCGACCTGCAAACGTTTCAAGAGGAAAAATGATCATCCGACTGGAGATACAAACTGCCCAGCACGTAAATATGCAGAAGACAATTATATTAATTCCATTGACTATGAAGGCGCCTAGGAGCGCCGTCGAATCCTTTGTTAATTAAGCACATAAACAGTAGGTTAGCTTCCACATTCATTTTGGTTTATGGCCAATCAGCTAATCTGTGATCTAGATAGTTTTTCCGTGTCTGAAGCTTTAACCTGTAATGTTGAGGAGTGCAAAAATATAGTCTATTCCGGGGACAAAACATTGACGTTACTTACACAAAATATACGCAGTATAACCCGAAATTATAACGGTTTCCAAGTTTTGCTACAAAATCTTGACATTTGCTGTGACATTATCGTCCTGACAGAATGTTGGCTGTCCAAACAAACGACCATTGTACCATCTCTCGATGGCTATAATCTTCACAAAAGCGATAGAACATTCAATCAGAATGATGGCATAGTTGTTTATATTAAAAATAGTATAAGAGCAGTAGTAGAAGAACCTCATTTTCTAGACTGCAACTGTTTAGTAATTAAAATTGTTCCCGATACAGTAATTAAAGCTATTTATAGACCTCCATCCCAAAGTATTGACGGGTTTTTAGATTCACTTAACTCTAATTTAGAAAAATTATCGTCATTTAAAAATATCGTACTGATAGGTGACATCAACATAAATATTGGTGCCGAGAAAATCGATACTCATTCACATAATTACCTGAACATTTGCTCATTTCATGGACTTTTACCAGCTCATTATCAGCCAACCCACCAGAGTGGCTCTTGTCTAGACCATATCCTTATAAAATCAAAAAGTACATCCAAAACATTGGTTACTAATTCGTCACTAACCGACCATCAAGCTGTTTTACTAACATTACAAACACCTTCACCTAGAAAAAACTGCATGCGCAGCTATACTAAACTCAATATGACGAGTCTTGAAAATGACTTACGCGGTATTAATTTTGACCCCGTTTACAATTCACATAATCCAAACGTTTCTCTACAATACTTTGTCGATTTGTTACAATCTGCGATAAGGAAAAATACATTTACTAAAGTAATACCTAGAAAGTATAGTAACATTAAACCATGGATTTCGCCCGGACTTGTTCGCTGTATCAGACATAGAGATAAACTTCACCAACAATCGAAAAATGCACCGGACAATGAACTACTTTCAGTTGTTTACAAACGATATAGGAATTTCTGTAATAATCTGTTAAAAAAGCTAAAAAAACAATATGATAAAAGTCAACTACAGAAAGCAGGGAAAAACAATAAACTTATATGGAAATTCATAAAAACTAATACATTTAGGTCGAAAAATATTGAACCTGCGCTTGATCTTTTATCTACTGAGCTTAGCCCAACCGAAGCAGTAAATAAAGCTAACAGCTTTTTTATTAACGTCGGAAAAAACTTAGCAGAGAAAACTATATCATATAATAGATGTCTTTCTATTCAAAGCCAAACTAAGACTTATGCAACCCGAAACTCTTTTGTCTTATTAGATACGGATGTTAATGAGGTAGTTAGTATAATAAATGGGTTAAAGGAAATCTGTGCCGTAGGATGTGATGACATACCTAATAGCATACTTAAAAGATTTAAATACGTCATTGCCCCTCCCTTGACTCACATCCTTCAATTATGCTTAACAAAAGGTATATTTCCTAAATTACTTAAGAAAGCTTTAGTCACTCCTGTGTTTAAAACAGGAAACAAAAATTGTGTAAGTAACTATAGACCAATATCAGTTTTAACGGGCCTCTCAAAGATTTTTGAAAAAATTATAAACAGTAGATTAGTAAATTATCTTGAAAGTAATAAATTACTCTCTGATCATCAATTTGGTTTTAGGCCTAAAAGATCAACAAGCCAGGCTGTTCACCGGCTGATAAATGGTATAACCACCAACCTGGATAACGGCATGCACACCATAGGGATATTTTTAGACCTGGCCAAGGCTTTTGATACAATTTCTTGTCCTTTGCTCTTATACAAGCTTGAAAGGTGGGGAATTCGGGGAGTACAATTACAACTTTTATCTGATTACCTCAGCGACCGCCATCAGTGTGTAAAAATAGGTCAGTATATGAGTTCCGATCTTAAGAATAGCTTCTATGGAATCCCACAAGGCAGTATTTTGGGCCCTACTTTATTTTTAATTTATATAAATGACCTATGCAATTTGACACTTCAAAAGGGTGCAATTGTGTCATATGCGGATGACACAGCTCTACTGTTCACAGCTAAAACAAAAACTGAGGTATATGAGGTAGCACAGAATGGCTTTAATACTGTGTCTAATTGGCTTCATGAAAATCTCTTAACATTAAATACAGATAAAACCAAGTACCTATTATTTACAATGAGAAACACTAATCCAACGCTTACTAACCTAAACATCCAAGCGCATAACAATTGTAATTTACATTATGCTGACATTGCATGCACTTGTCCCACTTTAGCTAAAACCGACCATATCAAATATCTAGGCGTCACGATTGACACAAATCTGAATTTCCGCAAACATATAGATTTATTATGCAATAGAGTGCGTAAACTAATATACATTTTTAAAAATTTACGTAACATAGCCGACTTTAAACTAATTAAGCAAGTTTATTTGGCTTTGTGTCAATCTATTATTACCTACTGCATAACGTCCTGGGGTGGTGCCGCTAAATCAATTTTACTGCACCTAGAACGTGCTCAAAGAGCAGTTCTAAAGGTTGCTACTTTTCGTCCATTCAGATTTCCTACACACCAGCTTTACACGGCTTGTGAGGTGCTAACAATACGTCAATTATTTGTTTTGAATGTAGTTTTACTCCAACACACTGAGCTTGATTTTAAGCCAGTACCTTCAGATAGGAGAAGAAAAGATTTGGTTTGTGCTAACTCTCAGACTAAACACGCTTTCGCTAATCGATTTTACTTCTTTTTAGGACCCTACTTGTATAATCAGCTCAACAGAGTGCTAAAGATTTATAGTTTAACATATAATAGGTGTAATTTACTAGTACAGGAATATTTGGGAAAACTCAATTACTCAGACACGGAAAAACTGCTGGAAATTATAAAATAAGCTTAATATTAGTCTTTACCTTATCTACTTTCATATTATTCGTTAATTTATTTAAACATATTATATCTTACAAAAATTTTAGTTTTAGAATGATTACTATTTTAGTCATTATATTCTTTTTAATTTAGCTTCAAATAAATTTATTGTTGTCTTGTTTTTAAATGTTTGTTGTAAAGTGATGGCCTGAAACACAGGTTTTCATAAACCTAGATCAGGCAGGTCGCTACATTACAGTTAGAATTAAATTTAACCTCGCATGTAATTAATGTGAATCTTTATCTTTTACTTCATTCTTGAATAAATTTTATTATTATTATTATAGCTCTCAACCAGTAGACCAAGTGCACCTTAATAAGGTGGACGCTGAAGTCGAACGTAGAGCCTCCCTCCCACCAGTCGAAGACCCCGATGATCCTCTGCCTCCCGTCACTCCTGACGAAGTGCAAGACATCATTAAAGGGCTCGAAACTCGGAAAGCCCCCGGTTCGGACGGTATCACCAATAAGGTGTACAAACTCCTCCCCGCCCCCCTCATACTGCTTATGACCGCCATCTTCAATGGCGCTCTGAGCAACAACATCTTCCCGCAAACGTGGAAAGAAGCCACCATCATCGGTATCCCCAAGCTAGGCAAGCCCAAGTCTGAGCCCACCAGCTACCGCCCCATCAGTCTGCTCAATGTCTTTGGCAAAATCTATGAGAGGCTTATTTATAAGCGACTCAAGGACTATGCTGAAGCAAAGAGCCTTATCCCTAACGAGCAGTTTGGTTTCCGAACTAAACACTCGTGCATCCAACAGGTCCACCGCTTCGTAGAACACATTAGCGCTGGCTTCCAGCGCAGTGCGATGACGGGCGTTTTGTTCTTCGACATAGCGAAAGCTTTCGACAAAGTCTGGCACAATGGCTTATTATATAAGCTTTATCTACTAGGAGTGCCAGACCGTCTCGTGCTCATCTTACGAGACTTTCTGTCGGATCGTACTTTCCGCTACCGCGTCGAGGGTGCACTCTCCTCCCCTCACCCCATCCGTGCCGGAGTCCCCCAGGGATCCGTGTTATCCCCCCTCATGTTCACCCTATTCACCAGCGACATTCCAAATAGTAAAAAGGCTCAGTTGGCTCTATTCGCCGACGACACTGCCATTTACTATACGGGTCGCTGTCAGGCCTCTATTGCTCGCACTCTCCAGACCTCCGCAAGCTTCTTAGGCGCTTGGTTCCGGAAATGGAGAATCGAGGTCAACCCCGATAAGAGTCAGGCAGTGCTCTTCTCGAAACCTCGTCGACTCGCCGCCCCCCTCCCCAGTCCGATCACTATGTATGGCAAGCCGATCCCTTGGGGGAAGCAAGCCAAATACTTAGGTGTTATCCTCGACCACCACCTTACTTTCAAAGAGCACATAAAGACGGCTCGTTCGCGCGCCTCTTTCGCTCTCAGTAGGCTCCACTTCTTACTGACCGCCCGCAGCAAATTGTCACTCAAGTGCAAATTGCGCCTCTACACCGCGGTCATCCGTCCCATCATGACCTATGCTTGCGTAGTCTTCGCACACGCCAAGCCTCACCACCTGCATAGAATGCAGACCCTCCAGAACCGTTTCCTTAGAAAGGTCACGGGAGCCCCCTTCTATGTCCGCAATGAGAGTCTACACTTAGATCTCAGAATACCCACCATCCAACAGTTCATGAAACGCCTTTCCAAGCGCTTCTTTGATACTGGCATAAAGCACCCCAATCCGCTGATTGCAGCGGCCGCCCGATACACTCCCTCTCGCATAAGTAGGATTCGCCGACCAAGGCATACTCTCACTATCCCCGACGACGCTACGACCCTCCTACAGGAGAGTAGTAAAGCCACCAGCACGCTCACAAAACACAAGTCCCGACAGCCGTCCTTCCGTCCTCGCCGTCGAGGCCCGTCGCGACCCCCCATACCATGTCCGCCCCGACCCTTGCTCGAGCCAGCCCGCGCCGCTGAGCCTGTAGTACAAAATTCGCCCCTAAATAATTCCGATCCAGCCTGTCCCTTGCTGCCCTCTCCCAGCGACGCCCTAAGCCGAGGTCCGTACCCCACAGGGGGTGCCCTTAGCGTGTAGTCGCTTAGTTTTTAAGTTTTTTTAAGCCCTGGCTGAAGGCCTTAATTTATTGAGGCATCCACAGGCAAGCCCGGTTAAGCAGTCGACAACCTCATAGGTTGAACTGTGAGATGCCATTCCCAAAAAAAAAAAAAAAAGTAAGTGACTGTTGAATTTTATAGGGATTTTATAACATTGTTTTGTCATTGTTTTTCAGCTTACATTCAGTCAGTAGTACAATAATTTTCATTCATTCAATTTTGGAGGACAGTGCAATAATCGTATTTTATAATAAAAACGATCAGTGTTATCTCAGTGTCAGTAGGTCAAAATTACCTCTAGTTTCCGGTTTCCCTACATTTTACAAAGTTTTTGACATTGATTGTCGCTGAGTAGAGAAAACGACTAGATTTCGTTTTTGCTTTTCAGTATATGTCTGTGTTAGTGTCCGTCGAAATAAAATCATTTTCTTTCTTCCTTAAATTTATGCACAGAAAGTTCATAATAATCATAAGATAATCTTCCCACTGCTGGGACACAGGTCTCCTTTCTGTGGGAGGGAGTGGACCATAATCCAGCACGCGGGCCCAGTGCGGGTTGGTAGATGTCACGTGTCTTCGAATTTTTGGTTTTAGGACATGCCGGTTCCCTCACGACGTTTTCCTTCACCGTTTTAAGAGCAGTGATGAAGAAATAATTTACACGATTTGCTGAGAGTCTGTGTTCGAACCTACGACGTACGACTCGTAAGTCATGGTCATTAAAACCGGGCCACCACTGCTCCTAATAACTTTGTTATGTCAGTAGTATTGCGCTACAAAACTACATTATAATAACAAGTCTCTTGAGATTCAAAAGGACGGAACAAATATTACTTAACGATTACGTCAAAGGAGACCTCCTTTGACGTAATATTAATAAATGTTTGTTTATAAACGATTTGATTAATTACCTACTCATGTGTTAATTCCAAGCAGTCTTACCACACAAAGGGAAGAGGGCCCTAAAATCCACACAGGTACCACTGACTCTGAAGATAATACTCCTAAAGGGTTTCGCATCCAAATTCTTGGCGCTGAGTTGGCAACACGAGAAAGTTTAGCTACCCAATTCACAATTGCACGATCAAAGTCAGTGTGGAATTACACAAGATATTGGTTGGTTACTACTGAACATTCAAAGAAGGCCTTTGCTTTGTGTTTGAAAACTTTTTATAGCGTTTTCTCGAAAAACACGAGAATATGTTACGATCTGAAAAAATATGGCTCTGTAAACGACGTTATTAGTAGAATGGAATGCCTAGAATGTGAATGAATGTGTGTGTGTGTGTCTGGATAACCTCATAGGGTAAGATACAGAGAGAACTTAGCGTTAACTTACGTTTCGATCGTGGTTTGAACGTGCTTTTTTTGTGGTTCTGACACATAGAATCGTAAACACGCTACTAACGTTGATTAAAGTGAATATGTATAACCAAAACTGAGTTATTGTTAGTAACTAGGTTAAAGTAATTTCGAGTTATACGAGTAGTATAATGGGAAAATGTGGCACTGTAAGCAACTTTATTAGTGTGGTTGTCTCTCCAGAATGTGCTGGATAACTTTATTCAGAGATGAAAGTCCGTTCACAGGTATTTTACCTCTGATTTTGCAACACTGTCAAAGGCACAGTGATCTTTATTTTCATTACATAAAGATTACTATTGGGCTGCTGCTGTCAGAGATAAAATGTATGTAATCGGACTGTAGTTTCACCAGAATCTGGGCAGTTTTATTGTTTTTTTTAGTAATAACTGGTTTATTTATTTTATTTCGATGGCCCTAGTTTATCATTTGTGACTTCAAGTGACAGCTATGTGAACAGAACCCAGCATTGCATAACTATGTAAACGGTCACACCCTTTACACCTGGAGGCCTTTATTTAGGTATTCAATTTTTATTTCCTTTTTTAATTTTTATTTATAATTTTTTTGCTTGAGTACCACGCCAATATACCAATAAATACAATAAAAAGTATTCACTTTTGACATATGGCAAATAATTTAATTTAATGTTGTGTGTCTTGTAATGTTAATGACTTTGGATACCTTGTATTGTATACAATCAAATGTTTTCTAACTAAACAGACACCTGTGCTGCTGGGAAGTTTGTTGCGCCACTTCTCCCCAGCGAAAGCACTAGGAAGCGGGCGTTTCGGGGGACCGTTTTTTGTAATTTTGACGTTCGAAAAGTGCTCATTCTCAGCCTAGTTTGAATAAATGACTTTTGATTTTGATAGCATATTCACCCGAAATTATTTTAGCATGGTAACCCAGTTATTTGTATAGACATAATCCCATTTATTCAAAACTTTGCTTAAAGATAAGTTATGATTAGCGAGTATTTTTTGACGTTTAAAAACGTTGCTTAGCATATTTTGTAAATAAACCCCATTCACGATAATCATTGTTTAAGATTTTACTCGTGTATTTGTTTCAGTAGTACCGAATTACCGACTAGTTTTGAAGTATTTATTCACGAGCTCTCACCACGACCGCGAATAACACATTCAGTGTGTGAAACAGTAAACAAACAAAAGTTATTTGTTAAACTTACGAAACGTAAGATGTTCATTTACATGGTGTCTATCGTGTTTCTACAAATTAGATTCTGTGAAGTGTGTAAATTCAGCGTTAAAACAATAATCTCTAAGATTTACTTACGATTCTAATATATTTTGCAAATATTTTGCTTTTCCTTTAAGCATTTTATTTGTACACATTTATTTTATTACATATTTATTTTGTTTTTTTTTTGTAATTAAAAGCAAACCTATTTTACTTTTATTACCGAACATTTTTTTAAAATAAATATTTATATAGTAAACCTTTTTATATATGTGCCCAAGATACAGGCTTGCCTAGTTTGGGGCCAATGTATTATCTCTGTAATATTTTTAGCAAAACGCTTTTTATTATTTTTTATTATTATACAACGATCCTCTAAGATGAAACACAAACATTCTTATTTGAAAAATCGCACTCGACTTCCCATCACTATTTCCCTACATTATATACTTCACACTACACTACACTACATCCTTTCCCGACACGCAAGTACTATATAGTAACTACTCACAACGGCACATATATTTAAGTATTAAAACTTTATGCACAAGAAAAAAAAAAAACTTAAAGACGCCAGCACATCAAGCTACTACAATCTGTCAAATTTTTTCAATACATTTTCAACTTTATCGCTAAAGTATAAGGTTCAAAGTTGGTTGGAAAAATTTGACAGTTTCGGGTAGCTTGATGTGCTGGAATCTGACCTACAAAGGCGGACTTAATGCCGGAGAAATTTTCTACTAGTCAACCTTAGAGTGATGGCAGATGAGAGTGATGAAGAAAAATCATTACACGAAAACTATGAAAAATCGCGGAACATACATGGGGGTGATTCGGGTACCCCAAAGGGTGCTCTATCTCTGGACTTCCGCTTGACACTATTTTTTGGGACAGCCTGTATATTAAGTTAGGTATCGACATCGCGTGATTGTCATCTAATCTTTAAACCGAAAGCGTTAGGGTAGCCCAAGTAATTCAGCAGTGCGATTCTGTAACCATCTCACCGTGAAAACTTAGGTGAAGTGAGCGTAGAGTGAGCTGTCAGTGTCATCCCACCTGATACTAGGGATAGACCAAGCATACATTTACAATCGAGATTTTAATAATATTTTTTATGCTAATTTTATTGATAATTTTACATAAATTCATAGCTAGTATTTTAATTGTTTAAACATTACTGTTTTGTGACATAAAAAAATAATTGATATTCTGACTAAGTTTCTGTTTTGCTATTTTATTTTAAAACGCCACAAAATAGTGATGTCTTGACAACTAAAATACTAGTTTTGAAAATACATAAAGTGATCAATAGAATTAGCATAAAAAATATTATTAAAATCTCGATTATGATTGTAAAAATGTTTGCTTGGTCAATCCCTAGCATCAGTGGGATGACACTGACAGCTCACTCCACGTAAGTTTTCACGGTGAGATTTTTACAGAATCGACATGCAGATTTTCTTACGTATTTTGCAATTTGCACGTCTGAAGGCCAATTCTCGTACTTAAAAAACGTTAAAATTCAATTCCTAATCCCATCTCAGCGAAATTGATTGTATTTTTGACAGATTGAGACAGATTACAATGCGAATGCGAACGTTCTAAAAAATACGGGAATTGCTAAGGTTGTATGATGTTATGTGTTTTTTTATTGGAAAGTTGCCTTTGTACCTTTTGTGCGAAAAGTTTAAATAAATAAAGTTGCGTAAGGATTACAAACTATGTGCCTTCTAACAGTATAAGACACTTAAATTATAATTTTCATTAGTTATAACAGTTAAGGGTTAAACGAGCCCTCGGACTACTTTTGCAGATAAGCAGGATTGTTGTATCTCCACCAGATACGTACCGGTAAAAATAAGGATTTGAAAAATACTTTTCATACAACACAAAACTTTCACAGCTTTGACAATATCGCCTTCTATACGTCCGTCGCTTTTGGTGGGGGGGAGGCCTGGTAATTTGTGCGACAGGTTTTCCCAGTCTCCCACAAAGGATTTACCATCAACTCATAAACACAGCGCAGCCCACTGCTGAACATAGGCCTCTTCCAGGCTGCGCCACAACACCCTTGCCCCCACCCTTGCGTATCCAGTATGTCCCAGCCACTTTCTTAAGGATTCATCAGATGTTGTAATCTTCTTATTTTTTAAGGCGCCTTTGTGGAAGCGAAATAAAAATGTTTATATTCACAATACACGCTTACGTTCAACCCTTATCTTTCTCGTATCGTCGATGTCGTCTAGAATCTTCGCAAGTTGTTGCCCTGCAGCTCGTGTGGGGTCGCGGCGACCCCTAAGGTCACTTGTGGCAGGTGTCAGCTCGTTAGTCCTATCGGCACATCTTGACACGCAGGCAAAACACGCGTCTGTCTGGCCTGCTTACTACGACACACGGTATACGACAAATAGATTTGAATCTATCACTAATATTGATTTACGATGAAGGAAAATATTGTGAGGAATCTTTCAATCAATCACGTAACAATGTCGCCAACAAAATTGCTTTTACTGCTTGATCCTTGGGCAAGGTTTTAACGAGTTTTTCTTTTAGGAAATTCACACTTGCAATCCGCGGGGTAAATTACGTAACACACTAATAGTAGGAATGCTGCTGCTTTCGTTTTGACGGTTCAACATTGTTGGCAACACCAAAAAAGATTAATATTTTTTATATACTCGCAACATTTCCAGTTGTCAAGCAAGATTTTTAAAGTAACGCACGCGAGTTGTTTGTCCTACCATACAATTAAGTATTATATTATTTTTGGAAGTAAAGAGTTTGCATTGCAGTCACCCCACACACACCGCCGACGCCAACAAAACCCAGAAAAATATACCGTTATATATAAATATGATGTTTGTTGGGATCTTATTGAGTGGACTGTATCCACTCAATAAGATCCCAACAAACATCATATATTGCGTTGTTGAGCAGACAAATTTTTCTAACATATGAAGCAATGGATTAGAATATCTTTCATAATTATTTAGATTGTTATTCATAGTGTGTTATTACAATCAATCAATTCAAGTGTTATTCAATCGCAATTAGGGAGCCGGTGTCAGGATTTATTTCCGATTCGCGGCTATAGGTCGCCCTCTCACCTGGCCTAACGTCGACGTTCGCACCTCTGGCTGTCACGAGGAAATATTGTAATGTTAACCGTGACACCGTTCCTGCGGCTCGATCTTGACGAAAATGTCAATAAACAACAAAGCTCCCATACTGTTCACAGTAGAGATATGTTAGGATAGTTTAGTCACCACATTGAGGTAAATATTTCTGTGTTCAGTGTTCATACGGTTTCTTGTGTTTTGATTGTGCTTGTATGTTCTCCAAAATCGAAGCTAAACGGAAATAACATGATATAACATAATATTACGCCTTTATTTGTTGTTTAGAGGGGCAAGTGGCTAAATAATAACAGTCGCACAGGTCGATCGATTAGGTTAAGGCACGCTTGCCGCGGTTGGTCTTTGGATGGGTGACCATCTTTACATACCGTGACCCCTCCGTGCCTCGGAAAGCACGTTAAGCTGTTGGTCCCGGCTGTCATTCGTAGATCTTTGACAGTCGTCACGGGTAGTCAGAAGCCCGAAAGTCTGACAACCAGTCTTACCAAGGGGTATCATATTATTCAGTATCTGGGTTGTGGAGGTCAGATAGGCAGTCGCTCCATGTAAAATACTGGTATTCAGCTGCATTCGGTTAGACTGGAAGCCGGCCCCGACATAGTTGGGAAAAGGTTGCAGATGATGATCTGTTGTTTATACCGCGTTTTTAAGTAAAATGTAATCGGGAGCGAGTTTATTGCCACGAATCCAGACTCCGGGCCGCTATCAAACTTTCGAAATGGAACCAACTAGTATCAATTAACCGACCCGACTATAAATCCAAGGAGTATGCAGCATTCGGTCGTAATGGTGACCAAAAGCTCAATGAGGCATTCAAACAAGAAAATATGAAATTAATACATAATTATGTCGATGGATAAGTCCTCTCTTGGACGACCACGGGTAATTTTAACAAGTTGGGGTGACGCGCGACGCAAAGATCTAATCCCAAAATCGTACCAACAACATTTTAAACGTAATTATAATCCGTATAGCCAACAAAAACGCTCCCCAAAGACGTTTACAAAGTTCATTGACGCTATTACTTTAGTTAAGTTGTTGAAAATAATCTAGAGACCAAACACACTGACTGATTGTTTGATATTTAAGCATCACTACATAGTATAAAACAAAGTCGCTTCCCTGTCTGTCTGTCCCTATATATGCTTAGATCTTTAAAACTCCGCAACGGATTTTGATGCGGTTTTTTTTTAATAGATAGAGTGATTCAAGAGGAAGGTTTATATGTATAATACATGCATAATATAGTAGAGAAACACTGATACCAAATAATACGTCATATTTAAATGTATAATTCAGTGATATCTTGTACATCTGCTGAATGCTTCAGCTAATCGTTCACTATTAAGTGTTAATAATCGTACAAACAACTGATAATGAACAGTCGTGATCCCACTTTGCACATAATCGACACCATTAGTTTCCGTTTGCGACTCCCAGGGGGGGTGACCTATTGGTTAACGGAAAGTTACGTAATTAAAACTTATGATAGAGGTGAGGTAATAACTAAGAAAATAAGTTGTGTCACTCTGAATTGTTCTAGCAAGCAGTTTAACTTTTATCATCCAGGTACCAAATCCATTAAAAAGCACTTTTGAACGTCAAAATTTACTAGAAAATAGATGAATGATTCTAGGTGCCGCTTCCGACAAGTAGTTTCGTATGGTGAAGAATGGGAACGGAACTCTATAGAACATTTACTGTTTTAAAATGTTTTAACTATAATATTTTCAGTTGGTAACACCGTTTTCTTATAGAAAATTCTGTATGCTTTCCCTACGATGATCTCGTCGGTAATGAGGAATGCAGCGTTATTCTTCTTACTTATAACAATATATCACCAGTCCTCCAAGAGATCGAAGCAATCTATCTTTTACTGTTCAAGCAGTACGGTTATGGAATGACTTGCCCGTGTCGGTAAGGCGAATCTTTGTCCACTTTTAAAATTATGATAAAAAGAACTTCCTCTCTCCTTAAACAGCATCATTATATTTTCTTTACTCCTGTTTCATGTCTATTGTTGTATGTATATATTTATTTAGATTAGTATAATATACTTTATGTACATATGTATTCATTGTATCGTGTAAATGGTACACCATAGACTACCTACAGTATTTGTCTCTCCTTCCCTTTTCAATCCATCCAAAGGTTGTCTTTAAAAGATCGCTCCTAGGGATAAGACCGCCCATTGTGTCATCCTTTGTAAAATTTCTATATTTATGTCTGTAATTTAAACGGTGTAAATAATAAACAGTATTCTATTCAATGACTGAGTCTTTTTATCGAGTTTGGTGTTGATCCAATATTATAGGTATCACACTAATATTATAAAGGCGAAAGTTTGTGAGAGTGTGTGTGTGTATGTTTGTTACTTCTTCACCCTCAAACGGCTGGACCAATTTTGATGAAATTTGGCACACAGTTTATAACCAGGATTAACACATAGAATGCTTATCTATCCCGTATGTTGCACCTACCATATTTTGTCTCTGCATCACCCTAAGGTTGACTGGTAGAAAATGCCTCAGGCATTAAGTCCGACTTTGTACAGTACTTTTTTACTTGGGCATAAAGTTTTAATAAAATAAATAAATACTTTTTATCCCGATATTCTTATGGGATCGACACTTATGCGGGTAAAACCGCGGGGCGCAGCTAGTGGTACTATAACAGATGCTCATGTTTTACAATTAATGTTTAAAGTTCTTGTTAAGAGCTGACAACATCATCATTCTCACTCTCTTGCCCTTATTCCAATATATTTGGGGTCTGCACAACATGTCTTTTTCTCCTATACTTCTCTATTGGTCGTCATTTTGGTAGTCTTTAATGTCATATGATCTTTCACACAGTCCACCCAACTTTTAACAGTTGAGTACGAGGCGTTTGTCTACCTTCTTTATAGGTGTGTACTTTATGCATTTTTTACTGTAATGTAAATTATGGTGGTGCAGAACAAAACTATTTTTGTTCTTTTTTTTTTTTCTTTCATAATTTCTTTGGTCTTCCTCTAATCTTATAGGGTGTGTAATGTATGATATAATAACAAATGCTCTAATTTCACTTGAAATAACGTTCATATAATATAATTTTCATATGCTATAAAATCATATAACCTAATTTCATATGACCTAATGTTTCATATGATATAATTTTCATTTAATATAAAACATTTAGTATAACGTTCATTTTATATAATTTTCAATATGTATAATATTCTTTTTATGTAACATTCATTTGACCTAATGTTCTTATGACCTAATTTTCATGTTTAATGGTCACAGTTCTAACCTAACTCAAATGGCACCTAACCAAATCTTAAAATATTCAATGCATGGTCGAGGGTGGGCTTGGTCGGAAACCCGCTTCGCGGGGCTCCTACTTCTGGATGGTTTATATAAAAATAACCACGAAGGGGATGGCGGGGTCTATTCGCTCGCTTCGCTCGCTCAGACGACCCCGCCATCCCCTTCTAACCTAACCTGTCCGAGTCAGGGTGCCCTAAAGTCCAGATTGCATCCAATTTCTACTGGTTACAATAGTTGAGGGTGGTAGGTGTATAGGGTATAAAGCGAAGAAAAAAAAAAAACAGTATAATATTTTTTTAATCATAACATAGCATCACATAAATATTACATCTTATTAAATTATATTAAAAGTTATTAGAGATTATGAATATTATAGTAAATGAATAATATAATATATGAATATTATGTCAAATGTGCATTATAGGAAATGTTTATTATATCATAAGAAATTAGATAAAATGAAATTATATCAACAATTCATTATCTCAACTGATCGTTATATTAAACAAAAGTATATTAACTGAAATTAGGTCAAGTGAACGTTAGATTTTTTGTTATTATATCAGCCGTTACACACCCAATCTTATAGCCATCTACATTCTTTCTCAAAACTTTCCTCACGACATTTTCATCATTCCTGGTTGATTAAGAGCTGAGCTTGTTTTTCCTATTTATCAGCTTATGTGTAATCCCTGTGCTATGTACTGAGCGTATCACGCCAATCTGTGGCCTACTCACGTTGGTCCAGCCAGATAGCCGGGTCATAAGGCGACCTTCCGAAATGTGATAACGTTAGATATTCTTGTTTTTATTCATATCTCACGACGCTGTGGTGTTTTTTTTACTAATATGCTGTTTTGTCATTGTTTGTTTGTTTGTTATGATAGGTGATTATGTCAAGCATTCATTAGAATAAACAAAAACAAAATGATACAGCTTAGGGTCGACTGAACATCAAATATCATCAGCAAATTGTTTCCATAAATTCAGCACATGATTCTTCATGTGCTGAATTTATAGAAACAATTTGTGTATCGATATTCAGAAACGTAGAAAATTTTGGTCAGTTATCAGAAAACCAAAAAACAACGACCGCGGTCAAAAAAAAAATGTTCAATTCAGAATGTCATTAATTTGTAGTTTTATCATATATTTTTTTTTTTGCATTTGCAGATGGAGAATTGACCGTGACGTATGTATACCAATGTATGGGACAACCTGTTTTTCAATTACAATGTTATGTTAAGTTTTGGGATAGTCAGCCCAACTACGGACCCCTTCATAGTGCGTGGTCCGTTTTTAAAACAATTATTACGATAAAATGCTTTCAGCAAAAACAAATTTCAGGAAAAAAATATTTTTCGTCGCATGCTGCGAGAAGTACCTACGACGAGCATATTTTAATTTTACAAATGCGCAAGGGAGTTTTCATTCATGTAGATCACCAGATAATTTGAAGATCACCCATGTGAATATCACCCACACTTACTAGTGGTAACTGGAGCTGGTGGCATTTGTGAGACAAATAAACATTATTTTGTTTTTCAATCGTTTCAATGCGGAATACTGTGGGTGATCTCCAAATCGACGATCTAAAAGGAATGCCTCATTTAATTATTAATGCGTCCCATTCCTACGGGGCGCAGCATCCATCCATAAACTACCCCCGTCAACATTGCCTTGACTAAATGAAATATCAAGCTATATTATTATAACAGTTAAGGGTTAAACGAGCCCTCGGACTACTTTTGCAGATAAGCAGGATTGTTGTATCTCCACCAGATACGTACCGGTAAAAATAAGGATTTGAAAAATACTTTTCATACAACACAAAACTTTCACAGCTTTGACAATATCGCCTTCTATACGTCCGTCGCTTTTGGTGGGGGGGAGGCCTGGTAATCTGTGCGACAGGTTTTCCCAGTCTCCCACAAAGGATTTACCATCAACTCATAAACACAGCGCAGCCCACTGCTGAACATAGGCCTCTTCCAGGCTGCGCCACAACACCCTTGCCCCCACCCTTGCGTATCCAGTATGTCCCAGCCACTTTCTTAAGGATTCATCAGATGTTGTAATCTTCTTATTTTTTAAGGCGCCTTTGTGGAAGCGAAATAAAAATGTTTATATTCACAATACACGCTTACGTTCAACCCTTATCTTTCTCGTATCGTCGATGTCGTCTAGAATCTTCGCAAGTTGTTGCCCTGCAGCTCGTGTGGGGTCGCGGCGACCCCTAAGGTCACTTGTGGCAGGTGTCAGCTCGTTAGTCCTATCGGCACATCTTGACACGCAGGCAAAACACGCGTCTGTCTGGCCTGCTTACTACGACACACGGTATACGACAAATAGATTTGAATCTATCACTAATATTGATTTACGATGAAGGAAAATATTGTGAGGAATCTTTCAATCAATCACGTAACAATGTCGCCAACAAAATTGCTTTTACTGCTTGATCCTTGGGCAAGGTTTTAACGAGTTTTTCTTTTAGGAAATTCACACTTGCAATCCGCGGGGTAAATTACGTAACACACTAATAGTAGGAATGCTGCTGCTTTCGTTTTGACGGTTCAACATTGTTGGCAACACCAAAAAAGATTAATATTTTTTATATACTCGCAACATTTCCAGTTGTCAAGCAAGATTTTTAAAGTAACGCACGCGAGTTGTTTGTCCTACCATACAATTAAGTATTATATTATTTTTGGAAGTAAAGAGTTTGCATTGCAGTCACCCCACACACACCGCCGACGCCAACAAAACCCAGAAAAATATACCGTTATATATAAATATGATGTTTGTTGGGATCTTATTGAGTGGACTGTATCCACTCAATAAGATCCCAACAAACATCATATATTGCGTTGTTGAGCAGACAAATTTTTCTAACATATGAAGCAATGGATTAGAATATCTTTCATAATTATTTAGATTGTTATTCATAGTGTGTTATTACAATCAATCAATTCAAGTGTTATTCAATCGCAATTAGGGAGCCGGTGTCAGGATTTATTTCCGATTCGCGGCTATAGGTCGCCCTCTCACCTGGCCTAACGTCGACGTTCGCACCTCTGGCTGTCACGGGGAAATATTGTAATGTTAACCGTGACACCGTTCCTGCGGCTCGATCTTGACGAAAATGTCAATAAACAACAAAGCTCCCATACTGTTCACAGTAGAGATATGTTAGGATAGTTTAGTCACCACATTGAGGTAAATATTTCTGTGTTCAGTGTTCATACGGTTTCTTGTGTTTTGATTGTGCTTGTATGTTCTCCAAAATCGAAGCTAAACGGAAATAACATGATATAACATAATATTACGCCTTTATTTGTTGTTTAGAGGGGCAAGTGGCTAAATAATAACAGTCGCACAGGTCGATCGATTAGGTTAAGGCACGCTTGCCGCGGTTGGTCTTTGGATGGGTGACCATCTTTACATACCGTGACCCCTCCGTGCCTCGGAAAGCACGTTAAGCTGTTGGTCCCGGCTGTCATTCGTAGATCTTTGACAGTCGTCACGGGTAGTCAGAAGCCCGAAAGTCTGACAACCAGTCTTACCAAGGGGTATCATATTATTCAGTATCTGGGTTGTGGAGGTCAGATAGGCAGTCGCTCCATGTAAAATACTGGTATTCAGCTGCATTCGGTTAGACTGGAAGCCGGCCCCGACATAGTTGGGAAAAGGTTGCAGATGATGATCTGTTGTTTATACCGCGTTTTTAAGTAAAATGTAATCGGGAGCGAGTTTATTGCCACGAATCCAGACTCCGGGCCGCTATCAAACTTTCGAAATGGAACCAACTAGTATCAATTAACCGACCCGACTATAAATCCAAGGAGTATGCAGCATTCGGTCGTAATGGTGACCAAAAGCTCAATGAGGCATTCAAACAAGAAAATATGAAATTAATACATAATTATGTCGATGGATAAGTCCTCTCTTGGACGACCACGGGTAATTTTAACAAGTTGGGGTGACGCGCGACGCAAAGATCTAATCCCAAAATCGTACCAACAACATTTTAAACGTAATTATAATCCGTATAGCCAACAAAAACGCTCCCCAAAGACGTTTACAAAGTTCATTGACGCTATTACTTTAGTTAAGTTGTTGAAAATAATCTAGAGACCAAACACACTGACTGATTGTTTGATATTTAAGCATCACTACATAGTATAAAACAAAGTCGCTTCCCTGTCTGTCTGTCCCTATATATGCTTAGATCTTTAAAACTCCGCAACGGATTTTGATGCGGTTTTTTTTTAATAGATAGAGTGATTCAAGAGGAAGGTTTATATGTATAATACATGCATAATATAGTAGAGAAACACTGATACCAAATAATACGTCATATTTAAATGTATAATTCAGTGATATCTTGTACATCTGCTGAATGCTTCAGCTAATCGTTCACTATTAAGTGTTAATAATCGTACAAACAACTGATAATGAACAGTCGTGATCCCACTTTGCACATAATCGACACCATTAGTTTCCGTTTGCGACTCCCAGGGGGGGTGACCTATTGGTTAACGGAAAGTTACGTAATTAAAACTTATGATAGAGGTGAGGTAATAACTAAGAAAATAAGTTGTGTCACTCTGAATTGTTCTAGCAAGCAGTTTAACTTTTATCATCCAGGTACCAAATCCATTAAAAAGCACTTTTGAACGTCAAAATTTACTAGAAAATAGATGAATGATTCTAGGTGCCGCTTCCGACAAGTAGTTTCGTATGGTGAAGAATGGGAACGGAACTCTATAGAACATTTACTGTTTTAAAATGTTTTAACTATAATATTTTCAGTTGGTAACACCGTTTTCTTATAGAAAATTCTGTATGCTTTCCCTACGATGATCTCGTCGGTAATGAGGAATGCAGCGTTATTCTTCTTACTTATAACAATATATCACCAGTCCTCCAAGAGATCGAAGCAATCTATCTTTTACTGTTCAAGCAGTACGGTTATGGAATGACTTGCCCGTGTCGGTAAGGCGAATCTTTGTCCACTTTTAAAATTATGATAAAAAGAACTTCCTCTCTCCTTAAACAGCATCATTATATTTTCTTTACTCCTGTTTCATGTCTATTGTTGTATGTATATATTTATTTAGATTAGTATAATATACTTTATGTACATATGTATTCATTGTATCGTGTAAATGGTACACCATAGACTACCTACAGTATTTGTCTCTCCTTCCCTTTTCAATCCATCCAAAGGTTGTCTTTAAAAGATCGCTCCTAGGGATAAGACCGCCCATTGTGTCATCCTTTGTAAAATTTCTATATTTATGTCTGTAATTTAAACGGTGTAAATAATAAACAGTATTCTATTCAATGACTGAGTCTTTTTATCGAGTTTGGTGTTGATCCAATATTATAGGTATCACACTAATATTATAAAGGCGAAAGTTTGTGAGAGTGTGTGTGTGTATGTTTGTTACTTCTTCACCCTCAAACGGCTGGACCAATTTTGATGAAATTTGGCACACAGTTTATAACCAGGATTAACACATAGAATGCTTATCTATCCCGTATGTTGCACCTACCATATTTTGTCTCTGCATCACCCTAAGGTTGACTGGTAGAAAATGCCTCAGGCATTAAGTCCGACTTTGTACAGTACTTTTTTACTTGGGCATAAAGTTTTAATAAAATAAATAAATACTTTTTATCCCGATATTCTTATGGGATCGACACTTATGCGGGTAAAACCGCGGGGCGCAGCTAGTGGTACTATAACAGATGCTCATGTTTTACAATTAATGTTTAAAGTTCTTGTTAAGAGCTGACAACATCATCATTCTCACTCTCTTGCCCTTATTCCAATATATTTGGGGTCTGCACAACATGTCTTTTTCTCCTATACTTCTCTATTGGTCGTCATTTTGGTAGTCTTTAATGTCATATGATCTTTCACACAGTCCACCCAACTTTTAACAGTTGAGTACGAGGCGTTTGTCTACCTTCTTTATAGGTGTGTACTTTATGCATTTTTTACTGTAATGTAAATTATGGTGGTGCAGAACAAAACTATTTTTGTTCTTTTTTTTTTTTCTTTCATAATTTCTTTGGTCTTCCTCTAATCTTATAGGGTGTGTAATGTATGATATAATAACAAATGCTCTAATTTCACTTGAAATAACGTTCATATAATATAATTTTCATATGCTATAAAATCATATAACCTAATTTCATATGACCTAATGTTTCATATGATATAATTTTCATTTAATATAAAACATTTAGTATAACGTTCATTTTATATAATTTTCAATATGTATAATATTCTTTTTATGTAACATTCATTTGACCTAATGTTCTTATGACCTAATTTTCATGTTTAATGGTCACAGTTCTAACCTAACTCAAATGGCACCTAACCAAATCTTAAAATATTCAATGCATGGTCGAGGGTGGGCTTGGTCGGAAACCCGCTTCGCGGGGCTCCTACTTCTGGATGGTTTATATAAAAATAACCACGAAGGGGATGGCGGGGTCTATTCGCTCGCTTCGCTCGCTCAGACGACCCCGCCATCCCCTTCTAACCTAACCTGTCCGAGTCAGGGTGCCCTAAAGTCCAGATTGCATCCAATTTCTACTGGTTACAATAGTTGAGGGTGGTAGGTGTATAGGGTATAAAGCGAAGAAAAAAAAAAAACAGTATAATATTTTTTTAATCATAACATAGCATCACATAAATATTACATCTTATTAAATTATATTAAAAGTTATTAGAGATTATGAATATTATAGTAAATGAATAATATAATATATGAATATTATGTCAAATGTGCATTATAGGAAATGTTTATTATATCATAAGAAATTAGATAAAATGAAATTATATCAACAATTCATTATCTCAACTGATCGTTATATTAAACAAAAGTATATTAACTGAAATTAGGTCAAGTGAACGTTAGATTTTTTGTTATTATATCAGCCGTTACACACCCAATCTTATAGCCATCTACATTCTTTCTCAAAACTTTCCTCACGACATTTTCATCATTCCTGGTTGATTAAGAGCTGAGCTTGTTTTTCCTATTTATCAGCTTATGTGTAATCCCTGTGCTATGTACTGAGCGTATCACGCCAATCTGTGGCCTACTCACGTTGGTCCAGCCAGATAGCCGGGTCATAAGGCGACCTTCCGAAATGTGATAACGTTAGATATTCTTGTTTTTATTCATATCTCACGACGCTGTGGTGTTTTTTTTACTAATATGCTGTTTTGTCATTGTTTGTTTGTTTGTTATGATAGGTGATTATGTCAAGCATTCATTAGAATAAACAAAAACAAAATGATACAGCTTAGGGTCGACTGAACATCAAATATCATCAGCAAATTGTTTCCATAAATTCAGCACATGATTCTTCATGTGCTGAATTTATAGAAACAATTTGTGTATCGATATTCAGAAACGTAGAAAATTTTGGTCAGTTATCAGAAAACCAAAAAACAACGACCGCGGTCAAAAAAAAAATGTTCAATTCAGAATGTCATTAATTTGTAGTTTTATCATATATTTTTTTTTTTGCATTTGCATATGGAGAATTGACCGTGACGTATGTATACCAATGTATGGGACAACCTGTTTTTCAATTACAATGTTATGTTAAGTTTTGGGATAGTCAGCCCAACTACGGACCCCTTCATAGTGCGTGGTCCGTTTTTAAAACAATTATTACGATAAAATGCTTTCAGCAAAAACAAATTTCAGGAAAAAAATATTTTTCGTCGCATGCTGCGAGAAGTACCTACGACGAGCATATTTTAATTTTACAAATGCGCAAGGGAGTTTTCATTCATGTAGATCACCAGATAATTTGAAGATCACCCATGTGAATATCACCCACACTTACTAGTGGTAACTGGAGCTGGTGGCATTTGTGAGACAAATAAACATTATTTTGTTTTTCAATCGTTTCAATGCGGAATACTGTGGGTGATCTCCAAATCGACGATCTAAAAGGAATGCCTCATTTAATTATTAATGCGTCCCATTCCTACGGGGCGCAGCATCCATCCATAAACTACCCCCGTCAACATTGCCTTGACTAAATGAAATATCAAGCTATTATTATCTGGGGACCACAGTTAAGTACTTTTCACGGAAATCGGTTGTTATGGGAGGAATAAGGAAAATGGAAAATGGAAGGAAATTATCCGGAAAAGAACCGGAGTTACCGACATAGCTTGCAGAGTAAGCAAACTGAAGTGGCAGTGGGCTGGCCATGTCTGTCGAAAGGCCGATGGCCGGTGGAGCAGACGAGTCCTGGAGTGGAGACCACGTATCGGCAAGCGTAGCGTGGGACGCTCCCCAGCTAGATGGACGGACGACCTAAAGAGAAGGTAGCTGGGGTAGACTGGATGCGGAAGGCGGAGGACAGGGTGTTGTGGCGCAGTCTGGGAGAGGCCTATGTCCAGCAGCGGACTGCGATAGGCTGAGTTGATTGATGACAAAACCGAGTGTCTTTGATGCTTTTTTGAAAGAATACTGTCCATATGGGGAATAAATGTCATCTAGTGGTCAAGAAGAACCCGCAAGTCTCTGATTACATCTACTTAGACACGTACCGTGCATACTATAAATTGTAATCGATAAAATTCGACATCCGAGTAAACGTTATTTGAGAACATTTTTTAATGTTTAGTTGCATATTATTATCGTTACTCCATTTCAACAGTCTATTGACGTCTTCTTGAAGTAATGCTGAATCGGCTTGAGAATACACGAACTATTTTCAAATCATCGGCGAATAAGAATAGCGTGGAGTTAATGAAGTATTTAGGAAGATCGTTAACAAAGGTAATAAATATTACAGGACCCAGTTCGGAACCCTGAAATCTCAAAAAAAAATTTGCTGTTCCCTACAGTTATGTTAGCATAACTCGTCAAAATGTAGGAACAGCTGATTTTTTTTTCACGATTTCTGGTTTCGTCCCATTTGCTCATAATGATGAGTACAATGACCCCTTATGCGATTATTGTATATAATAAGCTTAACTTAACTTGAGAGTATGTAAAAATCGTTAATTAAGTAGGTAATTCATAAATAACTTACCAATACAAGTCTCCAGAAAATAATTAGCTGCAAGGACAGTCTTCTGTGATTCTGAAACAAAAGAAATATCGAAATATTACTATAGGCAAACCGCTTAATTGACTCCTCGCCTGCGGGGTATGGGGGCGAGGGGTAGGACGAGAACGGAGACTGGGAGAGGTGCGGGCGGCAGGCGCATTCTTGTCAAAACTTAGTTCGCTCGCTACGCGGTTAACGATCGCACGTCTTGACAGTTGTGGACGTTTTTTATCATATTTTTTTTATCTCAGTTTCTAGTTATTAGCAGATTCTGCTAATCTGTTTGTCAAACGAAGGAAATGTCAATTTCTTTATGGCAGATCATATGTAGCTGTGCTTGGAAAACCCATGTTTAACGACCAGAGCGGCAATTCTCGTAATTTTAAGAAAGTTCACAGTCTGATCTCAGTCTCAATCTGTCAAAAATGCCTCTAGTTTCTCTACAGTTTCGACAAGTTTTTGACATTTTGACAAGTTTTTTGATTGTCGCTGATATGAGAATGCGACTAGATTTTGAACGTTTTTATTGTAATTACGGGAAGTGGCCTTTCGACCAATGACCAACCGATTTATTTCTCACTGTGAAAACTTAGGTGAATTTAGCTTGAAGTGAGTTGTCAATCGTGTCAATCCCTAGTATCACATAGAATGAAAGCTCACTAAAATATCACTTCATATAAGTTTTCATGCTGAGATTT
Organism: Eremobia ochroleuca; assembly: GCA_949629135.1. Taxonomy (NCBI): domain Eukaryota; kingdom Metazoa; phylum Arthropoda; class Insecta; order Lepidoptera; family Noctuidae; genus Eremobia; species Eremobia ochroleuca. Next base: position 15,290,863 of record OX451401.1, on the reverse strand, counting down.
TTAGACAATAGATCTACTCAACCTACGACGTCAATATCAACATTCGTTTCCTAGCAATCACTTCACCTTGAATATGTTTCCAAACTACCTGGATTCCGACCTGAAATAACACACACAACTTTCAATGTGCCAAACACACGATCATCTTCGGCGTATCAACTAAATTTCTGCTAGAGGTAGGTCTATGTTAGATTCCGCTTAGGGACATGTTACAGCTGCAGAAGAAAATTGCAATTTGATATTTAGCAGAGGCGGTATGCAATACAATTACCTACTAGGAAATTCCGATAGCCTAAAACTATCCTATTATCAAAATATCCAGATTTCGAACTATCATCCAGAAATATATATTTTCACAGGTCTTATATGTATACCGAAAGAGTCATTAAAAATACAACATCGACCAAATCTGTGATCACGTTATCGTTCAATGAGCTCCAGCACTAAGGTGGAATAATTCTGCTGAACTTTAACCATCAACTTCTTACATACAGCGAAAATATCGCATTATAGTCGAATTTACAGATAGTGCAATCCACGAAGACGCGCCCCACTCTTCTTTTTAATACTTGCAGTACAAGTGTGCAACATTCTGCTAGTATGTTAGTTTTGTCGATACACAGTAATTACTTATTAGTGGTTAATTAGTGAGTGTCCGTCAAAACTAAAACACGTGCGGAATTAACTAGCGATAACCGCTAACGATTAGGAAGAGAGTGGGGCGCGTCTTCGTGGATGGCATTATCTGTATCCGTAATATTGTTTGTTGACTGATTGCATTCCAGGCACCGCGATAACATTTCACCCGTAGGTAACTTAATTTTGAACGAACGATAATAACAAATTTATAAAGATAAAGTTAATTGGAATAACATCAATAGAAATAGGACCAAATATACACGCACACTTACTTTTTATGGTTTTGCCAACCCACACTGGGCCCGCGAGCAGTGATGGCGTGTGTGTCAGTGAACTTGACTTACGAGTAGATCAGGTTATGGGTTCGAACCCAGACAGGCGCTTTACATTGTGTAAATAATTTCATCACCACTCCTCTCAAAACGGTGAAAGAAAACATCGTGAGGGAACCGGCGTGTCCTAGAACCAAAAATACTAAGACATGTTACATCTACCACTGCGCCCGCATGGTAGATTACAGCCCACCCCCTCTCGAAGAGAGGAGGCGTGTGTCCCAGTATTACGATCATTATGGACAGATTATGCTTATGCTGGGCTCGCGTAGTGGATCACTTCCTCTCACGGAGTGGAGGCCTGAGTTCCAGCAGTTATCCATTTTTTTGCCTGTGTAAATCCTGATGGATGTTTTCCGCCCTGGGGCGGGCAGTAGGGTCTGTCAGACACATAAATATCACTAGGTGTTCTTCAGCTACTTTTGGACGGGGTTTCTATGCAGTTCGTTACCTACTCTCCCCGACTAGGTATTAGCTCGCGGCTTTCATGCGGACCCCGACACCTTCTGCGGCCTCAGTTCCAGCAGTGGATGGGAAGATTATAAGCTGACTATATATGGCTTGAAGTAGCTAATGCATTTACTATCAAACATTATCTAACAAAATAACGAACATTTTCTGTATTAAATATCGATATACTGATCTTATCGGATATGTCCTTCGGAAACTACGTGCACTTGCGTATGAAAATGGGCGAAGCAATAGGATATAAGGAGCGTAGCATGTGACGTGAAGTTTCTACCTATCCTCATGAGAAATGCTTTGAGCTCGTGTATGTTTGTATAACTTAACACCACGCTTGTATTCATCAAATGGTCAGGCAGCGATGTACTTTAGTACGCCCACATTTTGGCCAGATGTGTTTAAGTCCCATGTAACAGTGGGTGACCGTATTGCCATTAACAGGGGCACTAACCCAGACCCGGGCTTCTACAGAGAAATCCCAGTTGGAAAATCTAATAACGCTTTGCCCGACCCGGGAATTGAACCCAGGATCGCTCATCAGTAGTGCTTGTGACGGTGCGACCGAGGCTATTGATATAGAATAGAATACTCTTTATTAAGTACACCATATAAATTACAGACAAAAATTTAGAAATTTTACAAAGGGTGATACAATGGGCAATGGGTTCATGTTTTTGAAACAAACATATTTATTGTTGGTATGCCTATCTCTCTTATTGCAATGTGTAGTTTTACTGCGTAACATATCAGATTCCAAACAACAATCAAATAAAAAAAAAGAAATATTTCTCAAAGTTGTATCACGGACTAGAAAAGTTGTATATGATTATGTTGAACTTTAACGCCCGTTTTCTTTCCAAAGAGATGAAAGGTATTATCCTGTCAAGGAAGTCATAAATTACAATTTTATTGATTTATTTATTTATTTATTTATTTATCCTCACACTAGAACGCCATTCAGCAATTACACCAGCGGAGCAAAAAAAAAAACTTCATGTGTTGGTTTCCATCCATCCTGTGCGCGGTGGACATCGAACGGGCGGCGATGGATCACGCACGCTTACGCATCCTCAATTTCTCTATAGCCCCATCACTCCTTCCATATTACGCACATTCTTAACGAATTTTTGAAACACAACGACTTTCCAAAATAAATACATTAAAATTGAAAAAACGGAGAATTTTAAGGTGTCATCCTGACTGACGGATGACAGTTGAAAAAAAAAGAATAAAAAAGAAATGAAAGAAAGCAGGTGAAAGAACAATACCTGACAGTGAGTGCCTTTTCCCGAGAATTATCCTCTCGCTCCATATCTTTTTTAGAAAGAAAGATTTCTTACTAATAAAATTTTCCTGTTTAGCTTTCATGTAACAGACAGTAAACAGAACTTTTGCCGTGTAAAACCATTTTTGTACATTTTTCTTTCATTAACATATCTATTGTAGTCAAATACCTGTTAAATCTTCTCTGGAATATTATAAAAATAATGGCTAATAATGCCCAAGGTATGCCAAACATAATTGTAAACTATTATTGGTACAGAAATTATTATTATTATAATTTTTTTTTTTCAAAGAAAATTAACTTCTAATAAATTAGATAGGCATATAGACTGTTGTAAGTTAAGTTTTAACCCCCCCCCCCCCCCTACCTACCTACCTACCTCTCTGTTACTATTAAGAAGTGCTTGACAGCGTCCGTAATGATCTCATTATATTTTAAGTTACCACCTAAGTACACATTGTGGAATGTAATAGATGATTCGATTATTACCCAGTAACTGGTTTGTCGAGGTCAGATAGGTCAATAAATTAAAAACGTACTCTAAGAAATTAAATATTAGAAGAATAAAATAAAAGAAGTAATAAAATAAAAATACAATAACTCGTACCAGAATACATAAATAATATAAAAACAAATACCTAGGTATGCTGTGCCCGACAGGTCATAATTGTTTAAATAATTTTAAGCCTGCCAAATGTTTTACCAACATTATGGAATGCAGCCGCTCCATGTAAAAGCTGCATCTGGATAGACTGGAAATCGACTCCAACATAGTCGGGAATACTCTAGGCAGATTGAGTATTGACTAACTTTTCCCACCACCATGAGTCATAAACATGTATTATATAGGTATCAGCATTTATCCATTTTCGTATCACCTATCACGTGAGTTCGTCATAAAGTTATCTAAAGAGCACTTTCATTCAATAGCAAGGTTATACAGACGCCATACTGTTTCAGCTAGTAGCACCTGTATTGTGACGTCATAATGGTAGCGTCATGTTTTTGTTCGTAATGTGTTTCATGTTAGTGCAGGTCAATATTGACCGTAGAAGGTGCTGAGAGCGGTGAATCACCTCATATTTTGTTGAATGAAATCCTAGTTTAGTATGTTATGTCTGGAAAGTAAAGAATACAGATACTAGTTTTGGAAAATTTGAACATAGTTGAAGGGCAAACCCCGTAATTAAAAACGTTCAAAATCTAGTCGTAATCTGTCGCAGTCCTCAAACTGTGAACGTTCTTAAAATGACGAGAATGGCCCCTCTGGTCTACTTCTTCTTTTCGTGTCGATGGTACTGTTCCTAGTTTGAAACCAGTAGGTTGCCACGTTGATTGCGTCGTCAGTGGCATTCTTCAGGTGCATAACTGATAGTTGTATATTATGGGCCCCAAATGTGTTTAGGAAAACATCTAATATCACGTTTTGTTTCCCCGAAGAGCTGGGCAGAGTGCACCTATAGTACACCCACTTCTCGCCATTAATGTTGAAGTCCCATGTAATAGGGGGCGAGACTATTTATTTATTTAAATCGAAGACAAATGATTCATATTGTTGTTAGTAACACTTATAAAATAATTATGTTAGTAACATTCTCATTAAAATAACTAAAATATATTTTTTTCATTAAAGTAAAATAACAATTACTAACTAAGACCGCCTCCCGCTGCACCAGACTGCAGCTGTGTATAAGGGTCCAGTGCCCTAGGAACGGACTTATCCACTATAACCTTTAAAATGCTGTTGGTGCTCCCCCAAAGCCTTTGCATCAGGGATGCTGTTCTTTTTCTCATAATTGCTTGAAAGCTATCTATACCTGCTTCAGCAAACATGCCTGATGCGCTACAGAACCGTGGGAGCCCCAACAGCACCCTAAAAGCGTTATTGTACTGTATTCGAAGAGCATTGTATGTATGCGTATGTCTAACCCACAGGCTGCAACCAGGAACGAATCCAGACTTCGGGCAAAATAACAGTTTGCCCGACCTGGAACCTGGAAACCGAACCAAATACGAGGCAGTAACAAAAAAACTTCAAAATCTCCAGAAAACTAAAAAATTCACGATAATTTATCATAATCAGTCCACTGTTGGGACACAGACCTCCTCTCTTAGAGAGAGAGTGGGTCCACCACGCGGGCCCAGTGCGGGTTGGTAGAGGTCGCATTTCTTCGAATTTTTGGTACTAGAACATGCCGGTTTCCTCACGATGATTTTCCTTGAGCATTTTGAGAGCAGTAGTGAGAGAGATTTCAATATTTACAAAAAGCTTCTGCCTGGGTTTGAACCGACAACCTACAACTCGTAAATCGGGGCCGTTAGCACTGGGTAACTACTGCTCGTGCACGCTCATAATAATTGCTTGGTAACAAATAATTGTAAGTTGAAAAGCAAGCCGCGTCTATCCAATCAGTAACAGAAATCAAAACAATCTTTCCGACCGTGAAAACATTCCCATTTTAAAGTCAATTGGTTCCAACGTCCAATTTCTTTACAATTAAACAGTGGAGGGTCAATGAACTCGTAATAGGGTACTTTTGATTCCCGATGAATGTTTGCGTTAAGCGATTAAGGGATTTATGTACAGACAATAGCAAAACTAGGTTAACATTCGATGGCTTTGATTACAGCCTACTTGAAAATCGTGTCGAATTAAAACCCTCTTGTACGAATAGTCGATTAAAAGTCAATGATCTTTTAAAGGCTCCCGCAGTCTGACACGAAGTGACAGCGTGACGCGACTCTAGTAGAACAATTTCTGTGAAAACTTAATTGAAATTGTTCTACCAGAATCGCGTCGCACCCTTGCGTTGGTCGCGTCTGCAGGACTTAACACTTTTGAAGTCGATTATCGGTTTAACTAACCCTTATTTGCATGTTCTTAATAATGTTCAAAGACTGGTTCAATTTGGTCATTTTTATAGTCTCCGAGTAGGAAACCAGTTTATCTGTCAAGGATACCCCGACCCTGTTTTAACGTAATCGTATATATGTCCTCCAATTACAAGGTCTAAAGGGTGGAACTGATCTTGTATACAGTGGAATTCGCTAATTTCGAAGGCGTTCACCTTGTGCGTTGTTAAAAGGTACGCATGCCTACCTTCACTCTTTCTGCAGACACCACTTGTGGACTATAATATCTCCCGCGTTGAAGACTAGTCTCCCTTGAGAATGGCCGCGATGGCCGAAATACGGTCTTAAGGACTATGGTATCTAACCAGTGGAATCAGAAACAAGCAAAATAATGTGTGTGAGGTGTTAAGAAATTATACATCTCTTTCTAAAAGTACCTATTTGACGTCGATGACATTACATCCAAGTATTTAAATAAGGTCATAATGACCCGATCGTCTCTCAGACTGCCACCAATGGCTTAATTATAATTGCCGAATTGGCTTATACTGGGATAAAAAGACGTTTGAACTTATCAATATTGGGAGAATAATTGAAAAATCAAATTGTCATCGGTATCAACTGAGATTATTTTAATGAAGAAATTCAAGCGAGGTTAACATTGCCTTTGACTTTAGTCTCAGGTAATAAATGTATAAGACAACTGCCACTCATTAAAAGTATCTACGTCATTTAAAACCATTCTTCCCTTGCGAAATACTTTGATCTTTGTTCCTATTGGCAAAATTCAAAGTCGAACAAGCAACAAGCTTTTAAAACTTTGTGAGTTGCGACGGCGACGTAGCAAGTTTCTTTGCGGTCGGTAAACTGCGCCGTAGAAAAAAACGTGTCCGTCAACAAGCTCCCATAGTAATCCATACAACACTGACGACCGTGTCTGCACACGGCGAATAAACCGTAGTTTTTCACGGCAAGAAAAACGTGTGTACAAAAGGGCCTTAGGCGGAAACGTTTACGACAGTCACGTTTCAAATAAAGGGAAATGTACGGAAATTAGAACATACCGTTGGTACTATATCTTTCTGTGTACCTATTAGATGTAATATCATTACGATGTTTATTATTATTCGTTAGCAAGAATGGAAACCGTGGCTAAATAATAACAGCCGCACAGGTCGATCGATCAGGTTAAGCTACGCTTGCCGCGGTTGGTCTGTGGATGGGTGACCATCTTTACATACCGAGACTCCTCCGTGCCTCGGACTGTCATTTGTGGATCTTTGACAGTCGTTACGGGCAGTCAGAAGCCTGAAAGTCTGACAACCAGTCTTACCAAGGGGTATCGTATTACCCAGTAGCTGGGTTGTGGAGGTCAGATAGGCAGTCGCTCCATGTAAAATACTGGTATTCAGCTGCATCCGGTTAGACTGGAAGCCGACCCTAAAATAGTTGGGAAAAGGCAGGCAGATGTTAGCAAGAATGGAAACCACGAGAGTTGCTATCTTTCCACCACCCTTGGTTGTCTGGTAGAGAACGCGTCCATCTTTGTTCCTTGCCTTGTGCACAAACATAGCACCTTGTCAAAAACTACAAAGGTCGGTTAAATGTGATCCAACTGACCTCTGAAATTAAAATTATTTTAGTTCCAAGCAGTATACTGGATGATTTTTTTTTCAGGCTCCAAATTTTTACAGGCTGTTCTACTCATGAATATGAACAACTTTCACAATGGGACCAACTCTGAAATCATGAAAACAAAATCAGCTGTTTAATACAAAAGTTCAATACCTACTTGACCAAAATGTATGAAACAGCAGATTTTTTTTTTCGTGATATCAGAGTTGGTTCCATAGTGAAAGTTAGTCATATTCATGGGTGGAACATCCTGTAAAAATTTAGAGCCGGTAAAAAAAAGCATGCTGTATTTTGTAACGGAATGAGAATTACGGAAACAGTGCTCGTTATAATTAGCTTGTATATCTTAATCAGCTTATGATATGGCGCTGGTGACTCTCTTCAAGAGGGAGTGGTTCTTTATAATCCACCACGCGGGCCCAGAGCGGGTTGTTAGATGTCGCATGTCTTAGAATTTTTGGTGCCAGGACATGCCGGTTTCCTCACAATGTTTTCTTTCACTGTTTCGAGAGCAGTTGTGATGAAATTATTTACACAAAGTAAAACGCCTGCTTGGGTTCGAACCCACGGCCTACTTACAACTCGTAAGTCGGGGCCTTTTCTATTGTACTACCACTGCAGCACTACTCTCTACTAAGCTTGCATGATAGTCTCATTTAGTATGTAATTAATAAAAACCGGTCAAGAGCGAGTCGGGCTCGCGCACCGAGGGTTCCGTACCATCATAAATATTAACAGGGAATGAAAGGGCGTCTTAATAATTCGATGTGGGGCTACTAGGGCATGGTACGAAAAAACAGCAACGACGTCATGCGTGGACGGTGGGTCACGGGTCGTGGGTGGACGTGGTCGCGGGCAGAAGCTAGTGTGTGTGTGCGTGTGTGATTTATAGATCATGTAAGCCTTGGACACAATGTCACACGTGTCTTTCATCAGGGTCAAAAAGCATGGTATTGGCTGAGCTTTTCCTTAACGTAATTCGATCCAAAGTTTAAGTGGTTTTATGAGCATTGATCAACACCTGTGTTGAGCGTTATCACTCGAAAAGTCGAGCAAAGAAGTTAGTAGTGCAATACACAGTTCTAATTTATTGGGCAGAATTTTATATTGGTTGAGTTCACCAACCAGAAGGCCACTTCCCGTAATTAAAAACGTTCATAATCTAGCCGTAATCTCATCTCGGTGACAATCAATGTCAAAAACTTGTCAAAAATGTACGGAAATTAGTTAGAGGTATTTTTGACAGACTGAGACTGAAATCAGACTGTGAACGTTCTTAAAATTACGAGAATTGCTCGTCTGTTTGCAATCATGGGGTTGTGTTACGTATAGATCTACTTGTACCTACATAGATGTTACTTAGCTCAGCCGAGAGATGAATCACACTAATATTATAAAGGCGAAAGTTTGTGAGTGTGTGTGTGTGTTTGTATGTTTGTTACTTCTCCACGGTCAAACCGCTGGACCAATGTTGATGAAATTTGGCACACAGATAGTTTATAACCAGTATTAACACATGAAATACTTTTTATCCCGATATTCCTACGGGATCGAGACTTATGCGGGTGAGACCGCGGGGCGCAGCTAGTTCTTATATTAAATCCATTCCAGAAATTGACATAAATCACGACTCCGTAAATATCGTTAAAACCCAAATTTTAAGGTCCCAAAGCACGCAACGCACACTATTTAAAGATTCATTGTATTAGTATGTAGGTATCTCTTGCAACCTCTGTAACTTATTTCTTGTATCATTTTATATTTCTGCTTATGTAGTTTGTTTCCACTTAATTTTTATACATTTCGTTTTTACCTTAGGTTATCACTGTATTTGGGAATGTTGGTTCACCTGTTATTGGCAACTGTATCTGTACTGTACTGTTGCGTACTGTACTGTTATTTGATATTTTGTATACAGAAGCTATTGGTGTACCTTTATAAATAAATGAATTAAACAGGGGGGCATATATCGTGTGGTTTCTTGTACTGTAAACGGTACTCAACTCTATGGCCTACGTACACGGAGAGAATATTCTTAGAAAAATTACTGTGCTCATCACTGTAAAGTGAGTGTAACATCTACATGTGTGACATCTACAGAAAATTTTCTGAGTGACATTCACTATTTGTCCAATAAATTTTACTGTACAGCATAAGAACTTTTACTGTGCTACCATGGTAGTTTTTCCATTACCACTCAAATGCACTCAGATTATGAGACAGCACAGTAATTTTTCTAAGATTTTTCTCCCCGTGTAGGTATCGGAAAAGGTAACTTAGAATGAAAAAAAAAAAGAAACTGTATAGCAGCTTCTTCCGTTATATTATTGCGGTCATTAAGAGTCCATTTTTATCTACAGTAAACATCTTAAAAGAATTTCTACTCTTGCGTCCCACATGTTGGTAAGTAACAAATTATATTGAAATCCCAAAATTCTAGTAATCCTTATCTACGAGTATTACTGATGGGTAGGTACACTCAAAGTGGTTAAGGATGGCACGATCGATTTAATCTCGTGGCGTTAGCGGCTCTGTCGTTCATCTTCAGTTTGGCGCCTCTCGACGGCCGAATTATATTAGATAATTGCTTTCTAACTATGATGATCAAGACTGTATAGGTCAAATGAGCTTTGTTTAGAACGTTCACAATGATGAAGATAAATTAAGCTAAAACCAAGTATTTAGTAGATGTTTGTATAGTTATTACGGGTAGTCAGAAGTGTCGTGTTAGGGCCCTTTCCCACGAAAAGATCCCGTTTTTTGCAGGTGCTGTTTTTTGCAGGATCCCGTTTAGTAGTGTACATGTTTAAGTAGTGTTTTACACGTTTGATGTGTGTATAATAACGCCATAAGCAGATGTGTGACGTGGAAGTCGGCGACATGTAATTATGTTGCTAATAATATATGAAGATTAGTTGTTATTTTCTTCGGGAGTAATATTATTTGATGTATCGCTGCGGTGAAATACGAATGTGTGGACCAGTTTGAGATGTAATGCCAACAATGTATTTTCAAAGTAAGGGAGTGAGTATTTAGCTTGAGAAAAGCGTTTCTACGTAGTTATTTTAGTACTTTAAATAGTTATCACATTAATATTATAAAGGCGAAAGTTTGTGAGTGTGTGTGTGTGTCTGTATGTTTGTTACTTCTTCACGCTCAAACGGCTCAACGGATTTATATGAAATTTTGTACACAGATAGTTTATAAATGATAATGATAAATGATAAATGATAAATGATAAATGATAAATGATTTATTTCTGTAAGTAGGTTTGTACAAACACTTTTACATGTCAATCATATTTTTTAAACTAGATGAGGTCGGCGTTTCCTATCTGACTACTCTGAGAAGAAAGGCCGAAACAAACTCAGAGGTCACAGTCTCTTTTAAAGTCCAGACATAATCTTGGTCAGATCATGTGAAGACCATGCAGATTGGTGTCTGAAATGGTCTTTTGAGTAAAGAACCACACAGATTGAGCGGACCTGTCCAGTCAGTGCACGCATTTGTCAAAAATTGTGTAGCTCAACTCAGAACTTGAGGAGCCTTACGATTCGACGAACAATACCAATGAAAGGACATTTGGGTAGGCCGCATAAATTACTCAAACTGCCAGACCATGATTAAAACTAACTAAGAAGGAAAAAAGAAAAAAGAAATGACCCACATAGTCTTCACACTCACAATAATAATAATAAAAAATAAGATACTATACAAAGTAAATATCCATGTCATTGTTTATATAAAATTCATCAATGTCAATGTGTATATAAAAATCCGGACATCATCTTTGATCTTTGAGGACCATGTAGATTGGTGTCTGAAGTGGTATTTTGAGGGAAGAACCACACAGATTGAGTGGACCTGTGCAGTCAGTGCACGCATTCGTCAGTAACCGTGCAGCTCAACTCAGAACTTAAGGAGCTCAACGATTCGACGAGCAATACCAAGGACAGAACATTTGTGTAGACCGCATAAACCACTCAAACTGCCAGACCATGATTAAAACGGAAACAATGACCCACATAGTCCTCACATTCACAATAATTAAAATAATATAAGACTTTAAACAGTAAATGTTCATGTCATGTCATAAATAGATATTTAGAAAGAAAAAAAATAACAAAAGTGTAAATCAGCAAAATAAAAAATAAACAACATTCACTGTCTAGACCTATTGGAGCAGCTCAATCCCAAGCGTTTTTGTCCTCAATATAGTCTTTTACAGTATAATAGGCTTTCTGGCATAGTTTTAGCTTTATAAAAGATTTGAATTTATTAATGCTTAGTTCTTGAATGTGGCTAGGAAGTTTATTATAAAAACGTATACATTGGCATCTAAACGAGCCACCTATTTTCTTGAGCCTTGTTGTAGGAACAACAAATTTATGTTTGTTCCTAGTATTTATATTATGGATATCACTGTATTTCTTAAACAGATTAATATTTTTATGTGCATACAAAAGATTATCATAAATGTACTGAGAAGGCACAGTCATTATATTAATCTCTTTAAATTTGTCTCTGAGGGAGTGTCTGGGACTTAATTTATAAATGGAACGAATTGCCCTTTTTTGTAAAATAAAAATTATCTGAATTTCGGCGGCATTTCCCCACAACAGAATACCGTATGACATCACACTATGAAAATAACTAAAGTAAACTAAACGGGCTGTCTCTAAATCAGTTAAGTCACGAATTTTCCTAACGGCGTATGCTGCAGAGCTAAGCTTTTTTGACAATTTATCTATATGGGGGCCCCATTGAAGCTTGGCATCCAAAGTTATGCCTAAGAATACTGTGGTATTTTCGGGTTTTAACTCTTCACCCTTTATGAGAACACTAGTTTCTACTTGTCTAACATTTGGTATCGTAAACTTAATACATTTGGTTTTTTTTTCGTTAAGAAGTAAATTATTAACATTAAACCAGTTAACTACTTTTGCGAGGGCACTATTTATACTGTCAGTAACCAGCTGTTGACGTTTGAGTTTAAATAAAAGTGAAGTGTCATCTGCAAACAACACTATATCATGTTCATCCTTTATGAGGTAAGGCAAGTCATTGATATAAACAATAAATAAAAATGGTCCAAGTATTGAGCCCTGTGGGACCCCCATTCTTACTACAGATCCGGGTGACCTTTTCCCGTTAACATCAACTCTCTGAATCCTATCACTTAAGTAAGAAGTGAGAAGATCCAGAGAGGCGTTCCGGATTCCGTAGTGGTGTAGTTTCCTGATTAAGGTTTCATGAAGAACACAATCGAATGCCTTGGACAAATCACAAAAGATGCCCAAAGCATCGCATTTGTCCTCCCATGCATTATAAATATGTCCTAAAAGTTCAACTCCGGCATCGGTAGTTGAACGACCCCTTGTAAAACCGAACTGTTTATTATTCAGTAATTTATTGTTATTGAAAAATCTTTGCAATTGATTTAAAATAAGTTTTTCATAAATTTTACTAAAGGTGGGTAGTACGGAAATAGGTCTATAATTAGTAGGGTCTGATGTACTACCTGATTTAAACAACGGTATTATTTTACTGTGTTTCATAAGATCAGGAAACTCACCACATTGAATACAATTATTAAATATAACAGCTAAAGTAGGTGCTACAATGTTTATAATTGTCTTAGCAACATCCACAGAATTACCCCATAGATCTGCAGTCTTTTTAACATTTAACATGTGAAAAGTTTTAATTATATCTGTACAAGTGACAAATTCGAAGTGAAATTCCGAATCACAAACTGGAACGTTTTCCTTAAGTAAAGACTCTGCAGCAGTGGGTGATGAGCTTAGAGATTTAGTGGTTGACACAGGAATCTCTGCAAAGAAATTTTCAAAGGCCGCGGCAACCTGGGAATCTGATCTAATTACATTGTCATCAATAGCAAGGCTGTAGTCACTACTTCGGTTGCATGACCTTCCTGTTTCGCTATTAATGACATTCCAAGTCATTTTAATAATGTTATTACTATTTTTAATTTTTGAACTCAAATAACGTGACTTGGCCATACTACAGACTGTTTTAAATATTTTAGAATAATTTTTAACATATAAATTAAATTCAGCAGTGTTTATACAAATTCGTTCATCATATAATTCATAAAGTCTTTTTCTACTTTTATGTATACCAATGGTGGCCCAGTCACTGAAGGAAGCGTTACTATTGACTGATAATGTCTTTGGAATGAATGTTTTATCAAATTGTCTGCAATACATATTAAAAAAATCATTATATTGTTTGTTAGGGTCATCATTAGTCAACAGAAGTGGTAATTTACTTAAGAGTTTAGTTTTAAATGTTTCTAAGCGTTTAGTTGTTTTTGGGTTAACAGTGATATCTTTTTTAATAACTTTTTTGTTTTGATTTGTAATAGTGATCAGCTGTCCGCAATGATCTGAGTCTATTAAATTAATCATTTCTTTGTGGTTTGGTATAATATCTGTATAAATGTTATCTAGGCATGTGGCACTAGTAGGAGTTATTCTAGAGGGCTCCAAAAATAGGTTAACAAGATTGTATGACTGAAACAAACTTATGATTTTAGTACTTAACCCAGAATTTTCTAACAAATTAACATTGAAATCACCGCAAGTGATGATGGACTTGTTTGTATTACAGATTTTGTGCAACACTTCATCCATAACCTTTTCAAAACAATCATACAATCCTGAAGGAGGTCTGTATACACTTAATATAATGAACTGCTCCAATTCTATACAGGCTATTTCAATTGTCCGCTCAACAGAGAGGCTCACAATGTCCTTTCGGTCCTTAAATTTTAGCTGGTTATGTACTAAAATTAATGAGCCACCATGTATAGCATTTACTCTGCTGAATGAACTACCAACCTGGTGATTACTAAAATTGAACATGAACTGGTGGCTTTTAAGCCAATGTTCTGTCATACAAAGAATATCTACATTATAACAATTCAGGAATAATTCTACTTCTAAGTCTTTGTTTAAAAAACCTTGAATGTTCTGATGCACCAGATTGATACTGTTTAATTTTTTTACACTTTCATTTGAGTTATTAATTGCCTTAGTTCCATTTTTGCTAGAGGTTGCCTCTATTGTCCTAATTTCTAATTTAAATGATGATTAATGTCATTAATTTTGAGCAAATTATTGACAGAACAGTTTAAAATGTCTTTGCATTGCTCAAAAGGAGCAATTTGATTAGCCAAATTTTTGGCTGAAATAGAACAAAAATATGATAGCGACATAGCTATCTGTCTTTTGAGATAGGTAGAAAGATAGTACATAACACGATTGTATCTATCTTTTGTCAAATATAAATTACTATTAATATAATAGTTCGTGTCAATTAAATGGATTAGCTTATCATTGTAAGTTAAATTATGCAATGTCATGTTTATATCATATCTTAACCTATTTTCTTCCTGTGGCAAACTGTTACTATAAGGGAATGTAAATAACACAATTTTTCTTAAACTAAGGTTGCACAATGTTCTATGATATTGGAGCAATTCTCCTTTATTTAAATTTCCCCTATTTCCCATAAAAATTAATAAAGTTGTTTCCGGCTTAAAGTTACATATATAGTCGGGATTAACATATAGAATACTTTTTATCCCGGTATTCCCACGGGATCGACACTTGTGCGGGTGAAACCGCGGGGCGCAGCTATTAAAACATAAATCAAAGTTCAGCCATATTTTACCTTTCGGCCTGCAAACATCTACAGATGAATTAACATTACAATCAAATAGTCAAATAAGTTATCATCACATTTTATATTTCATTTTATGAATTACTAGCTTCTGACCTCGGCTTCGCCCGCGTAAAAAGTAACTTTCAACTATTATCCCAAGGGAACACATTACTGGGATAAAAAGTATCCTATGTGTGAATCCAGGAAATGGTCTACCTGTGTGCCAATTTTTATCCAAATCAGTTCAACGGCCTACACGTGATTGAGTAACAAACATCCAAACGTCTTCACAAACTTTAACGTTTATAATATTAGTCGGATTAATTAATTATCATCAACATTAGTTTTTTTCTTGTCTGTTTATATATGTGTGTACATAAATGGTAAAATAAATAAACAAATAAAATGACCGTTAGATCAATAAAATTAATCAATAAATGTATTCTCCTCTGTGAGCGTAAGCGTAGCTACGGAAGCGGAGAAAGCCCAAAACTTCACTGTCATTTCCAACTCAATAAGACGAAAAGGTCACGTACAATTCTTTTTAATACGGTACGACGGTATAAGGTAATACGAGTATAATTATGTCACGGTCATCCTAGCTCGAGCCTAGTCTAGATACGTATATCGAAACGAGGGCGGAATATTATATCAGGTGTTGGGAGTTGGTTGTTGATAAAAGGGATTTTTTTTCGAGGTTTCATCTCACATACTACGATCCTCAGATCGTAGTATGTAATTAAGCCGCCATGGGAAAATACGTGACTTTATGTAGACAGTGAAATGTACTCGTATTAGACCTAAGAAATGTAAGTAGAATTATTTAACTTGAAGAAAACTCCTTAACTGTTTTAGACCAGGTATACATAGGTGAGTATACATTAGAGCATTTTCGCTTAGTGTATACTCACCTATGTATACATGGTTAGTATACACTAGAGCTTACGAATAAAATAATAATAATAATAATAAATCGTTTATTTATAAAAAGGGGATACATTTACAATTAATACCTTAACAATTACGATAGCGCACAGTTGCTAATTTGCCTGAACTAGGTTGAACCTGTGCTTCAGGCCAGAAAATGCATGAATACTTAATGTAATAAATTAACACTGAGTTTAACGTAAAAACTAAATTAAAACTTAGATAAATAAAAGTATAAAGTAAAAGTGTAAAAGTATAAATGGTACAACACAGGCAAAAGCTCAGTTTCCAAAAGCATTTCCATATAATGTAACATTCCTGCAAATGATCAACAACGCTGCGTTCGACGTAACGCTCCCGACGAGTGAGTATTTACCTGTAACATTTTCTATCTACCTTGCGTTGAACTTGAACAAGTAACGGCCTGCCCTCGGTCCGCACATCTCACTCCGCGTCACCCGCGCTCGTGCGTTTGCTTGATAAAATGTAACACCAATACGCTCGTTGCTTTTAAAATCGGGTTGTAACAAAACATGGAGCGTCATGTTCGAAGTGCGGTTCGATAAAATTTAAAAACGGCGAATACTCGATGTTCTGTTACAAAAGGCCGACACGCGTCGCTACAGTTGCCTCCGCTGTTGACGCGTGTTGCTCGTTTGTATGAGCACTAAGAGAAACGGTGGTAATTTTCTTTCCAAAACATTTAACTGCAAAAAGAATGACTAATGAAACTAACTAATGAACTAATGAATGCCTCATCATGACAATGTTTAACTCTGGAAGCGAAATATTTTAACCAATCCAAATTAAAAATATTTTTATCTGGGTTAAAATATTTCGCTTCGGGATCAAAAGGAAAGTTTAATTACCTATCTTGTATAGATTATACCCGGGTTCATCAAACTGTCGTGAACTCTGTTAATTAGAAAATAGGCTTAAATTGTTTGTCATTATACCAACATCGAAGTTTAACAAAGATATAATAACTCCACTATTTTAACTAGGTACACCACAAAACATAACATAGCGTCTGATTCCCGAAAAGGGTAGGCAAGGGTGCTTAATATACTCACTTTGCCAGTAATATTCAAGTCCCATGTATGAGGTCCCACAAATCCACACTCCAGATTACTCTTGAGAAATTGTCATTAGAAAACCCAAGAACACTTTGCTTAGCCAGAAAATTGCCTGAACTAGGGTTGCCAGGTCTTATAACCGAAAAGCCGGACAGACCAGACAGTTTAGCCGGACATTTGGGTAAAAAAGCGGACACCCTTAATTTTTTAGTCTTAATATAACACGACATTTTTTTAAAAGTAAAACAAGGCTTTTTTATCCATAAAATCTTAAATTTATAATAAAATATCAATAAAATTGAATTAAACTGTGTTCTTTATTATTAAGTAATCATTTAATATTCATTACATTACAATATTAATTTCAATAAGTGCAATAGTGGTTTAACATTAACTACTGTTGCAATTTGCAATAGAAAACAAATTAAAACACTACGTTTATTAACCACAAAATCTTTTTGAATTCCACGCGATCGTCAAATTTAAAAAGCCGAACAGGCCGGACACGCAACTAAAAAACCTGACTGTGTCCGGCTTTAACCGGACGCCTGCACCCTAATTGCGTAACACACTATTACTATCAATTTGGATCATTTTGAAGTATATTGCTAATCCATTGCTCCGTTGCTAAAAATGTACGTAAATAACGCAATGAATGTTGTTGAACTGTCAAAATGAAACCCATTGCTACTGATAGTGTTTTATGCAATTACCCTGCTGGCACCCTAGCCTGAACCCTACGTCGTAATCAATAGTCAACAGTCGCGCTTCCGACCACTGGAGCAACGAGGAGAGTCAAATAATATAAGATTTAAACATTTAGAACTAGGCATTGTATGTTTATTTTATTTCTTGTTGTGTTATTTATATCTCGTCGTATACTGCACGGGTTGACGTCGTCACGTCAGCGTTGGGGCTCTGTCTCGCATAGGATCGTAGATTTATGCTGAACGATGGCCGTTGACGTGACGCATATTTTGCCCCAACATGCTTTTTTCGGTTTGTGATCTTTCTCTACGTCATGTTTGCCGCAAATAAACGTATTTTCTTTCTTCTTTCTTTATTCATCGTTATTGCCTAACAAAAATCGTCGGCACAAAACGTAGATAAATCACAACTAAACACAAACTCTTGTAGCGTGTAGGTAACCTTTAAGTAATCTTATCAGTGTCTTTTACGGTAAGATTCCCCAAAGAATAAAATCTTCTTTGATGAATAATGTATCAAACGTATGAGATCGCGACATTCAAAAGTTGCCCAATTTGCCGACGTAATACAATCCCAAAAGTTTTAGCCCATGACTGCCTGTCTGAACTATGTTTTAACTATGTTTACTTTAAAAAACAGCCAGACTACCTACAGAACTTTTATAAAGACATTCTTGTTTCTTTATTTTATTTTGTTATTAGGAACAACAAACAGCTACATTATGCAATATTAAAAACAGAAAAACATAAAAAATAACTTAAGTAATAATGTAACCCACAGCGCTGTTCACAGATTACCATTAATAAATAAAACCTTGGTCACTAGGAGGAGAACTGTTAATGCATGACAGTTACGGTAATATTATAAAAACAATAAAAAAAAACAGTTAAGAAACCACCGGAGATTAAACATTACCAGCACAGTTTTTTTAGTTCTTCAGCAAAATTTAATTGCAAACAAAAGGGTAGCTCCAAAAATGGAAAATCATTATCATTACATAGTATAAAACAAAGTCGCTTCCCTGTCTGTCTGTCCCTGTATATGCTTAGATCTTTAAAACCCCGCACGGATTTTGATGCGGTTTTTTTTAATAGATAGAGTGATTCAAGAGGAAGGTTTATATGTATAATACATGCATAATATAGTAGAGAAACACTGATAATTTTAGAGGTTTCTAATGTGATGTCGTAAATAAACACATTTTTTTGCGGTTACATTGTAAACGCTGGCTGAACAATTCGAGATATATCAAAATAATGTACTACAGTATTGTACACCTTAAAAAGGTCTACAAAAAAGTCCGCGATGGTATATGTCTATCTCTTAGGGATAACCCACAATAACCATTTTTTATCCTTAACTTTTTACGAGAAATAATGGCTTATTTAAGAAGCAATATCAGGCAATACAGCATTAATCCTTATCCAATTAAGTACCTTAAAAACATTGTGCATTTCATATAGATCATTACAGCATGTAATTTAAATGAATATTTTCGAAGATATTACAGATTTAAAATGCGGGCGTTATCGGCCGGGGAGCCGGCCGGTGGCGCTTGAAACTACCCAACGAATTTTGATGGTTTTTTTTTTAATAGATAGAGTGATTCAAGAGGAAGGTTTATACAAGCATAATATAGTAGAGAAACACTGATCATTTTAGAGGTTTCTAATGTGATGTCATAAATAAACACATTTTTTGCGTTTACATTGCAAACGCTGGCTGAATCCTACGAGATAGATCAAAATAATGTACAGACGCCAGCACATCAAGCTACCACAATCTGTCAGATTTCTTTAATGGATTTTCAACTTTAGTGCTAAAGCATAAGGTTCAAAGTTGATTGGGAAAATCTGACAGAGTCGGGTAGCTTGATGTGCTGGCGTCTGTACTACAGTATTGTACACCTTAAAAAGGTCTACAAAAAAATCCATAATGGTATATGTATATCTATATATATATATATATATGTATATATATATGTCTATCTCTTAGGGATAACCCACAATAACGATTTTTTATCCTATACTTTTTACGAGAAATAATGGCTCTAACATTATCAGTGTTTCTCTACTATATTATGCATGTATTATACATATAACTAAACCTTCCTCTTGAATCACTCTTAGGTATCTATAAAAAAAAACCGCATCAAAATCTGTAGCGTAGTTTTCAAGATCTAAGCATACATAGAGACAGACAGACAGCGGGAAGCGACTTTGTTTTATACTATGTAGTGATCAGCATTGCACCCGTGCGAAGCCGGGGCGGGTCGCTAGTAAAATAATAATAATAATAGTCCTCCAGATCGAATTTCGGCCATCGCGACTAATCTCAGCAAAAACCAGCCTTCGGCGCGGGAGATATTATAGTGCACAAGTGTGTGCGCAGACACAGGCGCACTCTGTCTTTTCTCACTCTCATAGTCCGATAGGACGGCAATCCGACACGACCGTAGAGAAAAATATATGTAAATATATAGAATGGTAAGTTGAAGCTGGCCCCGGATGGTACCTACTATAAATGTGTATGCTACCAATTTTTAGATACCTACTCAAAGGAAACATTCGATTTTGCCTCTTTTTAAGCAGATAAGCCTGTGTTAGGAATCTCCGCTCTTGCATAACTTAACTAAGTATCATTTACTTAGCACACGAACGCGCGAACGTAAAAATATCGTGGCGGGATTTTATCACGCACTGGATTTTCAACTCTCGGTGTTGAACCAACGCGCGCGCGCGTATTCTACGTAAACTCAAATACCTAACTGTTTTATGTATTCTTCAATAAATTCACGTCTAGATCATTTTAGAATTAGAATCGAATAAACGTGTTCGATTGGTTGTCGGCACACGGGAAAATTTCGCCGATAAATCCGTTTAATCCAATTTCCGTGCAAATTGATTACAACCTCGAATTCATTGCAAACTAATTAAATGTTTTACGTTTTCTAATATTTACTGAATTAGTTTTAAATGTTTTAATGGAGCTATAACTAGATTTTAAAACGAATTCATCTATCACGATGGTTATCTTTAATGGGTGGAGATGAAAATACCCTGTCTACTCTCTTTGATGATATGCTCTCGACAAAGTAGGCGCTCAAAAGTAGCCAAAATAGCACATACTTTAATTGCTATTTGGGATGCGTTGAGATAGCCAGCGAAATTTCAATTTTCTTATTTTTTTTTTTTTGCAATTTTCAAGTCAGTGTCAGATTGTAAGTAAGGTACTTATGTGATCATAGAATTTTAAAAATATTTTGATTAAAAATTATGAAATGCGCACCTGAAGTCGCCGGGAACAGGTGAACCCAACTCTTACGTATTTTTACGCTTTTGCACAATATCCTGTTTTCTTATCCTTTCAATTAACATTGGATTTTCTTTGTAGGCAACTACGTTTGATTTGAACATGAACACGCCATGTTACGATATTTTCAAATAAAAATGTTCAAACTTGATCCTTCCAAGAATTTGACACCTTCGTTTGAATAAAATTAATCAGAAAACGTACAAATATCCGCAGTTTCTTTTTGGAGTAGTCCATTGCCCTTTTGTAACATGTATCTATGCCGTAGGCTGGTCTCTGAAATACTTATTTCAATTTATACAACCTTCCTTTTTGTTTACCCTAAGACTCTTAAAGGGTCATTGTCTTCTTCATTATAAGTCCTATCAAATAATCATAGTCGTTCATAGTGATGAGTACAATGATCCCTTGTGAGGTTTAGATTAAACAAAATGTAAGGTCAGTCAGGGAAATTAAGAGCAAATTGAAAACCCACGTTGTTTTGTCGTGTTCATACAACGTGTAACGTTAATTTATGCGCAAAACCTCAGACACCCCAACTGATTTTTAATTCAATTTACCTACCTATTTCAGAGAGAAAATAAGTCATTAAAAAATTGTAAAGGTTTTATGTGCTGTTTTAGTTTTACTGGCCATTCTGATCGTTTCTTGCGTCTGCGACGACGCTTTATCGAGGGAGGAGTCGTCACCGGACCGCTGCGCCGCGCTGATATTGGTTTGCTTGACCTATTAATAAATAGACACGGCAATGAAGATTTTTTGAAAAATGTGACCTATATTAAAAATTGGTTCAATTAATTCTGCTCGTTATTCTGATCAAACTATTTTCAGGTTTTGTGCATTTAACGTTGTATACATTTCATGCAATTGTCAAAGAATGATAGTTGTGGTTTGCTTTTGCCCATATCCCAATATATTTGCGGTCGGCGCAACATGTATTTTTCTTCCATACTTCTCTATTAGTTGTCCTTTCAGTAGTCACCCCCTTTCTAGACGCCCTTACTTTCTAGTTATGCTCTGAATATACGGAAAATTAAAGTTGGTGGTCAATTTGCTTAGCAATGAATTTCCCTGTCTTTATAATCTGTAAAATAAATAGTAATGGTCGGAATATGCCGCAGTCGTGTAACTTAGGTCGTCCTCCTACTTTACGATACTCATTAATCCTGCCATTTGTTAAATAGAAAATACCAAATAGTGTGTGTTGTAGTATCTACTAAGTTAGTATCTAAGTAATAAATATGTGTTGTTTGAGGTGATGCTACTGAAAGTTCCAAGCTCGTAGCCAATTTCTGGGCTAACTGTATACAGATTGCCATCGACACACTAAGAAGAAGTGTGTTGTGTAGTTAGTATACCTAGTTTAGAGAAAAAATGACTAACACAAAAATACACAAAGCTTTCAAACAATCACTTCTACAGGCTAGAAGCACATTTATACGTATATTATAATTAAGGTTACAAACTTATTATAACATGAGGCATTTAATAATTTAATATTAAAATATGAAATTATTATTATCATGGGGCCCGAGTGCGCGTCTCCCTTTTAAAGAAATTTCTCGCCGGCTGATCGAAACTTCACGTGACCAGAGGGCTGGGTCGTTCTTTGGCCAAAGAATTACCATTGCCATTCAACGTGGCAATGCTGCCAGTCTTCTGGACACGTTTCCGGATGACGGCGATGCGGACGAGTGCTTCGACGCCTAAATCCTTTTGTTATTATGAATTATTGTGATAATATAATTTATAAAAAATGACAGGGCAGCAGCAAATACTCAATTACGCGCTCATCGTATGCTGCGGTGTATAATAGTAGCGACCTTTGTAAAACAAACCTCGTCCGAAGAATCACATAATAGGTATATGGTGTGAGTGCTTTCGCTTCCCTTACTTCTGACGCCAATGTACCGCTGTTTTGTTCCAGTTTGAAGGGTTCCAGTGTACAAGCACAATGGATTAAAAATGTCCAAATCATTTTTAATTCGAGACACAACGGCTCAGCCAAGCATAAATTAGCCTAAAATCATAATGCTTCTTTGTTTTTAATGGACATCCCTTTGTGTAGGCATTCACATAGGTGTACATTCGTTCACAGTCATTTTACCTTTGTCAGCAGTAACCCACCTTAACCACCACCTTATTGTAACCACCTTATTGTAACGAGAACAATGATCACCTTGATTTTGACAGTGACACAAAATCAGAGGTAAAACAACTGGGCTGTAGACTGCGAAGAACAATATTAAAGCTGTTTACCTAGTTCAGAATATTCCGATAGGCATACATATGTATGTAAAAACACACTGACAGCTTGACAAAGCTTTATAGTCAAATTTTTAAACCACTTTAGTTGAAGGAAGGGCCCTTTGGGCTTTAGAAGCTCTGCTAGATCCCTGTTGACATGTTTTTGTCTTTTTTTTTTATAATATTACACACATTAGGGAGCTGTGGTTGCCAAGTGGTGACGGCCGTAACTTACGAGTTGTAGGTCGTAGGTTCGAACTCAGACAGGCCCTTTACTTTGTATAAATTATTTCATCACCACTGCTCTTAAAACGGTGAAGGAAATCATCGTGAGGAAACCGGCATTTCCTAGAATCAAAAAATTCGAAGACATGTGACATCTACCAACCCGCACTGGGCCCGCGTGGTGGATTACGGCCCACTCCTTCTCGAATATTGAGAGGAGGCCTGTGTCCCAGTAGTGGGAATATTATAGGCTGTTTATGCAATTATGCTAACTTTACACACGCACACACATATACACGTATTTTACTGGTGTACAATAAAGTTTAAATAAAGAAATGAACAAATACACTGCAGCTTGAATTTCTGTTTCACATTTTTTTTGTTTGAGACAACTTAAAAACCCAGGATTAAGAAAATGTAAAAAACGATTGTGTCGGGAAAAACATTACAAATTACAAAACAATTCGAAAAGACTCTATTTTAATTATATTTGCTGAACCTAGCATGGAACCATAAATATGACTGTTTTATTTTATATTTCTATGCACGGAACAATGGAATAAGAACGAAATAAATATTTATTATTATCACACTAATATTATAGAGGCGAAAGTTTGTGATTGTGTGTGTGTTTGTATGTTTGTTAATTCTTCACGCTCAAACGGCTGAACGGATTTGGATGAAATTTGGTACACAGATAGTTTATAACAGGGAAACACATAGGATTTCTCACTTTTTATCCCGATATTCCCACGGGATCGACACTTATGCGGGTGAAACCGCGGTGTGCAGCTAGTTATTCAATAAGTATACAAGTTGTAACTTAAATAACGCACAACCTCTTAAGGGGTCATTGTACTCATCATTATGAACAACTTTTACTATGGGACCAAACCTGAAATCGCGAAAAAAAAAACAGATGTTCCCTACATTTATGTTCGCATAACTCGTCAAAATGTAGGGAACAGCTGATTTTTTTTCGCGATTTTCGGTTTGGTCCCATAGTAAAAGTTGTTCATAATGATGAGTACAATGACCCCTTATGAGGTTGTGCGTTATTTAAGTTACACCTTGTATATGTCTCTAAATTATATGATAAAAAGCCTGAACGTGTAAAGTTTTTGATATAAGAAACCTTATGGCGCGCGTTAAAGAAGCCTCACAAACAGGACTGCTTAATTTTCCTTAAATCTGATTAGAAAACAAAGGTAAACAAAACGGATCCGTTTTGCATAATACCCATGAGCATTAACAAAAAAACTTATAATAATAATAATCATCATTTTAGTATCTTATATTTCTTAGTTTCCGTTTTCAGTATGCCGCAGTGCTAACTGCTATTTCCATCATACTTACATACATAAACTCACGCCTTCTTCCCATGGGGGTAGGGTAGGCAGAAACGACAGAACGCTACATGCTACGATCGTTACAAACTCCTTTTGCCTCGTTTACGTTCCCTAATTGCGTAACACACTATTACTCTCAAGTTGAATAATTTTGAAGCATATTTCTAATCCATTGCTCCATATTCCATCCATATCCATTGACGGCACGGTTGGCGCAGTGGTTAAGCGATTGACTGCTGCGCTGCGTGTCGCGGGTTCGATTCCCGCACGGAACAAATATTTGTATGACCTACATGTATTTGTTCCGAGTCTGGGTGTTTTTCTATCTATAATATGTATGTATTTACAAAAAAAAAAAATGTATATAAGTAGTTTATCAGCCATCTTGTTACCATAACACAAGCATTAGGTTGCTTAGCTTGGGACAAATGGTGCTGTGTGAAATGTCCAGGGATTTATTTATTTATTTATATGTTCGAAAAATGTGTCTGCTCAACAACGCAAATAACGCAATGAATGTTGTTGAATTGTCAAAATGAAACCCATTGCTGCTGATAGTGTGTTACGTAATTAGGGTGCGCCGGTTGCAAGTACTACGCACCTGACCTTTCTGAAGAATATCACCAATAAGGTATATTATGTCCTCCTGGGGACAATATTTTGCTTTATGATAGAAATAGTGGGACCACTATTTCTATCATAAAGCAAAATATTGTCAACTAGGATCCGCCCGCAACTCCGTTTGTGCAGAATTCGGAATTCCCGCCGTTGAAATTTTGATCTCCAATTTCACCCCCTTAGGGGAGGAATTTTTTAAATAAGGTGGTTAATGTTATTGGTTTATTTATATATGTATAGAAATATAGATTAGGTAGGCTTAATACATTCGTGTTTGTGAAACCATGGAAATACAAATAAAAAATTTCAACACAATCGGTCAATCCGTTTAGTAGTTGACATACCGACAGCAGCGCCACCTACCGGATCTAATTGTATTTTTAAAATAATCCAGGAAACCATCGAAATACCCACATAAAATTTCAACCCAATTGGTTCAGCCGTTTAGAAGTTACGTGAAAAAGATAAGTAATTCATACTACCCGTTGTCCTATTACCCGTTTTCCCGTAGGAATGAAGCATTTTCCTATGTTCATCAGGGATAATCGGCTTCTAATGGTAAAACAATTTTTCAAATCGGTCCAGTAGTTTCGGAGCCTATTCAATACAAACAAACAATCAAACTTCCTACTTACCACTTTTAACTTAAGCACTTTTTCCTATTTTATAACACTATTTAGTGACAAATGCTTGCACTGAATGGAAAGGTCCAATCAAAATCTGTGAGGTTATTTCCTCAAAAAACCATTTCAGGCAGTAATCTACATGGTCCTCTTATGAGCTGACCAAGATTATATCTATCTGGACTTTAATAGAGACTTTGACCCTTGAGTTTCTTTCGCCATTTCTTCTCATTGGTATTCAGTTAGGAAATGTCGACTCCATCTAGCTTATTTTATTTGAATAATATGACGTGTAAAAGTGATTCCGAAATCCTATTTACAGAATAAACATTTTCATTTCATTCCCGAAACCACTTAAAATCACGTTCAAGACAACCGTCTTGGCGTACTTGGGTCGCAAGATAACCCTTTAATACGCAATACGCCGCGAGTACGTGCGTACATACCTACCTAAAAGAAAGGTATTGGCGGAACGAATAAAATTCCACGAATATCTTTTTAGCAGGAAGCGAACCTTTATTGTAAAGTAGGTTTAGCCTGCGGCTTCGCCCGAGTGGATGTCGGAAAATTTATTTACTTTATTTATTTATTTATCACAAACATAAAAAGTAATATAAAATATTATTATTATGTAAAATATCTCACGGGAACCTACTACCGGGTTTAAAAGTACCCTATGTGTTAAACCAGGTTAAACTATACGTGTGCCAAATTCACTCAAATTCGTTCAGCCGCTTTTGCGCTAATTCGGAACACACATCCAGACAAATACACAAACGAACAAACATTCTTACTATTTTTGATTATGTATAGATATATGAAGATGTGTGCGGTTTTAACCACGACTCTGTTGTTATTATACAACGTGTAACGTTAAATGCGCAAAACCTGAGACACCCCAACTGATTTTTAATTCAATTGACCTATTTCACAGAGAAAATAAGTCATTCAAAAAATTGTAAAGGTTTTATGTGCTGTTTTAGTTTTACTGGCCATTCTGATCGTTTCTTGTGTCTGCGACGACGCTTTATCGAGGGAGGAGTCGTCAGCGGGCCGCTGCGCCTGACATTGGGTTGCTTGACCTATTAATAAATAGACACGGCAACGTTTTTAATGAAGATTTTTTGAAAAATGTGACCTATATTAAAAAGTGGTTCAATTAATTCTGCTCGTTATTCTAATCAAACTATTTTCAGGTTTTGCGCATTTAACGTTACACGTTGTATATGTTACTAGCGGCCCGCCCCAGCTTCGCACGTGTGCAATGTTTTTTTTTTTCGAATTTCCGAAATATTCTTTCATATAAACCTGGTCCTGGCAATACCGAACACAACAAACAAAGAATGATCCAATTTGCTGCAGTCATTCGGAAGTTATGCGCGTACAGACATTTCGGCGACTTTGTTTTATACTGTGTAAGGATTATATGCAGAATTGCCAAAAATCCAAGAAAGGAATCAGCAAATGTGATACGAATCATTTACATAAGTTTTACACTAGAATTCCTGTGTTCTCAAAAACTGTTTAACCCACTTATACTTTCAAGGAACGTGTGGTCTTGTATACATATTTATTAGGTGCCGAAAACACGTGACTCTTGCTCTGAAAGTTGCAGTAATATTTTAGAAATTAAGCTACAAGTTTTTTCGTTGGAAGCAAATTTAAAAAAATCAAGAAAAATGATGTAATAATATATTACGTACATAAATGATTAAATAAATTTCATTAACCCTTCGTATGCCGGAACGCAGGTCTGCGCTCCTATTTTTAAAAGCTTCAAACGTAGATCTGCGCGGTTTTAACTTTACTCAAAAAATTTTCTTTTAATTAATTTATTTACTTAATCAAGATAATATTTACATAACATAAGCTAAAATTAATTAAAAAGCTAACAGACTTAAAATAAAAATAATAATATGTACAAGTATATAAAAAGGAGGTTAGCACGGCACGCCAGCATCAATGATATCATCCGTCGTGCTCTTGTCACCGCCGGGGTGCCAGCTGTTTTAGAACCCAATGGCTTGGCGCGCGACGATGGGAAGAGACCAGACGGAATGACCATAATGCCTTGGAAGGTAGGTAGGCCTTTGGTGTGGGATGCAACGTGTGTCGACACCCTTGCGCCATCCCATCTTCCAAGCACGGTGGGCTGTGCTGGTGCGGCTGCTGCAGGTGCGGAAAACCTCAAACGGCGCAAATACTCCAATCTCTTTGGAACTTATTTGTTCGACCCGTTTGGGGTTGAAACACTAGGGCCATGGGGTCCGAGTGCCCACCTATTATTTCGGGATATCGCCAAGCGGATGGTCGACTCCTCACGTGACCAGAGGGCTGGCCTATTTTTTGGCCAAAGAATCAGCATTGCCATACAACGTGGTAATGCTGCCAGCCTTTTGGGCACGTTTCCTATTGACAGCGATACGGACGAATTTTTTGATGCCCTTTGATCATTTGCCCTCCTTTTTATATACTTGTACATATTATTATTTTTATTTTAAGTCTGTTAGCTTTTTAATTAATTTTACTCAAAAAAACAATTTTATTAGTTTTTTCGAAAAAACAACCAAATTAATGTAAATATGTACGTGCTTTTTCGAAAAAAGTAATAAGATCGCGCAGATCGTTCCGAATTTGGAGCGCAGACCTGCGTTCCGGCCGGCATACGAAAGGTTAAACAAAATGGCCGCGACAGTGGAGCGGATAACATGATAGATTTGCTATATAAATTGTAGGTTCATACAGAGTCATATACTTCTGACAGCCAGCTTGGATTAAACTTGTGTTATGGGTCTCAGGGCTCTCAAGTTAACTCCAGTTAGACAAATAGAAATTCTAAAGGACATTGCTCAGCGCCCATACATTCTTCGCCCTGGAACAAAGAGCGTCAGAAAATTATGTTTTGTATTGTCGATCATTAGTAAACTCCTATAAGATCTTATTTTTATAGGGGACTAGCTGCAGAATAGATATATTTTTAAAAAAAGTATCAGATTTTGAGGTTATAACCGAACCAGAAAGTATGATTTTTCATCGCTCCGAGTGATTTTTAAGAAACTGAAAAATAATATCATAATACATTTAGCTATTTTTAGTACCTACCCATATAATTAGGTACCTATGCATTTTTTTCTAAAGCCTAATCCCTAACCTTTTTCGGCACGACATGATGTTTGGCAAAGATGGCGGCGATTAATGTTATTAGTCGCGTAAAATACATTATAATGTTCATTTTGGCATGCAGCTAGTCCGTGTTACAAAACTATTTGCAACTAATATAATAAAATAGACAATTAATTATCGTGTATGTCCAATACTTGTGTTGCACAGGGCGATTCTGGACAATGTCATTTCACAGTAAAAGAATCATAATGTGTTTCAAGGTTTATCGTCTGTTTTAAAGGGTTCAAAAAGTTCAGAAATCTTGTGGTGCACAAAGTTCCATACTTAGGGATAAGTACATACAGCAATATTTACGTGTCTGACAGCCGGCACGTATTGTTTACAAACATACCCGCCGCACTGATTAACTTAATCTCATTAGCACCTGTCAACACGAAGATGGGACAGGCATGGCCGTAACACGGGGATTTGGATCAACTAAACAAACATTCAGATACGATTATGATAAATGATAAATGATAAATGATAAATGATAAATGATAAATGATTTATTTTCTGTAAGTAGGTTTGTACAAACACTTTTACATGTCAATCATATTTTTTTAAACTAGATGAGGTCGGCATTTCCTATCTGACTACTCTGAGAAGAAAGGCCGAAACAAACTCAGAGGTCACAGTCTCTTTTAAAGTCCAGACATAATCTTGGTCAGATAATGTGAAGACCATGTAGATTGGTGTCTGAAATGGTCTTTTGAGTAAAGAACCATACAGATTGAGCGGACCTGTCCAGTCAGTGCACGCATTTGTCAAAAATCGTGCAGCTCAACTCAGAACTTGAGGAGCCTTACGATTCGACGAACAATACCAATGAAAGGACATTTGGGTAGGCCGCATAAATGACTCAAACTGCCAGATCATGATTAAAACTAACTAAGAAGGAAAACCTAAAAAAAGAAATGACCCACATAGTCTTCACACTCACAGTAATAATAATAAAAATAAGATACTTTACAAAGTAAATATCCATGTCATTGTTTATATAAAATTCATCAATGTCAATGTGTATATAAAAATCCGGATATAATCTTTGAGGACCATGTAGATTGGTGTCTGAAGTGGTCTTTTGAGGAAAGAACCACACTGAGTGGACCTGTGCAGTCAGTGCACGCATTCGTCAGTAACCGTGCAGCTCAACTCAGAACTTAAGGAGCTCAATTTCATTGGCAATTCGATTATTAAATTATCTGACCTACCCCGGTGACGCAGCTGATTTACAACACTTTTAGATTGATTTCAGGTAAATTTTTTGATTGCTGATTAATTACATGACGACGATGCCTCTCTGCCAAACCTCGTGATCGCAGTTTAGCTCGCTACTCGTCACCTCCGTGTAAAACAAATGCATGCTAATAGACACGCAAGCACATACCAGCCGGTCGATTCTGTAAATATCTCACCGTGAAATCATAAGTGAAGTGAGCACTTAATAGTGTTAATCCCTAGCGAATGACAGCTCACTCCACGCTCACTTCACCCAAGCTTTCACGGTGAGATGGTTACAGAATCGCACGGCAGGCATCGAGATAAACCCCCAAGCAGTCCGCGATTTATCGCAATGAGGTATCCTTCGGCATGTAATTACATACATAACATCAAAATCAGAAGTCATTTATTCAAACTAGGCTGAGAATCAGCACTTTTAGAAAACGTCAAAATTACAAGACAGTCAGACCCCAAAATGCCCGTCCGTCACCGCTGCCTAGTGCTTTGGCTGGGAAGAAGAAGTCGTGCAACAAACACCCCAGCAGCACAGATGGCTGTTTCAGTTAGAACTTGAAGAACTTCCATACAATAGCAACGCCAGTATTCCCATGAGAGGTTAGGCAGAGATGTTGTGTGGTTATAGTAGTCCCACATTTCGCCCCTCGTGGTTGAAACCCATGTAATACGGGGCGAACCTATTGCCAGCCACGAACCAGGCACGAATGTAGACTCCGAGCTGCTACTGGGAAATTCCTTCCAGCATTTTATATCAGGAAAACCAGTTGCACAATAATTCTAAGATAGAAGGATTTTAACAACAACATTGTTGAGTCATTGGAGGTACATATGCAGAATTGTTTGTGTCGGTTAAGAGCAATGATGAATAACATGTTATCACATAATTATTACGTAAGTCTTAGGAATATAATTTACATATTAAGCAAAACTATACTAACTATGTTATATATTATTAGATTATTAGAATAAATATGTTATATATTATTTGCCAAAAATGTAAACAATTATGACTTTATGGAACAATAACTTTTAACATGACATTATGTCAGATAGCTTGAGGATTTTGGAGCTGACATGAATTCTGGAGTGGACGACAATCCATCAACAAAAATGACTTATAAATGTTAAGACAGACAAATTGCAAAAAAAAGGCATAAGAAAATAGTTTGAATTTAAAAGGTTCAGACTGCAACAGACCGATAGCATAACTAATTCAGATCAGTCCAATCGCTCCAATACACGTCAATCCTGATGTTCCATGCCACTCATTCTGCCAATCTATCTATCATAGCTTTTATGTATCGTGAGTTCGTGACTTAAAATCAGTGAACGGTAATGTAGCCTGTTAATAATTTTTAAGAAGACTCCCTTATTTTGTCATGAGTTGTATAATCGACCCATCCAAAGCAGTGTGAGTTTGGACCCACACTCACGCTGAGCTTTGGATGACTATAGAGCTCCGACACAGTATTTGCTGCACCTTCTCTCCTACCCGTCGTGCACAACTACCTGCATCATCCAGGACTTGACATGAGTCAAACCATAGAGCTATCCAAGTCGCTACGTAGGTACTGGTTGAACAAAAATAAGCCATCGTCAAGACAAAGAATAAGAATAAAAACATGTGCTGTGGGTTCCCCATATCACAGCGTGATGCTGAGTGGAAACCTTATTGTAACAATAGCTGCTTCATAGAAGAGTTATCATCGCATCGTGATCGAGGTAAAGAGGCATTCGGCCCAATCAGCAATTTTTTTTATTGCTTTTATTAACCCCCCTTCAGGCCCCTTTCAGGAACACTGGGTGGGGACAGTCCTAGGTCTGAATTAATAATTTTATTTCTGTCTTGAGAACTAACAATACTAACCTATTTACTTATAAGCATTATTGTTACTAACACCAAAATACTAACAATATAATGGACCTAGTCTGAAATAAAGTTTTATTATTATTATTAAAGCATTGCCTCAGAGTTAGTCATCCTCAGACGAAACCAAGCGCTCTGTCACGTGACAGATCCGCATATATGACCCCGTTTGACTCCGCTATCGGTCTCCAGAATAGATTTATAAATTACACTTAATTATCCGCTGTTTACCGCTCGCTAATTAAAGCGATTTTATGATGCCGCCAGCTTGATAAACGTGCAATAAAATTTTACAAATAGACTTGAGACAAGGAAGGATGTCTTTATTCAGTAAGGAGTAGGAAAAGGTGGGAGGCTTGTGGCTAACAAGGAAACCTCGCGAGGTGTCCCTCACCGATTAAGTTGCGGCTTTACTATAATAATCTACATGAAAAATAATGAGATACGTATTTTTTCTTTTTTGCTAACAAACGTTTTAAAGGGGTGAAAATCACCCTCAAAGTTCGTACCCCAAAATGATGGTTTGCAGTTTTCACATATTTCAAATAAAATTTTTCCAAAATGACTTTAACCATTAAAAAGAGCATAAAAAATTATAAGGTATTTTTCATAATTTTTTATGCTCTTTTTAATGGTTAATAGTAATAGTATATCGGAAACCCGAAATACGTGTCTAGTATTTTTATGTAAAGAATCTGTGTACAAAATTACAAAACTGTATCATGAAAAATCACGAAGTTATAAACTTATTATGTTACCTGATTGTCCGTACAAAAGTTGGTTACCACTTTCCAGGCGCCGCCGCCGGCTGACGATATGTACTTAGTGTCGCTCGGTGTCCAACTTGTTAACGTTTTTAAATATTTTTGGGACAAAATATAACATGTTGTAAAAATTATTGGAATCGATTCAGTTACTTATTCTGAACAAACTATATTCATTTTTGCAATATAGTAAAAATAATGTTGTATAATACTCACACACACATTCAGCTATTCCTTTCGTTCTCACTCAAACAATCAAAGCAACATTAACATATCCATAAATTCAATACCTAAGCATTGTATTTACTTATGAATCAACAAGAAATTCGAGCAATTTCAGGACCGCTGTAACACAAAAAGTACTCGAAGCTCGGCAATATACGAAATTAATCGTATTACAAAGCTCGATGAGAGGATCAAATAAAGACTTCCATATGTACTAATTAGGAATATGCTCTCAAGGTTAGAAACTGGGTTAATTTAATTGGTTTCAATATGTATTTTGCCCACGCTTATTACTCGTACCTAATCAATGACTAAATATAATCTGACTAGCTTTCTAGACAGAGTGTAAGTAGCACTAATTTGACAATATAAGACCTTTCTTGTTGATTGATAAATCCTAACTTAATTTTATAAATGTGAAAGTAAGTACCAATAACGTTATTATGATAATAGATGGCGCCACGTGTCTTTCGAATCATGATTGAATTATATTAGAAACTTTAGAGCTTAGATATTTTTTTTATTTTTTATTTAAGCCTAATACATTTTGTGAGTCTAGAGCGATAGATCGGTTTTTCATCCTCCTAATTATAATATTATAGACAAGGGCAAACATTGCAGGTAGCAGGAGTGCATTTGGAAAAGCCATGTTATTCCCACGGCCAGCTATATGTAGCATGTTTGCGTGTGTCCAACGCCCAGAATTTTTATGTATTAGCGCCAACATGGTAAGCGAATATTTTGTTTTGAGCAAATGTCTGCAGTTCTGCCGATATTCAATCAAAAGTGAAAACATTATTCACTACAACGAGAAAATGAACACTAGTCCTAAACAAAAGATCAGTAACCAACCGAGCATGTCCAACGCCGAGCGATTGGACATTATTATCGTTGACGTCCACGGCATCACGGCAAAAATGTCCCCACTGCTGGGACACTGTTCCCACAGCTGGGACATAGGCCTCCTCTTCGAGAAAGAGAGTGGGCTGTAATAACCACGCAGACTCAGCCCGGATTGGTTGCGTCCACGGCAACACGATAACATAGGGAAATAAAATGTATTGAAATACCAAACTCCGAAGATTCTTTTAAATTTCCGTCCACAATAACTTTATAACGTGACCGTATTTCCATACATTTTATAGGTAATACTTCCGCTTTATCGTGATGGGGTGGACGTCCTAGATAATATCGTCACGATATAAATTAACAAAGCGCACCATTCTCATGACATAAACCAAAAGTAAGAAAAAGCGGAAGGTAATAAATCCTACATTAAAATACTCTCTTCCATTGATAACATAAAGTGAATTGAATTCTGGAGTGCGTCTAAATATAAACTCTAAATGTTAAAGTAATTTGATTTACGTATCTCTCAGTCTTCAATCACGCATCCGTCTTAATATATTTTTGATAAGCCACCGTGAGACGTAACATCAGACATGAGGATTTTTTTATTATTATAGGACTAGCTGCCCCGTGGTTTCACCCGCATAAGTCTCGATCTCGTGGGTACATAGGGATAAAAAGTATCCTATGTCCTAATCCAGGGCATGATGTACCCATGTGTCAAATTTGATCCAAATCCGTTCAGCCGTTTTAGCGTGAAAGCGTAACAAACAGACATACGAAAAATCAAATCTTTTCTCTTTATTATATTAGTTTAGATAACATCACGGCTTCTTCTTCTTCTTCTTCTTCCTGCCCTTGTCCCATTTTATTTGTGGTCGGCGCAACACGTTTTCTTCTTCCATTCTTCCCTGTTAGACGTCATGGCATCATTTACTCCTTTCTCTTTCATATCATTCCTCACACCATCCATCCATCTTTTCTTTGGCCTTCCTCTCCCTCTCCATCCATCTACATTCATATTCATCACTCTTTTCGTTACATGTGTTTCATTCCTCCTCATTACATGTCCATACCAAGACAAACGACTTCCTTTCAATTTTTCTGTAACAGGCGCCACTTTTAAGCTTCCTCTACGGCATCACGCCTATATTCCCGAAAGGGTAGGCACAGGTGTACCTATAGTACATCCACATTTCGCGAATTATGTTTAAGTCCCATGTAATAAGGGGGAGCCTATTGCCCTCTACCAGGCACAAAACCAGACCCCAGGCTGCTACTGAGAAATTCCTGATGGAAAAACCCAATAATACTTTGCTCCGCCTGGGAATCGAACCCAGGATCTCCGGCTCAATAGTAGCGATTGTAACCACTACACCAACGAGGTATTTTTTTCTTATCCTTCTAGTTAAAACAGAAGTATTTGTTCCAAAACAATGTTGTATAAATTGCTTTATTTTCGAGTTTCCAAACAACTGCCATTTATTATTTGTTTTGTTTCAAATATATACTTAAATTCCGGACAACTGAACACTATTAGCTTTTCAAACGCCTTTTCAAATTAGGCTTATTCAAACATTGTTTTAATAAAGTAAAACACATGAATATTGTTTAGTTAGTTTTGATTTGAGTGTGTCAAATTTGTGCAGAAATTTGTGCAGAAAGTTGTGCAAAAAGAACAAACTGAGTAATTTAAAACGTTCAAAATCTAGTCTCATCTCAGCGACAAACAAATGTCAAAAACTTTTTAAACATGTAGGGAAATTAGAAGTGTTTTTGACAGATTGAGACTGAGATCTTGCAGACTGTGAAGGTTCTGTGAAGGAGAATTGCCCCTCTGATCTCAGTCACAATCTGTCAAAAATACCTCAAATTCCCGTACGTTGATGACAACTATTTGACATTGATTG
Organism: Eremobia ochroleuca; assembly: GCA_949629135.1. Taxonomy (NCBI): domain Eukaryota; kingdom Metazoa; phylum Arthropoda; class Insecta; order Lepidoptera; family Noctuidae; genus Eremobia; species Eremobia ochroleuca. Next base: position 15,254,861 of record OX451401.1, on the reverse strand, counting down.
TCGCTGAGGTGAAGTTTCGACTAGATTTTGAACGTTTTTAATTATATGGGAATTTGCCTTCAGTTTGTTCTTTTTTCCAACAAATTCTGGTCTTTTCTAATTAACAATATAAGAACATGTTTTATATTTCTAAGCCACTATAATTATTATTTATATCAGCCACCTTTTCAGAGCTACAGAGCCTAATCAAGAACACACTTCTAATTCGAACATCGTCCGAAACTTCTCGAACCAAACATGACCAAAATCTAAAATCCCTAAATGAACTACCACTGATATCAGGGCCGTATTCACGACGTGGACGGACCTTGCTCCGTCAGGGGATCAAAAAAATAAGTGTGTACATTTTATATGAACTCGTTCACACTCGTCTGTGTCAAAGCCGGTGACGGAGCTTCAGTGCTTGCCTTCTGTGTGCCTCGGCCTAGGGCGTCTGCTCTCTAAGCGCGAAATCCGTAGCTACGGCCAAAGTATTAGTCAGGCCAATTTCACCAATGAAACTGAACGTGACGGCACATCTAAACTACGTTCAAGAACTGTCATATGTGTAAATATTCCACAATTATGACGAAACTTCTTCTTGATGACAGTTCTTGTACGCGGCGTTCTTTTTTTTTTTCGAAAATACTGTATTTAAAGTTGGCAACCCTACTCATACCTGTGACTATTTCTAAAGCGGGACGTGTGATATCTTAGCTGCGGTACTGTATAAGTCTTTGGACACTAAACAAACAGAGACAGACGACCCAAATATTGAGATAGGACAAACTACGTAATACAGGCAACTGCGTATGAATACACACCCACATTACGTATGGTCTGTTGTAAAAGTATCTCATGAAAGGGTAAACAAACCCTGTTTGGGTTAAATAGTTACGCAATCACTCAAGGGAATTAGTAACACACTTGTTGAGCTCCTCGTGTTCTGAGTTGAGCTACACGATTACTGACAAATGCTTGCACTGACTGGACAGGTCCACTCAAATCTATGTGGTTCTTTCCAGAAAAGATCATTACATTGTTTAATGGTACTTAATTGAAAAATCTAGCTCATTGGTATAGTGTTCGCAAGAGGTACTGCGGAGTATGAGGTCCTGGGTTAGATTATCGGGTCGGGCAAAGTGTTATTGAGTTGGTCCATCTGGAATGTCTACGTAGCAGCCCGGAGACGGGATGTCTGCCCGGTTGATGGCAATAGGGTCCCCCACATGGACCCCCACATGGGACTTAAACAGCTCGCGAAATTAGGGTCTACTACAGGTACACCTCTGCCCAACCCTTCAGGCAATACAGGTGTGGTGTTCTGTTATGAAAAATCATCGTCAAAAATTGAGGATATAAAATTAACCTGAATTTATCATCATCATCTGCCTGCCTTCTCCCAACTGCGTTGGGGTCGGCTTCCCGTCTAACCGGATGCAGCTGAATGCCAGATTTTACATGGAGTGACTGTCTATCTGACTTCCACAACCCAGTTACTGGGTAATACGATACCCCTTGGTAAGACTGGTTGTCAGACTTTCGGGCTTCTAACGACCCGTAATGACAGTCAAAGATCCACGAATTACAGCCGGGACCAACAGTTTAACGTGCGTTCTGAGACACAGAGGGATCTTGGTAAGTAAAGACGGCCACCCATCCATGGACCCACCGCGGCAAGCGTAGCTTAACCTGCTCGATCGACTCATGCAGCTGTTATTACTTAGCCACAAGCCCCTCAAACCACAAACCAACCTCAACCTCAATATTGTGAAATTAAAAACATCTCTCTATTTTAAATTAGGATTTTTTTGTTTAAATTATAAAAACGAAAACACTCAATTTTTTGAAGTGGCACTACAACTCGACATCCACAGTTACGTTTTCTAATACATTTGTTTACATTTTCATCAGATTCTTTTAGAACAGACTATAGTAGCGTTGTCTGAACTTTACACTGACGCCAGTGGTCGCCAACCTTCGCGATGAGTTATGGCAATCAAATTCGCGTGCAGACACTCATTGCCGCAATTGTTGTGATGGACAACTGTCGGTGTTATATTGACACACTGACCTACTACGATGAGATGTATTGTGTAATATTTCAATAGACTTTTTTCTTACTGGAGTGGAGCTTCAAACTTTACCATCCTGTTTCGTAAATAAAGGTTTTTTTATGAGGTTATTGTAATAAGGAAGAAGTTGAAATGTGGCTGAAATGATGATGATGACTCACGACCCAAGAGTATTTTTATCTGAGTAAGCTTTTAAATATCCGCACGTGCTAACACATTTTCTAAATCTTATTTCACAATATTTACTAAACGTACTACTAAATGTAGTTTGTTTTACAAACGCTCATGTTTAGACTTCATTTTAAAGCATGTTTATAAAATATTGCTTCGTTGGTCTAGTGGTCGCAACCGCTACTACTGTGCATGAGGTCCTAGATTCGATTCCCAGGCCGGGCAAAATGTTCCATCAGGGATTTCTTAGCCCGGAGCCTGGATTTGTACCAGATCGAGGACAATAGATTCGCCCTCTATTAAATAGGAATTAAACATAACTGCGAATGTGTTTGTACTATAGGTAAACTTCTGCCTGACCCTTTAAGGTTTAGAAGCGTGATGTCATGTGTGTGTGTGGTGTATAAAATGACATTGACGTAACTGAAAACGTATTGGAAATTTGACTGACGCATAATATTGGGCGCGAAAACTGCGTGTTTTGATCGTGTGGCTTATCTGTATATTCAGTTTACCATCCTAACGTTTTAGTAGTCATAAATCATTGTATTTATAACTTCTATTTTATGTGTTTGTTTCTTCAATCATATGATTATGTTATATCACTGGGTAAAGAGATCTCATGTTTTGCTGTTTTGGTTGGGCAACTGTATGAGTGCGTAAGAATATAACAAATACAGTCTCAGACTCCTAAGTCGAACCACCCCGCAGGTTTTGCTCGATGAGAAAGAGTGGGCAGTAATTCACCGGGCCCAGTACGGGTTGGTAGATGTCACATGTTTTCGATTTTTTAATTCTAGGACATGCCGGTTTCCTCACGATGTTTTTTTTCACCGTTTTGAAAGCAGTGTTGATGAAATAATTTACACAAAGTAAAGGCGGTCTTGGTTCGTATTCACGACCTACAACTCATAGGTCGGGGCCACTGAGCAACCACTACCAAGACCAATTCTCGTAATTAAATACGGTTTAAATCTAGTCGCAGATTGCGAATAGATTTTGAACGTATTAAATTCGGCATCTCCACGACAATCAATGTCAAAAGCTTGTCAAAAACTGTCGGGAAACTAGAAGTATTTTTGACAGATTGAGACTGAGATCAAACTATGAACGTTTTTAAAAATTCCGGGAATTTCCCCTGATTTAAGTATGTCGTCTATAAATGGTCGTGAATTCAAATTCAGAACAATCATGACACCAAAATGACGGCCAGTATGTTCTTCTAAACTGAATGAAAACTTTTTTATTGACTTTTTTTTTATGACATAGATTTTATAGCTTACTTGGATTCAAAAATCCTAGAGTTTATTATATTTATTTCTTCATCATTTAAATATGTACATTTATTAACAGACTTTAATCGAGAACGGTCGCATGGTTTCTGAAAACCCTCGCGCTGCTCTCGTAATCCCTCGCCTAATTTTCAATTCTATTATGTCTCGTTACCGTCATTAGCTTGTCAAAAACTTCCTTTGTACTGTAGGGGTCTCATCAGTAAATGATTTAGTGCTCCGCTTGAAGAAAGGCATATTATGGGAACACCGAAAACGCCAGGATACGATATGGTACCTACGGTATTTTATTGCGACTGAGGCCAGTTTGATAGTAAATAAGAAATAAATTTTATATCAGAAAATAGTAGGTACATTACTGCCGCGGCCTGCAAAAGAGCTATTGATGGCCGGACGTGGAAATGTGGGCAGAGGCGAAGCCGAGGTACACATGCGTGGTGCCATAAATGCCTCGCAGCGATTAAGGTAAGGATTGTATAAGTAGTACTTTTCTCAAATAATCAAACTAAGTAAATTAATTATTTTTCAGAATCGACGAAAAACAACACTTTTTCACACGCCAAATTTTAATGTTAATTTGTTTCATTTTTAATTGAAACAGCTCGATTTGCAAGCCGGTTCGAAATTTAAACAAAATCTTTGATTAGGTAGTTACCTCCTTGGTTGCCATCTTTCGAAGTAAAAAGCTTGTTCCACTTTTAAATTACACAATTGCCCCTTTACTAATAAACGTATAGTTACACACCGATTTCTCTCTTTCAGTCGTCAGTAATTTGACTTTCGAAGGAAGAAGACAAAGCGTTGTGTAACTACACAGACGCTATACAACGTTTATTAGTATGGGGGTTGATATATATGACTTTTCATAGTAATTTTGTTGTTTTGGCTGCTCGTGTAGATATTTGGTAAGTGGTAGTGGTAGTTTTCGGGATGCATGAAGAAGCCTCCTCGTGTAGCGCATTTGGTTCCGCCAGTTACTCAACTGAGCCGAGCGCTCGGCGCAACCTGGACAGTCACACCCAACACCTTATTTGTCTGGCCAATTCTTCGCTTGCCACTGCAAGGGAAGAATTGGCCAGTTATATAAGGTGTTGGGCCCTACCACTGTAGGACTAACGCCCCCCTGGTTTGTGACCACCCTCCCGCCGGAGTCCGGCGTCAAGCAGCCTGCTATGTTTCGTCGATGCGTGGGAGTTCCAGTGCCTTAGGCATCTTCTGTCGCTTCTCGTTCCATCATAGACCTCATCCATCGCTTTCTATCAGGCGTAATCGAGGTCAAGAGTGGGCCCGTTCAGCAATAAAAAAACCAACGGTAATACACGCATTTAAAACAAAAATGTAATACGTGTTATTATAGTAAACCCGCGATGTGAACAGTCCTCTAGAGATAGCGTTGTACACATCACACAATTTATCAAAATATCAGGCTCCACCACCAACATACGAGTAGCACATCGGCTGAACATTATACCTATTTGATGTCACGTCAACCGAAAACATTTGTCGGGAAAATGTTTTAGAAATCCCTCTTTTTTTTCTCGGAAACTTGCCAGATTGATATCACACTCGATGAATCTCCGGCTTTCAATGGATATTTACTGAATTATATCGCTTTTGAGTATTCAATAAACTACTTAATGCTTTTTACGCTGAAATATGTACTAACAAAAAAAATGAAATCTAGCTATTTCATTATAGGTTCAATTATTCTAGGGTTTATTTTTCAATAGTCGAATTACTTGTATCTGAAGAACTAGCTTCTGCTCGTAGATTAGTGGTAAGACCCACAAATGGTCGCTGGAACCAACGGCTTAGCGAGTTTTCCGAAGCACGGAGGAGTTTCGGTATGTAAAGATGCTCACCCATCCACGGCAGGCGTAGCTTAACTTGATCGATTGACCCGTGCGGCTGTTATTACTTAGTCACGAACCCCTATTCTAACTAAACGAAAATTCAAATGGCAAAATACAAATACTACATCGAAAACACAAATCTATACTTTCTGACAAAGAAAAGTTCCGAATTTTCCGCTGTCCTACTTGCCCAAGTCCCCAAAATTGGAATAATTCCGAATCGCACATACGTGTAATGTATACAGCATTCCTTAACAAAAGAGTCTAAACCACGAAATTCTCTCGCTTATTTTGTTTGTGTGTCGGTAAATAGTTGAACAAAGTAGCTTTGTGTTTGAAATTTACAGAGTTAAGGTAGTAATTAAGACTTGACGTAGGTACTGTCCAAACTTTAGCCTACATGGCGTTTCCATGTTACCTCCGCGAGTATTTATATAATAATGGCATACGATTATGAGATAAACGGTATTTAGAAGATAAATACCTACATCACCTTTGTACCTATTTCTCTGTTCTTTTTGTTCTCGTCGTTTCATATATGTGTGTACATAAATGATTAAATAAATCAACAAAGACACAGCTTGGTGAGTTGATCGAGACCGGGCACGAATCTTGGAAAATGTTATAGATTCATTTGATTCTATAAAATAATTACATGTTAAAACTAAAGAAGCCTTTAAAAGAACGACTACGTCACAATATAAAACACACACTGATTGTCTGAATGGCAATTCGGCTAGGCCGCGGGTGATTAAAGTTCCAAAGTAGATTAGGTTTCGACTTTTGTCGTGCGCCGACCGGTCGCATGCGGCGGGTGACTAAAATCGATCGGGAAAATGCTCCGTAGCAACCGATCGCTCGCCGCATGGAGGTCGACGCGACTGAACGACCAAAATAGGGTCGAACACAGGACCCTACGCTCCTACGTCGGACCAAGTGTTATTGGGTTTTTCCATTAGGAATTCCTCAGTAGCAGTTCGAAGTTTGACAGTTGGCGGTGTGATATCCCCGTGCCTCAGAAAGCACGTTAAGCTGTTGGTCCCCTGATCTCTCTCCGGTTGTTTTGGATTGCCGCCCATACCGTCAGGAAGAGAGAGTGCTCCTGTGTCTGCTGAAACATTTGCGCACTGTGAGATGATGATGATGATGATGGCTAGTCTTGAGATTGGCCGCCATGATCGAAATTCGGTTTGAGGGATATTGTAAATGAAAGAAATTAATAAAATTAATGAAAGATTTTAAGATATACAACGTGTCCCAGAAATCAACGTCAAGCCGAAAACGGGCAATAGGCCAAGTCGTGACAGCTATTAGAAAAATATAAAAAAAAATCTTGGTCATGTACTTTTCGAATTATAAGCATTCAAAAATAAATCTCAAAAAGTGACACCCTGTGATGGTTTTTCAAGTCCTGTGACTACATTATTAACATTTCGGTAGTTTTTTTCTCTGTGATGTAACCATGAATAACCCTTCTGTAAATTACAGTTAAAAGTAAAACGTAACTGCCTCAGTTCTAAATTAAATGTTAGATTTTTGCCCAATATTGAATTCAAAATAATGACATCACCCAACTTTAACCGACTGTACTGAAAAAAAAATCTACTACACTATTTTGGCAAGTAACTTTAAAAGATGGCGCGTTTAGTCAGGATTCCAAAATGGTATAACACATACTAATTGCTACTTCTTAATTGAGAAAAAACATTTTTTTTTTATGAAGCCGTATTTCATAAAAGTTCGATTGAGACGAAGAGTGACGTTATTTTGACTAGTGTGAGCGAGAAAGATTCATTTTAGCTAATGTGAGGTGACGCTACTTTGACAAGTGGGAGCGAGATAGATAGTGACGCTACTTTTATCTAACTAAGAGGGAGACGGATTGACACATCATTTCATATGTGTGAGTGAAACAGATAGAGACGCTACTCTGGCTAAACAGGGATGCGTCGGCAAATTGTGCAATACTGCAGTACGTTACGCTCTTTCGTTGACTGCACATCTTTTTGTATTTGTATTGACTTCGTACTTACAACTGTGGCTTTGTTTATTGGACTTGATTTGCATTGTAATTTGGATTTATCTGCACCGTTTCTGACAACCCCGGACTTGTTTTAATCGCAACCCCGTGTTTGTGTAGTGTTTTATCATGCCATCTCGATACACCGCACAGGAATACGCCAACATGCATCTCATTTATGGAGAATGCTTATGCAACGCCAATGCCGCAGCAAGAGTGTATCGTGAGAGATACCCGAATGCTGAGCGTCATCCCGATCATCGAGTATTTATTAATGTGCATCGGTCATTATCAGAGGGTCGATTTCCTAGCCAAATGGTTAGCGAGGGAAGACCCGTTATGCCCTACGAAGCCGAAGTCTTGCAAGCAGTTGAAGAAGACAGAAGTATCTCAGTACGTGGAATTGAACAGAGCATAGGAGTCCCCAAAAGTACTGCACATCGTATTTTAAAAAAGAACGAGTTTCACCCATACCATGTACGACGAGTACAAAGTCTGCTACCCCGAGACTACCCAGAGAGAGTACGATTTTGTCGAACTATGTTGCAGAGGCACCGAGAGGACCCGCGATTCTTTGAAAAAATTCTATGGTCCGATGAATCAACATTTAAAAAGGACGGTTACATGAACCTCCACAATTTGCACGAATGGCACGTGGAAAATCCAAATTTGATGCGGGAAGATAGATCTCAGTACCAGTTTAAAGTAAATATGTGGACGGGAATTTTGAATGGTAAAGTTATTGGTCCAATCGAGCTGCCGGAGAATTTAAATGCCCAGGGTTATTTGAACTTCTTACAGAACCAATTACCAGAATTATTGGAAGAAGTGCCACTGAACATTTACGGCAGCATGTGGTATCAACAAGATGGCTGCCCAGCGCATTATGCTCTCACTGTACGAGAGTTTCTCAATCGAGAATACCCCGATAGGTGGATTGGGCGGGGTGGTACAATTTCGTGGCCTGCCCGTTCACCCGATTTAAACCCCATAGATTTTTTTACTGGGGTACGATAAAGGATAAAGTGTACTCTAAACCAATTCAAGATTTAGACGAGCTGCGCCAAAGAATTGCAGAAGCCGCTGAATACATCAACTCAAGAAGATACGCCCGTCTTATTACGCGATCATTTTTAAAGAGATGTAGAACTTGCATTGCAGCTGAAGGAAAACAGTTTGAACATTTGTTATAAAACTTCGTAAATCTGATTTAATAAAAATTATAATAAAAGAAATCCAACGACTGAATTTTATTTCAAATGCACCTAAAACCAACAATGTACTTTTTTTCCTCAATTAAGAAGTAGCAATTAGTATGTGTTATACCATTTTGGAATCCTGACTAAACGCGCCATCTTTTAAAGTTACTTGCCAAAATAGTGTAGTAGATTTTTTTTTCAGTACAGTCGGTTAAAGTTGGGTGATGTCATTATTTTGAATTCAATATTGGGCAAAAATCTAACATTTAATTTAAAACTGAGGCAGTTACGTTTTAACTTTTAACTGTAATTTACAGAAGGGTTATTCATGGTTAGATCACAGAGAAAAAAACTACCGAAATGTTAATAATGTAGTCACAGGACTTGAAAAATCATCACAGGGTGTCACTTTTTGAGATTTATTTTTGAATGCTTATAATTCGAAAAGTACATGACCAAGATTTTTTTTTATATTTTTCTAATAGCTGTCACGACTTGGCCTATTGCCCGTTTTCGGCTTGACGTTGATTTCTGGGACACGTTGTATATTTATATTTTTACATATTTATACATTTTTTTTATTTGGATTTTTTTTTTATATTTTTGTGTCACTCTTTGTAAAATTTCTATATTTATTATCTGTAATTTATATGGTGTACATAAAAAAGAGTATTCTATTCTATTTTTAGTAAATCCAAAAAATCTTTTGATAAACATTCCTTAAAAGGGATTTTTTTCTTATCCTTGTACGAGTAAATAAAGTAGGTATGTAAAATCCTAACGAAAATATATGTCTACCTTTATTTACAAACAATACTTGTTGGTACATAATATTTGCGTATTCCCTACAATTATATTCCAATAATAGAGCTACTTATAATATAACCCCGTTTGATCGTATAATTTACGAAAGGAAACTCATTTTTCCATACTCGATTTACTCGATCTCTTCCAACAATAGCTTGTTGGAAGAGATCGAGTATGGAAACATGACCTCGCCGTAAGGCCGTAGTCTCATCCGATGACAAAGATTGGGCTAGAGCATTGATTCCCAAAGTGGTTAAGATGGACCCCCAGGGGTCCACGGGAGACTCGAGGGGGTCTAAGTTAGATCTAATCTTCATATTTTTTGTCGAGTTTTGGGAACATGGTAGAAATGTAGCTGCAGGGGTCCTCCGGTACCAGCAAAATTTTTAAAGTGGTCTATGAGAAAAAAAAAAAGTTTGGGAACCTCTGGGCTAGAAGCTACTCTAGCCTAATCTCTGTCTTCAGATGAGACTAGGTACTTAACCTAATTTGAATAATAAATCTTTCTTTGGTTCAACCAAATTAACTGAAAGGTGCAAAAATGAAATGCTACCATTGGTTGACATTGTAAAATTCACTTTTATGTATTTCTGTTCTGTGCTCGTGAGTATCTATTTTGTTTTTATTTTTCTTAATTATTACAGTTAATTATATTTTTGTATGCACGTGTTTCTTTGTTGTATTTCTTTCAAAATAATTTTAGCGACAAGACCGCCTATTAACATACAAACTATCCAATTGTATTTTTCTTGTCGCCGTCATGAAAATCTGACATTTTCCCCCTGCATTTGACAAGGTATAAACAAAACTGTTTGTATTTGGACAGTCGTTATTGTGTAACAGTTCACCGCATTCTTAAGAAACCAAAGCTTTATGGTGTAAAATAACTTTATCGTATCTTCACAGGTAACAACTTAGTTGTTTCATCAAAATTGAAAAAGTTGGGTGATCCGTGTATCATGGTCTATACAGCCCAAATATTAATAATCCGCGTTGAGTCCTGGGCTTATACGGAACGCTTTTAATAACGATATTAATCCATAACGTAGCAGGGATTTATGACCTGAATAATGACCAACGGTATTTCTGAATGATGCTGAAATTCAATAAGTGGTCACAATAATTTATTCTTGTAACAGTTTTATGGGTCTAGCAGCTTTGGCCGTGACTTCACCCGCTTGACGGTCGGATAATATCTCACGAGAACGTACTTAACGGGCTAAAAAGTGCTATGTTATAAACACAGGTCATGGTCTACATCAAATTTCATCGAAACTCGTTCATCCGTTAAGGCGTGAAAAGATAACAGACAGACAGAGTTACTTTGTGTGTAAAAAGTGAAAAATAAAAACTTTTATACTTATAAAAAACAACTGTTAAGTTTTTTTGTTTCGTACGCCATTGTTACATAAAATAAAAAAAAATTACAAAAAAAACCGACTTACAAAAAAAAACACTACAAAGTCAAAAATATCTTTAATTTCGGAAGTCGGTGTCATAAACGACAATGCGGAACAAACGACACCGACTTCCGAAATTAAAGTTATTTTTCACTTTTTACTGATTATTTTTTTGGAAGTCGTTAGTTTTTTTTTTTTTATAAATAAGTTTTTTTTTTATGTAACAATGGCGTGCGAAACAAAGAAGCTTAACAGTCAGTGAATTGAGATACATTCGGTATGTATGCCAATGCCAACTGACTGTTAAGTGCGGTTCTAATATGTTCAAAATAAACTGAGTTAATTACATTTAAGCAATCATTAGTGATACAATAGATAGGTGAGGGTAACACAATATTACAGAAGGACGGTCATTTCGTTTAAAAACAGACGTTGTCTCTCGTAATAAACTATTTCGGTACCTTTATTCTCATTTATTTATTTATTTATTCAGTAGTACACATACATTTTCAACGCTTAAGTTGGTGCCAACATAAACTCATTAGAGTTTTACCGTGCACCAAAATCATCGACTACATATTTAGAGTTATACACATTTAGAGTTTAGAGTTATAACCACTTAAGTAGGTAGTTCGGTAAAAAGTAACAAAAACAAGAAAAAATAAAATAAGATGACAACGGGTATACGCGAAACATTATCTATAATAATACTAACGAGCGCACATCAATGACCAATCCGGCCGCCCATTATTTTCCCACTGGATTTCATCGAAACATTTTATAAGTTGTTGATTATTTATGCAGGATTTGTATTTAGGGACAGCCTGTATGCGCGTGCCACAACATGCGAGCATCACAGCGCGATGGTCCGCCAGTGTGGTACCGAGTGCCGCCGTAAATAGGTCTTGTGTACGGGATCGCGCATAAATATGATCAATACAAGATTTACTAATATTTTCCCGTTAGATATTGCTATTCTAGTGTCGATTTAAGTACATACAACACACTAATCACAGTTTTAAAAGATAACTGCAGTAATTTTTTTTTTTTTTTTTTTATGTGGACTCAGCTCAGCTTGTCTTTCTTTTATTCATTTACCAGAATGATAATGTTATGAGTCATCATCATCTGTCTAGCCTTTTCCCAAATAGGTTGGGGTCGGTTTCCAGTCTAACCGGATGCAGCTGAATACCAGTATTTTACATGGAGCGACTGCCTATCTGACCTCCAGAACCCATTTACTGGGTAATACGATACGGTAATTTTAGAGATTCATCGATTATAAACAGACATGATAAATTGGTGGGTGAGCATTCTAAAAGCATTTATTTACAATATAAACTAGTGCCTAGGCTATATTTTGAGAGCAGTGGTGGCGCAGTGGCATCGGCCCCGACTTACGAATTCGAATTGAATTGAATTGAATTGAAATAAATTGAATTCGAACCCAGGCAGACACTTTACTTTGTCTATTTAATTTCATCACCACTGCTCTCAAAACGGTGAAAGAAAACATCATGAGGAAACCGGCATGTCCTAGAACCAAAAATGCGAAGACATGTGACATCTACCAACCCGCACTGGGCCCGTGTGGTGGATTACGGCCCACTCCTTCTCACTGAGAGGAGGCCTGTGTCCCAGCAGTGGGGACGTTATAGGCGGATTATGCTTATGCTCCAGCCCTTATCCCAATTTATTTGTGGTCGGCGTAACAGTCTTTTTCTTCCATACTTCTTCTCTATTAGTCGTAATCTCGGTAGTCACTCCCTTTCTAACCATATCATAATTCACAGAGTCCATCCATTGCTTCTTCCCCTACACTAACCACCAATAACCCCCCACTAACCATCCCTACACTAACCATCGATATTCATACTCAAAACTGTCCTCACGACGTTTTTCCCATCCCTCCGTATCACATACCATACCTTGGCAACCGATTTCCACACAACTTTTCAGTTAACGATTATAAATATCAATAGTTAAAATAAAAAGTTCAATACGTAGTGTTAACGCTCTCCTCAAATGTTATTTGAAAGATTACTTCTATTGAAATAATATTTTACTATCAAATTAAAAAAAGAACAAAAGGTAAATAACAACAGAACTGCCGAGCGATTCTGTAACCATCTCACCGTGAAAACTTGGGTGAAGTGAGCGTGGAGTGAGCTGCCAGTGTCATCCCACCTGATACTAGGGATTGACCAAGCATGCATTTACAATCATAATCGAGATTTTTTATGCTAATTCTTTCTATATTATACAATTTCAAAGCTGGAACTTTAACTGTCAAAACATTACTATTTTATGGGGTTTTAATATAGAAAAAAAAAGATGATATTCTGACTAAGTTTCTGTTTTGCTGTTTTATTTTAAAATCTCATAAAATAGTAATGTTTTGACTACTAAAATACAAGTTTTAAAATTATATAAAAAATAGAATTAGCATAAAATATATTATTAAAATCTCGATTAAGATTGTAAATGTTTGCTTAGTCAATCCCTAGCATCAGTGGGATGACACTGACAGCTAACTCCACGCAAGTTTTCACGGTGAGATTTTTACAGAATCGACATGCTGAACGTCTTTTAAAGTTTTCCATGTTTATGCATAGACACGATCTCCAAAATGTGTATCTGCATTTTAATATAATAAAGTAGGTAAAAGGTGTCAATGGCATCTCCAAGGTGTCTTATCTATACAAAGAAGTAATTAAAATTGAAGTGTCTCTTTGTGATGTCAAAATAATAGCTTTTTACGAAATGCATATGAAAGTATATACGGTAATTGTAACTTTTTTTGTCTGTCTGTCTGTATGACTCAGCTTTCCTCCGAAACGGTTGGACCGATTTTGATGGAATTTAGTTTGGGTATACTTTGAACCCAGAGAAAGGACATAAACTACTTTTTGTCGACATACCACGCGGCTGAAGCCGCGGGTGGAAGCTAGTATGACTATACAATTATTAAAGCTGTTTTCATTCGAAAAAGTGTCTGTGGAGTTTCTTGCCCGTTCTTCTCCTCCAGCTTAATCTTTCTGACTGATGGACTCCTTGACAGTTCAAAAGTAAGAATTTATTTCAACTAAATCAAGCAATTGATTTAATTGAAATAAATTCTTTGATATTGATTTTATCTGATTGCACTTTAGTAAAGTTACAAAACTTTTAGGTGCAAACTTTTAGGGTATTTGATAGATTTGAAAAAATATAGTGTATGCCGTAATAATTATGTAAACTAAAACTATCTACTACATACTTAGTAATAGCATTATACCTATTTGTAGCTTTGTAAAACGTACCGCATCGAATTTTCCAAAAATGTGTTTATTTAATAATTGATGGTGTTTGTTTGTAAGGAGATTGAATAAAAATAATAATAACTGGCCGAATGAGCCAAAACTAGGAAAAGCCAATTACTATCTAGTACCAAAAAAATAAAATAAAGTAAAACATAATGGCATGTCAAATGGCCAGTAGTGAAATAATAATTCGATTACATATTTACTACTTACTAATTCCATGGTTGATTCATAAAGGTTAGCTTACATTCTATTTAAAAAATGATAGGGTTACATTCTATTTAAAAAACACTGACATTTAAAAAAAATGCCTTGGACCGTTTTTCCACATACGTTTTGTGTTTAAGTTCAAATTAATTCATAATGATGATATGCATTCCAATATTTTATGTAGGTTAGATTAAAATAATAGGTAGGTATAGCAGGCCAAAAAAATCTTGCAAAAGCCATTTAAGTACTAAGAAAAAGTAAGAAAAAAGTAATACTTATTGGCATTCAATATTATTTTTTACCTGTAATAGCCAGTGTGAATTAAACGTAAATGGGTTTGACTAAATAGGTTTACATACGTAAAATTAGGTTCAATAATACAATACCAAGAAAAAAATCAGTCTTGATATAAAATAAGTAATTTGAATTGATTTGAAACTTGAACTACATTATCAGATAGCCGGACGGGGTCTAAATCATAGCGATGTCTCCCACGTAAGTTGTTGTAAGCTACAAAATTCAGTATGAAAATATAGTTATTAATACTTTATTACTAACTATATTCACATACTAATAATACTACTATTTAGTAATACTTTATTACTAACTATATTCACATACTGAATTTTATAAAAAAAATATTGAAATGTGCAGTTTTTATTAATGTCAATAATATCTTTGAAACGCTCTCCTGTGAAATTGCAGTCTATGGGTTACAAAAACTTACGTCGAAGGCATCGATAGATTCAAAGAGCGTTACAATGACAAATGTTCGTTCATTCATCCAATATTATTACTTCTTTAAAGTAACATGGAGCTCAATTAGCTTAATATAACAACGATTGTTACAAAACGAACCGCTAAGTATTTTCAATTAATCCTATTACGTTTTATGGCATTTTTATGGAGGCCACTTTACCCAGACTGACCCAAATTGATTCAAGGGTAGTAAGAATGAACTTTTTAATTTAAAAGAAAATCCGCTTTTACCTTATGATTATGAGGAAAAGTCAAAACGGTTTTAATTCCATTATAATTTATAGGTTTTTTTTTTGAGTTAAAATATTATTCTAAGTATTCCAAAAATCCCAAAAAAAATCGTTTAATAATAAAGATGTACTCAAATTAGTACAATGTGTATTTTTCTTAAACGCAGATAACATTATGAACTTTGAACAGCCAATCACATGCGAATAATCTTTTGCGCAGTTAGTGTGAACGATTAATGTCACTCTATATTATAATATTATGCATATCAGTATCATTACCGATAAGTATTTCGATTTAATACTTTTGGAATTCGATTTGAGTCATATCGAATGGAATGAAAATGAATGAATGAAATGAAAATGGCAAGTGTCAATGAGACCGATACTCCCTCGTTCAAGTGATGACAACGTAGATACCTATTCCACTCAGTTTTTACAGGACAACATAACATCTAGAAGTCCTTAGAAGCTTCTGAAATAGCTATGAAACAGAAGATAAAAGTAACTGTGTGAAAAGAGCACGTTGGCATCGATAGTCGCACTTCAATTTCGTTATCGATCTGTATTTAGATTTAATACTTTTGGAATTCGATTTAAGTATATCGAATGAAATTAAAAGTGTCAATGAGCCCGATGCGGGAATTCAAGTTATGTCGTACTTATGCCATTAGGTTCTTATACGAGCTAAGGAAATTGTTCATAATATTTATGTTACTTATCTTCTAGAAGTTCTTAAAAACTCCTCAAATATCTGGCTATTCAACCCTGGGAAAAATAGAGTGGGACTCGCACACGAAGGGCCGTAGGTACCACCGTAATAGTACATTATGATATAAGTGCGGTAAGTTGAAAATTACAGCTGAGGCGATATTGCTAGCCCGAGCCGTAGGTGAGGGCTATAAGAAAGCAGAGGCTGTAATTATCAAACCGCACGTATGTCATACGACGTTTTATAAAACATTTGTGAGGAAATAAATAAAACTCGGACTTTCTTAAACGTTTATGGCAAAGGCACAAAAAACAGCCAGTCTTACTAATAAAGTAAATTAATACTTTTGTGTTTTTGTTACAGATAAATTGTTGTAATTAATTGTCAAAATTAATTAAATTAAAGAATTAAATGTTTATTTATTATATTTTATCTCCCGAAGTTAATTTTATTCATAAAATGTTGACCACTTTTCTGACATAAAAACTCTTTGCTAAGATTTTAATAAGTACCGTTCGTTTTAGACGGAGCATCTTGATAAAACGTGCGCTTTACATTACAATTACGCACAAGTACGTAATGAGATACATAACGATATTGAAATTGGTGCAGTAAGAGACCTTTTACGAGCAAATGTGCTATAAAATATTTAACACTATATATTTTAGTTATTTATTATTATAGAGCACATAGTAGTACACATTGTGAAAATTTCAAGTGTTACAGATAAATACAGTCGGATAAACAACAACGTCGGACAAGGACAGGCGGACAGCGGAGCCTTTTTAAAAGGATCCCGTTGGCACCTTTTAGGTACGAAACCCTAAAAAGTACCAGTGTAAAATAAACTCTTTACCACTGATAGTCCGTTCGTTCGACCATGCTGCAGCTGGAACATCAGTCATATTTACTTTCTCATAGGGAATGGTATTCTTCCTACTGTCGCATAGACTTACAAATATCAAATATGTATCTAGAAGCTACACAAGTCAGCAATGTTTTTCTTCAATTATTCACTATCACGAAAACCACGTTTTACTCAGCTCGTGCCGTGCGCTGTCACAATCTAATATAATTAGAGACGCAAGAGCGACCCGGCTCGGGTTAGCAAAATAATTAACTTAGTTTGCGGCGACTTATGAGCAAAGCCAAATATAGCAGGCTTTATTTACAGACGCCTGCACATCAAGCTACTACAATCTGTCAAATTTCTTTAATAGATTTTCAACTGTATCGCCGAAGTATAAAGTTGAAATTTGATTGGGAAAATATGACAGTTTCGGGTAGCTTGATATGCTGGCGTCTGTACCTAATAAACTGTATTCACTGGAACACTTGTATTTTAAAGGTTTTATTTGTAAGGAGCAGTGATGGCCCATTAGTAACGGTCTCGACCTACGAACCCAGGCAGGCGTATTACTTTGTGTAAATAAGTTATTCATCACTGCTCTCAATACGGTGAAGTAAAACATAACGAGGAAACCGGCATGTTCTAGAATCAAAATTTCGAAGAAATATGACATCTACCAACCCGCACTGGACCCGCGTGGTGGATTATTAGGGCTCCCACATATAAACACGATACGACGTCGCGTCGTACAACGATGCGGCGTCGTTCCACGATACGATGCGTCGTGGAAATCTACGATGAGCATCGTAAACAAAACACGACATCGTAACGTAATGTGTCACGCACGATACACGGCACGATGCCGTCGATACAGTGGGGTGGTGTTTTAGTTCATTCCGTAAAATGGACCGCTCTAGACGCATTCTGCTTCTGCTGTTAATAAGAAGGCGAAGAAAGAAAAGACAGATACTCAGAAGATATTGGATCTACCCATTTCTTACATGTTACGACGTCGTGTCGTAGATTTCCACGACACGACGTCGTATCGTGAAACGACGCCGCATCGTTGTACGACGCGACGTCGTATCGTGTCTATGTGTGGGAGCCCCTAGGCTCTGCCTCTAGAAGAGAAGAGGCCTGTGCCCCAGCAGTGGGAACTTTATACGCTGATTCTGTGTTGTTTTGTCGACACAAAGTCACAGATGAGAGATGAATCAAAGATGTAGTGACAACATTGGAAGAGTATGCTTAGATAGTTTAGTCATGTTGAGAGTATGAGTAAAAGGTGAATAACACAAGACAGATGTGCGTGGTAATGGCAGGGGACGCCCTAGAAGGATATACAATGTGTAACGTTAAATGCGCAAAACCTCACACACCCCAACCAATCCAAACCATTTTGAAGAATATTGCTAATCCATTGCTTCATATGTTCGAAAAATTTGTCTGGTTGTTTGGTAACGGCTGCTTAGTCACTGTGCTAATCGCCCAAACTGCGCACTCCGCTGCGATGTTGGTGCCCTTAAAGGTAGACACAAATACCCACTCTCAAGCTAATTACATCATCTCAGCCTATCGCAGTCCACTGATGGACATAGGCCTATCCCAGATTGCGCCACAACACCCTGTCCTCCACCTTCGGCGTCCAGTCTGTCCCAGACATTTTTTAAGATTTTCGGTCCATCTAGCAAAAATCTAAACCTTTTTACATAGGTATTACCAATTCGTGGTTCCTTAGAGTGATAAGATAAACTGTAACAGGAAGTCACAGTCGAAAGTAAGTACAGACGCCAGCACATCAAGCTACCCGAAACTGTCAAATTTTCCCAATCAACTTTTAACCTTATGCTTTAGCGATAAAGTTGAAAATCTATTAAAGAAATTTGACAGATTGTAGTAGCTTCATGTGCTGGCGTCTGTACGTCGAATAATTTGACATAATCACCGTATAAAATGGTTTTGATAACATTCGGTACCTAAAGGGTACCTACATACCTACCTAACATCAAATAATCCACGTGGTTGGCGGTTTGTAAGTACTTCGTGGTACTAACAATTAGGGGTTTATTCATAAACGTTGCTTAAAGTTAAGATACGTTTAAACGTCACAAATGTAAGGTTACTCGTTTGCAACAGTCGCTAATCATTACTTAACTTTAAGTAACGTTTATAAATATCAATAAATAATTAAACTAGGTTCATCAAAAAATAAAAAAAAACACTAGAAGAAAGAATTGGCTGTTTAATTTATTTTCTGTTTTGTTTTTCCGTTTCCCAAATTTCTATTGGTGCTGTAAAACAAGTAATCTATCAGAAAACTCCTCAAAGAAACTTCCAAGGCCAGGCCTTAGAATTCGAGATAAAATTGAACGGGGCCTGTTTCAAACCGTCCCCGTTCATTTGTTGTCAGAACCAGTTGAAGCCACACAACTGAAAAACATGGCCGACATTCCAACTAGCCTTTGATATTACTACGAACTGTTTGTAGACTTAAGCCACGTGTATCCATAGCACCAATCGCAAACAAATAAATGTATGTTCTTTACACAAGTATTCCTTCGACAGCGATACGGACGAACGTTCTGATGCCCTTTGATTTATTTTCCCTCCTTTTTATATACTTGTACATATTATTATTTTTCAACACACTTGCTCGTAAAGTGGCTCTTAATGAACATCTTTTAGTTCCATAATGCAGTGTATTAAAACGCGTGCTTTTTATGTTACCGCACTAGTGCGGTAACACCACAAATAACTATTTACTAGTCGGAGATGTGCGCTTTTTTTAATCTCATCAAAGAGACTTCATGTCAAAAGGAATCCGCAGGCCATATTTCACTTTTTTTTAAATAGTCTGAATTGTCCTTGGTCCCATAATAAACTGACATTTATTTACCTTAAATTGTCCGTGGTCCCTCCCGGAACCAAACGGAAAAGACCCTGACTGGCTTTCTATTACTGCGGATTCTCAACTAAACTAATGTATATTTCTCTGTGCCAGTATACATACATACATACATAATCAGCCGATAATGTCCCTACAGCTGGGACACAGGCCTCCTCTCTGTGAGATGGAGTGGGCTCTAATCCACCACGCGGGCCCAGTGCGGGTTGGTAGATGGCACATGTCTTCGAATTAGTAGTAGTACTTTCTAATTCCATACTAACTAAACTACAATTTGACATATGACAAAACTACGATCAGTGTTTATAATATTTTTTATATAGGCTGTTCAGCGGTTTTGCCAGTGCCTTTATTTACACCTGCCCAAAAACAAAACAAGCGCGCCATTTTTCATAAAATTTAATAAAAATATCAGTCGGAAAAAAGCGCGGGAAACGTCGAACTTGGTGGACGCGGCCTTTAAAGAAAAAATTGAAAACATTGTTATATAAGATCAGTAGCCGTAGTTTTATCATTCTAGTCTTTCTCTTATTTTTAATATTAGTTTTAGTTTATTTTCTTCGGTAGTGGTAAGTTCTTTTTAGTAATAAGTTCTAGTATAAAATGAATGACCCGCCAGACCCGGGGGACTTTGTGCCCCCGGCAGGCAATTTTGTTACCATCGACGAATCGGGCATGGATACCGATGGGTCGGGTTCGGCCCGAAATTTAAAAAGAAGCCGTGTGCATGTTTGCAAACATTGCAACAAACGCCGTCGTACCCGCAAAAACCACGGTTCCGAGTCTTCGGGTTGTGGATGCACGGATACATTAGCTACTGCATCGGAGCCTAACTGCTCTGATTTACCTAACAACAAAAAAAATGATAATCCTGCTCCGTCCTTAGTTGTTCCTTCTCAGATTGGTAGAAAAACCTACGAAAAAACTGACATTGCGCCTTATGTTATCCACGTCCAAAAAAATATAATTTCACCAGATGATGGAACGACATTGCACCCAATCACATTTGGCAAGTTCTTAAAACACAATGCCTTCCAAAATATAATAAACGGTAGCGTCAAAAAAATCGGCCGCAATAAAATATCTTTGTCCTTTTCAAATTTCCTGGATGCAAATTCTTTTATTACGAACAATAGTCTCGAAACATATAATTACAAAGCGTTTATACCTACTTTTAAAGTTACTAGAATGGGTTTAGTGCGTGGTGTTCCTGCGGAATGGTCTCCAGAGGAAGTTATTGATAATATAACAGTACCAATTGGTTGCGGTCCAATTTTGAAAGTCAGACGCCTCAATTTTAAAACCAGTGTTGATGGTCAAACTGTTTGGAAACCTTCTCAATCCATAGTTGTTACTTTTGATGGACAGGTTCTACCGAAAAGAATTTTTATGTGCTATAATGCATTACCTGTAGATTTATATATTTTCCCTATTGTACAGTGTTTCAATTGCTGTCGTTTTGGTCACACTAAAATTCAATGCAGGTCCAAACCTCGTTGTTATAAATGTGGCCATGGCCACACTGGAGACAGTTGTGAAAGAGAAGAAGAAAGTGCATCTTGCTGCCTTTGCTCTGGTTTTCACTATGCTACTAATAAGTCATGCCCAGAATTTTCTAGGCAAAAATCAATTAAAACATACATGGCACAATGTGCAGTATCTTATGCTGAAGCAGCAAAAGTATATCCCCCAGTAACTAAATCATATGTTGATGCACTCTTATCCTCTCCTTCCAAAAATTTTGCAGATACTCCATCAATCTCTTCACCTAATAAAATGCCTGCATCAAGTAGCTATAAAAAGACTGTCTTTCTCAAACCACGCTCCCCTCCCAAATC
Organism: Eremobia ochroleuca; assembly: GCA_949629135.1. NCBI lineage: Eukaryota > Metazoa > Arthropoda > Insecta > Lepidoptera > Noctuidae > Eremobia > Eremobia ochroleuca. The sequence goes on along the minus strand of OX451401.1, from coordinate 15,233,262 downwards.
TGTACAAGGATATAATAAAGAGGCTCACAATGCCATCATCAAAGATTTTGACATTCCCCAACCATCTAATGGTTGTGCTTTTCCTAATAATCATAATGAAAAAAAAGACACAACATTTTCCATAAACGATTTTCTATCTGCATTACACAATCTTCTATCTCAGTTCAACATTTCACCGTCCAACGTTGCCCCTTCTTTCAATGTATCTCAATCCATTCATGATGGACAACACATCCAAAATAATCCAGTGGAATTGCCGCAGTCTGGTAAACAAAAAGAGTGATGTTATTTATCTTTTAAACAAATATGAGCCACTTGCCTTTGCCTTGGCAGAGACTTGGCTCAAATCTAATCATATTTTTAAAATTAATGGTTATTTAACCATTAGAGAGGATAGATCTGATGGGTATGGTGGAGTAGCTATACTTATCAAGAATTCTATCCCTTTCTCCATCATTTCCTTACCTCCTCATAGTGAGGAAATTTCAATTGTAGCTATTAAAGTGCAACATACCTGTCTAGTTTCTATTTACATCCCTCATCCTTCTTCTTCTGTTCTTCAAGAGATGACTAATCTCTTTTCTTGTCTTCCAAAGCCTTTCTTAATATTGGGGGACTTTAATTGCCATCACCAATCATGGGGTTGTTCAACTTCTAATTGCTATGGTGATGAATTATTAGATATAATAGACTTACGTAACTTATGCATCTTGAACTCAGGATCCCCCACACGCCGTTCAGATCCCAATCAGAACCAAAGCGCAATCGACCTTTCTATCTGTTCTCCAAACTTAGCCTCTTCACTAACTTGGCATACTTTATCCTCTACTTATGGTAGTGACCATTTTCCAATAGTTATTTCTTATCCTTTTCCCAAACGAAATGCGCCATTAAGGAGATCAAACTTAAGACATAAAATTCCTAATAGAATTAGTAATGACTGGGACAAATTTAGAAACATTGTTGACAGAAAGCTTTGCTCCTTGCCCGTTATTTCTGATGGCAATGAAAATAGTTGTGCTGAAGCTTTAGCACTCATATTAATCGCAGCGGCAGATGAAGTTTTCCCTGTAAAAAGTAACAATATTAGTACAATTCCCTCGCCTCCGTGGTGGGACTCTGAATGCACAGAATTTATTAACAAACGTAAACAGGCAGAATACAACTATAACCTTGATATGTCTGATATCAATTTTGAAATTGTTACCAACTTAATAAATGAAACTTGTAAACTTTTTAAGAAGAAAAAATTTGAATCTTGGCATAACTTTTGCTCATCAATATCACCGAATACTCACCCTACGATTGTCTGGCGCAATATTCGCAGGTTTAGGTCCATTTACAACAACCCTTCTCCTTTTCCCGATTCGCCACTGAATTTTTAGATAAATTGGCTCCCCCTTTTGTTCCTGAGAGTATCAACCTTAACCTGTCTCTCGTATCCACTAGCCAAGACAGTCATACGACTCTAGATCTTCCGTTCACTCTCACTGAATTAAAGGGTGTTATCCATAAAACTAAGGATTCTGCACCAGGTAATGATGGCATTCCGTATTCATTTTTTGCTAAATTAAATGACGACGCCCTCAATTATTACTTAGAGATTATTAATTCTATTATGAATACAGGAAACATCCCTGTTGAATGGAAACGTCAAAGGGTGTTGCCATTCCTTAAACCAAATAAAACTCCATCTGAAGCTTCTTCATACCGCCCCATAGTTTTGTCTTCAATTCTGATGAAATTAGCGGAGCACTTAATTAAAAACCGCCTAGAATGGTATGTTGAAAGTAAGGGCCTTTTGGCAGAGTCACAATATGGCTTTAGAAAAGGTAAAAGTACAACTGACTGTTTAAGTATTTTAACATCCGATATTCGGTTATCCTTCTCTAATAACCAATCCACCGTTGCAGTTTTCCTTGACATAAATGCAGCTTACGATAATGTTGTCTTATCTGTTTTACAAAATAAATTAAAAACCTTACAAGTCCCATTGAATTTGTCGAATTTCATTATTAATATCCTGACTGAACGCTCTGTTAATATGTTAATAGGAGATCATGAAGTATCTCGTCTTGTATGGAGAGGTCTCCCACAGGGTTCTGTGCTCAGTCCCATTCTTTACAATATTTACACTTTTGATTTAGACTTGTCCTTAACTAACCATGTTAAGGTTCTTCAATATGCCGACGATTTATTATTATACTCTTCAAGCCAATCTGTTGATCAAGCTAGCTATGCTATGAATTCTGCTTTATCTTCATTGGAGTCATGGTTATATTTTAACGGTTTGGATTTATCCACGTCTAAAAGCGCAGCTGTTTTATTCACCCGGAAGAGAAATATTCCCTTAGTAAATCTCTTTTATAAGGAAATACCTATCCCAGTGAAAGATAAATTCAAATATCTAGGTATAATACTTGACTGTAAATTAAGTAGTGTTCCTCATTGTGATTATATTGTTAACAAATGTGAAAATCACCTAAACATGCTTAGGTGCCTCTCTGGCGTGTGGTGGGGTGCACATCCCTTTTCTTTGAAACTCGTTTACAACGCAATCATCAGAAGCACTTTGGATTATGGTCTGTTCGTTCTGGAACCAGGCAGTGTTACGGCTTTTAAAAAGTTGGATCGCATCCAGTCTAAGGCTTTACGTATTATTTCGGGTGCCATGAAGTCTAGTCCCATTAATGCACTCCAAGTTGAATGCGGGGAAGCTCCTTTATATCTTAGAAGACAATTCCTATCTGACAAATATTTGTTCCGGATTCTTCAGATCTCAACTCATCCTCTCATTCCTAAACTGGACTCTTTAGTGTTGCAGATTGAATCTTCAGATTACTGGTCCCATAAACGTGCTCCTTGTTTAGTTGTAAGTTATAAAAAAATCCTTTCACTCTCTTCTCCTATTCACCGTTCCAATAAACTTCCTCTATTTAACAGTAGCTATGAGAGTTTACAATACAGCCCCATCATAAAATATAACTGTGTGAGTAAATCAGATCCCGATTGCCATTTAAATTTTAATCATTTTCTGGCTGAACACTTAGAGTACCACCATATATTTACGGATGCTGCCAAGCAGTCACCGACGGGTTGTGTTGGGATAAGCACTTACCATTCTCAATACAACATCGTACAAAAAATAAAACTGCCTCCTGAGACTTCTGTTTTTACGGGGGAATGTTTCGGCATCTTAAAGGCCATTGAATATATTCGTGTCTTAAAGCTTAAAAATACTATAATTTTTACTGATTCTCAAAGTGCTCTTCTAGCCATCAATAAATCCCCTTTCGAACACAAATCACAGTTACCTATAATTTATTTAATAAGAGAATTTGCGCTCAGAATCATCTCCGAGGGTAATACATTGCAATTTGTGTGGATTCCAGCCCATGCTGGAATCCATGGGAATGAAGTGGCTGACACACTTGCTGGTGAAGCGGTGCAATGTGGGGACTTAGTACCATACATAAATTTTTGCTACGACCTCGCGACGTTACCAAAGACTTTTTTTCGGGACACCTGGAAGGTAGCTTGGAATATCGGAAGCAAATCAAAGGGTCATTATTTTTCTTTAATTCAACCCGACGTTCCGGAAAAACCGTGGTTTGGCAGGGCAAAGTTTGGTAAGATGGAGACCTCCATCCTAATACGGATGAGACTGGGTCATGTCTGCTCTCCAGCCCATCTTGCCAAACTTCATATCATTGATAACCCCATTTGCCTGTGTGGCACAGACGTAGGCGACTTAAATCACATTTTTTTCTCCTGTCCCTTATATGACCGTTCATCCTTTCTCAGTAACCTCTTGTCCCTCAGTACTCCTTTTCCTACCTCAATACTTTCTTTACTTTGTACAAATAGCTTTCCTGTATATAAATGTATAGTCTCATTCATTACTTTTAATAATATTAAGTTATAACTTTTCGTCATTGTATATATTTAGCTAATTACTCTATTCGTTGTAAATACTGATCCTATAGATACAATCACTAAATCCCGATATAATTAATTCCGTTATCCTTTTTCGTTTCCCTACCTTTTTTTCCATTGTGATATAAGATGAAAACGTGACACTGGCTGAATGCACAAACCGTGCGAAGCCAAAAGAAAAAAAAAAAAAAAAAAATATCAGTCTGTTTTTCCTCGCAAGTGTGTTGAAAAATGTCGTATGAAACGCGTGTGCGTTGATTATTACACACTTGACTTCCTCATGGCGCTCACCTACGGCTCGCGCGAATAATACCGCCTCGGGTGCAATGATCAACATAGCACACATTTGTATCCTAATGTTCTATTAAGAATGTTAGCTTTTTAAATTATAAAAGCAAATATAAATAAATAGATTATTCCTTTTATCATAACATTTAAACATAAACTGGCAAAACACAGATGATAAAGCAAACTAATAAAAATAAAATGCCTTTTTGGAAGAATTTCGTGGAAGTTGTACTAGTAAATTACCCATTTCAGTTAGGGTAATAATGTAAAAACAAAAAGGTCCAGATATAAGAATTACAAGTAGATACCTACTTGTAATTCTTGTGTTTTTGTACACAGAGAAAAGACCAGTCTGTAAATGAGATTCGAGGTTCTCAATTTCGGAGTATTTCGTCAACACGTGTAATAATATTTTATCAAGGTTGTTTAATGTTCAACCTATTTTTTTTGGATGAATAAATCATAGCTGAGGTACAGACGCCAGCACATCAAGCTACTACAATCTATCAAATTTCTTTAACAGATTTTCAGCTTTACTGCTAAAGCATAAGGTTCAAAGTTGATTGGGAAAATTTGTACAGTTTCGGGTAGCTTGATGTGTCTCTACCTATTTAAGTTAATAAATCGAGGACAATAAATAATTTATTAGGAGCCCTCCTAATAAATTATTTATTGTCCTCGATTTATTAAGGGTATACGATGTCCGGCCGCCTTAGGGTGAGGCCTGCAGGCAACAGACTTAGGGAGTTTGTTGCCTGAACAGTGAAAGGCCCGAGACGGCGGCGCGCCGTGTTCCGCGCGCGCCTCTCTCTAGAGGAATGGTGGTTGTTAGCGGCCACTGGGGGTGACGGGGTCCGCATGGATTCATGCGGGCCAACACCTGGCCGTGGGAGCGTGACGAAATGCGCAAGCACTCCAGCACCGCGACTAAAGTTAGCAGTAGAACACCGTGTGGTTTTAGTCAGTACGCGTCTGACAGACCCCTCCACTCACCCCAGGGTGGTGGACATCCATGAGGATTTCCATACGAAAAAAAAAGTTATACTAAAATACACACACACATTTTCACCACTCCACACACACACCACCACACACACACCACACACCGCCACATTTTTCTAAAGCTCTCCGTCGCTATTACTTCCCTTTTGCTTAGCGTTCTTTCGGCTTTATGGTCGTACCGTGATGATAATATTCAGGGCTATCAAAGGCAACTATTCTTTTTTCAAATCCGATAGGTAGTTCCAAAGATTAGCGAGTTTAAACAAACAAACTCTTAAGAACCAACTTTTAGAACCCAATGGCATGGCACGATGGGAAGAAACCAGACGAAATGACCATAATGTAGAGAGAAGGTAGGTAGGCTTTTGGTGTGGGATGCAACGTGTGTCGACACCCTTGCGCCATCCCATCTTCCTAGCACGGTGGGCTGTGCTGGTGCGGCTGCTGCAGGTGCGGAAAACCTCAAACGGCGAAAACACTACAACCTCTTTGGAACTTATATATTCGAGCCGTTTGGGGTTGAACCACTGGGGCCATGGGGTCCGAGTGCCTAACCTAGTATTTCGAGACATCGCTAAGCGGATGGTCGACTCTTCACGTGACCAGAGGGCTGGACTATTTTTTCGCCAAAGAACGTGGCAATGCTGCCAGCCTTTTGAGCACGTTTCCTATTGACAACGATACGGACGAATTTTTTGATGCCCTTTGATTATTTGCCCTCCTTTTTATATACCTATTTGAACATATCATTATTATTATTTTAAGACTGTTAGCTTTTTAAATTATATAAATACTTAATAAATATTTTAAAAACTATTAAGCTTTATTATTAGTATAGATTTAGTAACGTTTTGTTGTCTCAATAAATTAAGGCCTCCAGCCAGGGCTTAAAAACTTAAAAAACTAAGCGACTACACGCTAAGGGCACCCCCTGTGGGGTACGGACCTTGGCTTAGGGCGTCGCTGGGAGAGGGCAGCAAGGGACAGGCTGGATCGGAATTATTTAGGGGCGAATTTGGAACTACAGGCTCAGCGGCGCGGGCTGGCTCGAGCAAGGGTCGGGGCGGACATGGTATGGGGGTTCGCGACAGGCCTCGACGGCGAAGACGGAAGTAAGTCGCGAGCAGAAAATACTCACCATATAAATAACTTTTGCAGTCGATTTATTATAAAAGCTCCACCAACTGCATTAAGATAAACTGAACAGACTTCCTAGTCTCATCAAAACAAGGGAAGTCATAAAAATCACTATCAGCCGCACGTGTAACGTTTATAACTTTTATTATACCTATCACCCATTCAAAGGAAAACAAATTTTGTTTATAATTAAAAAAAAATATGCGTAGATAATTACGTTTTTAATACTGGGCGAACCGAAATTAACGTTGTATTGTATTACGTTTTGTCTTGAAACTAACGTAAAGTAATATTTTTTCTATGAAATAATTTCTGTTTTCTTCCCTGTTCTCAGGAAATTTTGGTAGCTTTTACTGGTGGGAATCATAGATAATTTCTTCACTTTAGATGATGAAAACGTCAGATACCAATTTACAAGAGACTCTGACCTCTAAGTTTGTTTCGGCCTATCTTCTCAGAGTAGTCAGATAGGAAACGCCGACCTCATCTAGTGTTTAAATTATAAAATCATTGATGATATATCATGTATTTACTAACACTACAAATCTTTCATCATAACGCTGGCTCTTATAATCTTCACATGATTCACAGAAACAGAACGATGCTTTAAATTCGTTTAGCACTAACCGTAGTGATTTGTGGTGCAAGTGAGCCTTATATAAAAATATTTCTCGCTAGTGTTAAGCAGTTAGCGGAGTAGTCGTCGCCCAGCGGTATTGGCCCTCACTTACGAGTTGTAGGGCATGGTTTCGAACCCAGACAGGCACTTTATGTAAATAATTTAATCACCACTGCTCTCAAAACGGTGAAGGAAAACATCGTGAGGAAACCGGCATGTCCTAGAACTAAAAAATCGAAGACATGTGGCATCTACCAACCGGCACTGGGTCCGCATGTTGGAGAGCACGCTAGCAAGAATCACAACAGCCCTTTTTACAAAAAAATCCTTCCACAAAACTACCTATATATCTACAACATATAACCTGTGGGTCGGCTCTCGGAAATTGTCCAAACTGACCAATAATGGGACTTAAAACGTCCACGATATATCCTTTTAAGACGGGATTCATATGACACAGTTATGTTGCTATTGAACTGTCTAACTAGTCTCTGCTGGTACTTATGTAGGATGTAGTAGCACTTAGAGCCTGGTTTCATGATGTTCAAGTATGCACTAGTCGCCAAATAAATTTAAAAAAGGAACAGGATTTGCATGAAATTACGTATCAAGTAAGTTAACGTGAGTTTTATCCTCGATTGTGAAACAGCACCCTAACACTTTTAATCACAATTCGAATCATTTTGAAGGATCTTGCTAATCATTGCTTCATAGCGTTCGAAAAATTTGACTGTTCAACAACGTAAAAAAACCGAAAAAGTGCAATTCCGACTCGCGCACCGAGGGTTCCGTACAAATTTATAGGTAACCAAAAAATTACGGTTTTCGAATTTTTTCCTTTACTTGTACTACATGACATTGATGCTTGCCAAATTTCATAATTCTAGATCAACGGGAAGTACCGTATAGGTTTTGATTCCCTTGCGAGTGTCAGAATATGCGGCATAAACATAATATAAACGCCCGTATCTTTTGATTGCGTTGACTTAGAAGTTTGATTTTTTCATTTCTTCAAGGGATTGCAGCCCAGAGTATTTGATAAGGGTTCCATTTTTCCTTTTAAGGTAAGGTAGTCTAAAAACGCCATAAACGTTGTTGAACTGTCAAAATAAAAGGCATTGCCACTATTAGTGTGTTACGCTAACCTATAACCCAACATCGAATGCATATTTAGAGACATCTAATCGACGTTTAGTTTTTTTTTAAGCGTTTGAAGTGTTAGGCCTGCTTAGGGCAATAGAGTTAGGTATCATCGCCACCATCACCATTCTAGCCGAAAGACGTCCTCTGCTGGACATAGACCTCCCCAAGGGTTGCCACATCGACCAGTAATTGAGAAATTCGATTATATCATTTTCAGTAACAACGCTAACTTTCAAGTACACGCTTTCAGGGAATCCGTTGTTAAAAATACACCGACTCAAATACAATCGCTTATTTTATAATTTGCCGATCGTTGCTTGAATTTTACTGTACAGACGCCAGCACATCAAGCTACTACAATCTGTCAAATTTCTTTAATAGATTTTCAACTTTATTGCTAAAGTTTTAGGGTTCAAAATTGATTGGAAAAATTTGACAGTTTCGGGTAGCTTAATGTGCTGACGCCTGTACTAGACATAAAACGAGGTGCAAAATAAACATCCAGTTTCAGGCACGTTAAGTCAAGCCTTGTACACGAGTGCGAGCCAATAAAATACAAGCAATAATAACGTGATGTCGAAGTTTCTATTGGACTTACAGTAGCCGATATATAAATACAGGTCGCGTGTCCACCACACGTCCGTCGCTCGAACGCCGTCATCCACCGTAGTTTCGAGTGGTTCAGCGCCACCACTAGAACTCGGCCCGAGATTGTGACGGTCTTATGCGATGTGCTGGCAATAAAGAAAAACTTTGATCTTGTCCACACACTTCCGTCGCACTGCGCCATTCGCCTGGATTTTGTTTTATCTACCATGCTGAGTTCGGTCGCGGTGGACACACTATCGCCGTCACCGGGAAGTCACGTTTGGTTCGAATAATCTCGTTTCCCAGTGACATCCTGATGGCGGCGGCCGTGGACAAAAGCCCTAATGAGGGCGATTTTTTTTTTCTACAAACATTCTGTGGTATCTTGTTGTGTTGGAAACCTGTAGCTAATTCCTATGTACGAAGGCCTGACTAGGTTTTGTGAGCCTGGCATGAACGCGCGTAGTAAACGTAAAATAAATTCGGACGATTTTAAAATTGAAAATATCTGCTTATACTTCGTTTTAACTTTCATCATATCTATGGCTGATGCTTATTCTGCTTGACGTAAAAATGTAAATGTCTGCTCCAAAAGGATCTCACGAAAATTTAAACAAATGGATCGGAAAACGTACTATTGATGCAAATTTCTAGTGCCACTTACCTACAAATGTAGAGTTTTGATTGAATTATTTGAAATTCTATTTTTAAATCACCTTCAAATTTTTTTTTCATTTAACGATTCAGATTAATATTCCCTGTCTTAATTTGCGTCAATGATTTTCAATTATAATTAATAATTATTGGAAAAATCGGTGGGATATAAAGTTGAAACCTTCTAAATATAAATGAATGTTAATATTATTATTTTTTTTGCTGAATGGTCCCGCTCTTATCCTCGATCACGTCTGATGGAAAGCTATGGATGAGGTCTATGATGGAACGAGCGTGCCCAGAAGATGCCTAAGGCACTGGAACTCCCACGCATCGACGAAACACAGCAGGCTGCTTGACGCCGGACTCCGGTGGGAGAGTGGTCGCAAACCAGGCAGGCGTTAGCCCTACCACCGTAAGGAAAAAATCGGCCAGTCAAATAAGGTGTCGGGTGTGACTATCCAGGATACGCCGAGCGCTCGGTTCAGTCGAGTAACTGGCGGATCAAACTGCGCTACACGAGGAGGCTTCTTCATGCATTCCCTATAGTGAGTGATTGCGTAACCCAAACAGAGTTTGTTTACACTTTTATCAGATACTTTTGGAGCAGACAATATTTCTAAAACTATCAAGTAAAAGTATATAACTCTAGTGCGTAAGCGGCCTAGTTATAGCCGAATGTCGCTGACCACCGAAGCGGGAATGACATGAATTTAAAATTAAAAAAATTATTGGGTTTTCTATGCTCTGCACTTTTCCGGTCCGTCTAATGGCAACCCTGTGATGGGAATGACGTAACTAAACACTATTACATATTTGTAGACCTTTCAAAAAAACACTTTGATTTGAGTTATCGATTTAACAAAAAGGGAAAAAAGATCTGCTGACGATTTGTTTCCACTTGTTTCTTCGCTGATTTTTAAATTCTGCTCTTTCGCTACAGCCATGTTACTGCTAAACCGCTTATCTACTTAATCCAACTGAAAATGTAAATGTGTGTGTGCACTCGTAAATATGAATATCATTTTCAAACAATAATTATTCTTGCCTATCACTCGCCCACTGTAAACTAAATGCCTCTTCTCATAGAGAGAAGGCACGAGCATTGATCACATCGCTTGCTCAAGACGGGTTTGCGATTCAGAAAGAAAGAAAATACGTTTATTTGCTTTAACCATGATGCACCTAAAGAACACAAACACAAAAAAACGGCCAAGTGCCAGTCGGATTCGCGCACGAAGGATTCCGTACCATTATCTATAAAAACGGCAAAAAAATCATGTCTGTTGTATGGGAGTCCCCTAAATATTTATTAGGTATATCCTATTTTGTAGTGTTTGTTGTTATAGCGGCAACAGAAATACATCATTTGTCTAACTATCACGATTCATGAGATACAGCCTGGTGACAGACGGACGGACGGACAGCTGAGTTTTAGTAATAGGGTCCCGTTTTACCCTTGGGGTACGGAAACCTAAAAAGAACAAGTCGGGGGTAAATATGCGTTACATCTACGCAAAACGGTCATTACTCAGCATAATGCTATGTGGAACAGAGCTGGTTTTCAGGTACGTAATGTTATATTACTTTGGGTAATGTCCTGGATAAGCTACACTATGACCTAGAATTCTAGAATCCTAATGAAAGCAAATAAAGGGCTATAATAAGCTATTGTATTAGTAAAACGTTTTTTCTTTCTTAGCACATAAATACACCTAAAGAAAATTCGAAGACGATTTAAAAAAATATACATGTAGGCAGTCTTTTACTAAAAACATTTATCGTTAAACGTGGGCAAACTCGAAAGCTATTAATACATTATTAGGTAAAGAAAGGAGCCCGTTATATAAAAACACGGAGAAATGTTATATCAAGGACAAAAATAAATAGTTCAATTGCGGCTACGATGGAGGAATCGTTTAAAACTCTCTTAGCAACGGATCCCCTATCTATATACATACAATATACATAGCCATGCTTCCATTGTTATCAAACGAAATAACGCTCACCCACGTGACTTGCCGATATATTAAAATGTCACCGAGTGATATGAAAAAACCCTCTAATACACAATATTTTTTACGGACTGTTACTTTTATTAAATATCTGCAATATTTGCCTACCAGATTATGAATGCAATTTTGACGGAAAATTAATAAACTTAGTACGTGACTTTTCTGACGTAATTAGGCAGCCGATTTGAAGTGTTGTAATTATGAAACCAAGCAAAGCAGCACTAGCTAGCAGGCACTTCACTTTTTGTAAATTATTTCATCATTACTGCTCTCAAAACGGTGAAATTCGAAGACATGTGACATTCACCAACCCGCACTGGGCCCGCGTACCAAATACCAAATACTTAATTCAACATTTAGTGGAAAGTTTTGGGGCCAAAACTTAAAAGAATAAGAAAACACTTCATCAAACTACTCCCATCCATTTACATAATATTTCAGAGAAACGAGCTTTCTCAGGATGGATATCAAGTTCCAAAAGCTAATAAGTACATACTTGTAAATAACCGTCGCTCCTTATATTACGTACCCCCCCCCCCCCCCCCTCGGGGTAATACAACGGCAGCTAACCAGGTGATATCGATGCCGTACCGTCCGTCAGGCTAAATGATTACTTAACTACATTTGCCTCAATCTAAGACAAAAAAAAAAGTTTTTTTTTTTTTACTATCATCTTTATAGGTACGCTAGATTTTTCCTGCGGCTTTCTTTCCTAATCCAGGTCATGGTCTACACCTGAAATTCGTTTAGCCGTTTTGCGTGATTGAGTAACAAACATACCCACATTTATAATATTATAGCTTAGACACATAGACACATCTCCTCAAATACAATTATTCGAATATCGCGAAACTCTCAGTCATCTTTCAATAGTCTAATTGACTATCAAGATTCAAGAAATTCCAAGTTTGTATAGAGTTAAAACTCAATAGGAATATCTTAAAACTTTTGTTGAAGTTACGAAATATCTTTTTAACACGAAGACAACTGTTATCTTTTAGATTTCTTTAATGTTTTGTGTAAGCAAACTAAAACGATCAGGTTTTCATAGTAGTATTAAAACTTTTTATTTATTTATTTAAATATATCTGATCTGGTGCCTAACTTTCTAGTAACGTTAAACAAATCGTCTTGAAGACCTAGACAAGAAGCGCCAAATACACAAAAGTCGTCCAAATCCTTTCTTATACCAACCTATACGATGATACTGGCCAGCTCTTCTGTATACGGTGTGACCGGATTTTCAAGACCAAATTTGATTTTACTAGTCATCAGAGAGCTCACGAATGAAATGAATGCCTGTCTGGGTCGATGAAGTAAACAGGACTATATATTAGTAACGTAAAAAATAATCATTCATGCGACCCTATGCCTAAGTTCATATACTGGGTGCTTTTTTTACAGTCTCCAAATTTTTACAGGATGTTATACTTATGAATATGAACAACTTTCACTATGGGACCAACTCTGAGATCATGAAAAAAAAAATCAGCTATTACATACATTTAGATCAAGTAGGTATTGAACTTTTGTATTAAACAGCTGATTTTGTTTTCGTAATTTCAGAGTTGCTCCCATTGTGAAAGTTGTTCATATTCATGAGTAGAACACGCTGTAAAAATTTGGAGCCTGTTAAAAAAAGCATCCAGTATAAACTCATGCCTTTTTCCCATGGGGTATGGCAGAATCTGGTTTCTGCCAACCCTTATTTGAAGAAAGCGTGCGCGAACGCCACCTGCTATGATCCTTAAACTTACCTTTTGCTTGGTTTACGTTCATACATCTGGTTATACACGCACGCCCGGTTGCGAGTACTACGCACGTGACCTTTCTGAAGAACATCACCAATAAGATACCTACCTAAGTCCATACTTTGGATAATACAACGTAGGCTCTGTTCTAAGGTCATTTCACTCCGCAGATTAGTAATGTAAGCTATATTATTCACTTTGACATCCAAGAACGTATTACATCGTAAAAACAACATAGCCGTGAAACATTGGTCACAACTATCAATCATATAGTCTATCACTGAGAAGGTACTGAAGGCCAGCTTTATATTAAATTAATATGTCGTGGCTTATGGTCCGCCGTGAGCCACAGCATATTAATCACTACATAGTATAAAACAAAGTCGCTTCTCTGTCTGTCTGTCCCTATATTATATGCTTAGATCTTTAAAACTCCGCAACGGATTTTGATGCGGTTTCTTTTAATAGATAGAATAATTCAATAGGAAGGTTTATATGTATAATACATGCATAATATAGTAGAGAAACACTGATAATTTTAGAGGTTTCTAATGTGATGTCGTAAATAAACACATTTTTTTGCGCTTACATTGTAAACGCTGGCTGAACCCGTCGAGATAGATCAAAATAATGTACTACAGTATTGTACACCTTAAAAAGGTCTATAAAAAAGTCCGCAATGGTATATGTCTGTCTCTTAGGGATAACCCACAATAACCATTTTTTATCCTATACATTTTACGAGAAATAATGGCTCTAAAATTATCAGTGTTTCTCCATTGCACCCGTGCGAAGCCGGGGCGCGTCGCTAGTTTAATATAAATATGAATCTAAAGACCTTTATACACACTCTTCTTCTCGTTGTACTTCAGAAGGTACAACGAAAAGAAATGTGTGTATGGTCTTTAGAGGTAGCAACAAACAACCGGAGCTTATTCCACCTGTCTATTTGAATGGAATGCCTTTAAAGTTCCTAGGGCACATTGTGAGTGAGACCCTGAAAGATGATGCAGATATCGAGCGGGAACGAAGAGCATTGTCGGTGAGTGCTAACAGGTTAGTTCATAGATTCGCAAGGTGTTCAGTAGACAAAAAAGCCAATACTTTTACGCCACCGCTTTATGGCTCAACTACACCCAGCGGGCCTACAATGCTCTTCGTGTCCAATATAATAACGCCTTTAGGATTCTGGTGAGGCGCCCTCGATTCTGCAGCGCGTCGGGCATGTTTGCTGACGCAAGAGTCAATGACTTTTATGCCATTATTTGCGCAAGAAAACAGCTTCTCTGGTGCGCCGGATTCGAGGAAGCACCAACGGAATCCTAAGAATGATTTCTGAGAGGCCAGACTCTGCATTTTTGGGGAGTCATCCAGCTTCATCATGTGACGAGATGACATTATTACTGAGTATGATTTAATTTTTCTTTTTGACATGTTATTTTTTGACAGTGGTGGTTTTATTATTTTAATATTTGAATTTTTGAGTCTGAATGATATTTTTTTTTTGAGTTTTTAGTATTTAGTAACAAAGTTTTAAGACCTTTGTTACTAACAACTATGGACATGTCAGTAGTCTGCAATAATGGATTTATTATTATTAGAGTCATGTGGGGCAAAAGTGCGCACTTAAGGTTTGAAGAGTCTAATAATAAAAAATGTGAACTTGAATGAAACAACACAAGGTTTATTAGTTACAATATTTAATAATCAACAACTTAAACACAAAAAAAAATAATTGTCGATGGCAAAAATTCTTTGAAAATCAACAAAATCAAAACAGTCCAAATGCGCACACTTACCCAAGTATCCGGGTAACTGTGCGCAGTAGTGTGGGTAAGTGTACGCAACATATAACATACAAAAATTTAAGTCAGGCTCATACAATAAACTAGAAAATCAATATCTTTAACCTAATTATAAATCAGTGAGATCAATACCTTATCACATAAGTAAATTACTAAGTAAATTACTAAAGTATGGGAACAAAAATAATGCTACTCTGTAGCACAATATACAAATGTTCCATTTTCAAAGTTAGTCCAATGTTCATGCACAGACGCTGCGCTGGATCCAGTCTTCATTTGGTGGATATATGTATGTATTTTTCTCCACACAGAGCGCAAAAATATTCCTGCTCATAATTTTCTTTATCATCTATTTATTATCAGCCTTTTTCTTAATAGACTCCGTAGATTTTGTACAAGTCTTTTTCGCTTTCACTCTTTCTTTCAGATCTAATTGTATCTTCTTCTTGGCATATTTTTCTTCCTCTTCTTTTCTTTGTTCCAATTCTAATTTATAAGGACTTTAAGTGTGCGCATGCGTACACTTACTCGACATGCGTTTGCGCACACTTGCCCCAAACCACCAAAATGAAATTCAATCAAAACTGAGCAATTTTGTGTAATCGTCACCACCAAAAGATTAACCAAGGCTTACATTAGATAATATGTATTGTTCGATGGTTTATAGAATAATTTCAAAACATGGATATGTTAAAAAATAATGAATCCCTAATTTGAAGCAAAAATCGTAATAATTCAAGCAAAAATCAATACACAACTGCGAAAAAAAAATGGTGCGCCGGCGGACAGCGACACCCATGCACTAAGTACGGCGTAGCGTACAGCACTGAGGAGGGCGTTTGTCAGTTTGTACATACAAACCGTTTTCAATACTTTCAGTGCGCACGCTTACTCGCTGCGCACACTTGCCCCACGTGACTCTAACTGACAAATGCTTGCACTGACTAGACAGGTCTACTCAAATCTTTATGGTTCTTTTCTCAAAAGACCCTTTCAGACACTAATCTACATAGCCCTCACATGTTCTAACCAACATTGTGTGTGGTACCGTATTATGACGGTTTAATGCCATCATGATTCCAGTATTAGAGAGAGACGAAGCTATTAAAATAAATGAAATGTATTTTTACAACAAACAAACAGAGGTGAACCAAATATAGGCGTGTTAAAACAGAAAACTAGCCATCTTTTGTGAAGGCTACGTGGCTACGAGTTTGCTACGAATTCTCGTAGCGGTGCTACGAATTTAATAAGCTGGCTACGATTTTTCCAATAACTTTGAGTGATTTTTTTCTTGGATGTTTCTCGCAATATGATTATAATTTTCTTAGAAACTTGTCAACACATGTATTTTCCAAAATATCTCATTTGTTACATTATGAAATAATGTCTTGGAAAATAATAACTCTTAAATATAAGAACCTATTTTATGTTATCTATAATATGATTTGTTTTATTTGTCCAGTAGATGAATTTTCCAAATAGGTTATGGATACTTTTGTACAGTCAAAATGAAAGATATTTCCTATTTAACAAATTCAGTTCAATCAATCATCGCAGGATTTTGAAGGAAATTCCCAATCCATTGCTTTATATTTTTGAAAAATTCGTCGGTTCAACATCGTAAATAACGAAATGAATGTTGTTGAACTGTCGAAATTGTACCTCTCGAAATCACAGTGATCTTTATTCTCATTCTAATATGTGGTTGCTGTTGGGTTGCTGCCAGTGACAAGTCTGTCACAATAACTGTCAATCATATAGGTACTATGTTTGGGTGTATCGCCTCACGAGATCAATTTTCAAACAAAAAACTGTACGTATACCTTCCGTCACATCGTAACGTCATGCCTATCGGGATATCACAGGAAATTAATAGCGTGTCGGTTTTAATGATTTACGATACTTTTTGAAGCTAGTTTTGGTGTAACCGAAACGGAACTAATGAAAATTATAACACGAAGCTATTTCTAACCGCTTCCGCCACAATCCTCGCGCTTCGGGCGGAAACGCCTCGTTCCCGCCCGGCCAATGAGAGCGAATCGAAGCTTCTAGAACATTCTAGAAGCTACCTTTAAAAGACATTCGACGCGCGCCCCTTTTTTTGACAAGAGTCGGGTGACGTCCGTCAACTGGGCTGCGCACCGAAAGTGTATATTTTACGAGTCTTTATCTTCACCCCAAACCCTATTATTTTATATATAATAGGTTTACCTAAGAAATTGCCGTTTTGTATGAAAAAAATTTAACGAATTTTTTTCATGTAATTTTTGTTTGTATTAATCGAAGTAGTCATCCATGCAATCAATGCATCTTTGCCAACGCAGTGGCAGTTTATTGATGCCCTTCGTAAAGAAAACAGCTGGACGGGAGGCAACAAATTCTTCAAAGGCATTTTGTACTGCCTCTCGTGTATTGAATTTTTTTCCCGCCAAGAAGTTATCCAAATTCTGGAAAAAGTAGTAGTCTGTAGGCGCAAGGTTTGGTGAGTAGGGCGGATGACGGAGAGCTTCCAACCCCAGTTCTTGCAACTTGGAGACCGTCTGCTGTGCAGTATGAGGTCGCGCGTTGTCGTGCATCAGCAGCGGAGACGAGCGATTGACCAATGCTGGTTGGAGATGTGCCAGCTTCTCCATCATTGTGTTCAGTTCTTCAAAGTACACATCTGCAGTAATGCTCATCCCATTTGGTAAGAAGCTGTGATGAATCACACCGGCGCTAGACCACCAAACAGTGACCATCACTTTTCTAGGGGTAAGTTTTCGTTTAGGGTATTGTTTAGGTGCTGAACCAGGATCCAACCAACTTGCTGAGCGCTTGCGGTTATCAAACAGAATCCATTTTTCATCGCAGGTAACAATGCGGTTCAAAATTCCTTCATTTGTGTGTCTGTTGAGCAGTGCAAGGCACGTCTCGACGCGTACTTCGCGCTGGCGATCATTGAGTTCGTGGGGCACCCATTTGTCAAGCTTTTTTACCTTGCCAATTTGACGCAAATGGACCAATATTGTTTTGACACTAACGTCGAAAGCTGCTGCTAATTCAGCCGTAGATTGTGTATCATCAGCTTAGCTTCCACAATCGCCTTTAATTCGTCACTGTCGACCAAAGTCTTCGGACGACCGCGAGGTTCATTTTCCAGGTCGAAATTTCCAGAATGGAAGCGAGCAAACCAATAACAGGTGGTGCGTTGGTTTGTAGTGTTAGCTCCGTAAACGTCGTTGATGTTGCGTGCCGTTTGTGCCGCGTTGCTGCCACGACGGTACTCATATTCCATAATTACTCGAATTTTTAACGTATCGATGATGAGGAAAAAGATTGAAATGTGATGAAAATGTAACACTTATCAATAAACAAATGACTACTTTTGGAAACAAAATTCCATGTTTTTAAAATAAAATTAATTTGAAATTACAATTCTTAGCCAAACAAAAATTATTTTGATTTGAAATGGCCAGAACTGCAGAACGGCAATTTCATAGGTAAAGACCTAATATATAGGTATTGTGTATATTTTATGTTAAAAAATGTAATTCATTCTCTTTGGTAAGAAAGGTAGATTGACCGGTCCGTATCTCTATTTTTATTTTTACGTTAATCTATTCTATTTCCTAATAATAAAGCTGAAGAACGTATTATTTTTAGAAGCTTTTGTTAAACTTGCAATGTATGTATGTATGTTTGTTACGGTGGAATCTTGCAACTCAATTTTGAAACAGATATCTCCAACCGATTGAGCTGATATTTTGTATACACGTTTAGTTTGGATGACAATGCATGGTTAGCTATGTGACGTCATTCTAAATCCAACATGGCGGAACGCCCAAGATGGCAGACTAGTTATTATATTTTTAATGCAACCATTCAATATGGGTATCAAATGAAAGGGCTTGCTAAGAGTAACTCGAAAAATAAAGTGACGTCACTCTATATGCAAGATGGCGGAACGCCCAAAATGGTAGACTAGTTATTTTTAATGCATCCCTTTAATATGGGTATCAAATGTAAGGGCTTGATGAGAATAACTCGAAAAATAAAGCTGAAGAGCTTATATATTTATTTTTTTTTTTTTTGAGACGCGCTAATCTCTGGATCTACCCGTCGGATTTGATTTTATTCTTTTTGCATTTGATAGCCCCAAATACAACGCAAAGCGAAAACGAAGCAGCAATAGCTCAGGCGGGCGATCGAACGAAGAAGCTAGTAATTTATATGCGTAATTATTTCGTAACTTTATAGTAAAATTAGTAAGTAGGTTTACAACGCATTCAGTCATCAGCTGCGCAGAACAGTAAGGTAAGTTCCTTTGACAGGGTTCTCTCATTCTTTCTCCATGAACATGAAGGATTCTTTCATTAATTCTTCTGCTACTGAACCCTAAACACATCGACTGAAACATTTTAATCAATATGAACGTTCAGTGGGCCACTAAAAAAACACAATTTCTATTGGAAAGCAGCATATTTGATCCACAAATAACCAATAACGTACCTTTCCCTCCATTGATATGTCAATGCAATCCCGTAATGCGTGTACCCAGTATAGAAAATGTAGGTAATCCCCCCCCCCCCCCTCCGGCTTGCGACTGCAAACATGACAAAATGTTTTCTTTCTAACTATATTTTTGTTTGAATCATTACCGTATAAAAATCAGTCGAGAGTTATCGTGGGACACGCAGTTGGGACGAAGTTCCATTTGCTTTTGCGCACTTGACGAATGAAAGCGATACACAATGAGACACTTTTTTCACGTAACAAGTGTCGTGAAGGTCAAAATGTTACACTTTTTAGGGTCCCTTCCTTTCGAGTGGTAGCTCAGTGGTATCGCCCCCGATTTACGAGTTCGAACCCAGAAAGGCACTTAGTGTATTGAATTTCATCACCATCGCTCTCAAAACGGTGAAGGAGAACGCCGTGAGGAAGCCGGCATGTCCTAGAATCAAAAAATTCTAAGACTCGTGACATCAGCCAACCCGCACTGGTCCAACATGGTGGATCACGGCCCACTCCCTCTTACAGAGAGGAGGCCTGTGTCCCAGCAGTGGGAACATTATAGGCTAATTATGAGTATAATGATCTAGAGGGGCCCGTGGCTAAATGATAACAGCCGCACAGGTCGATCGATCAGGTTAAGCTAAGCTTGCCGCGGTTGGTCTGTGGATGGGTGACCATCTTTACATACCGAGACCCCTCCGTGCCTCGGAAAGCACGTTAAGCCGTTGGTCCCGGCTGTCATTCGTAGATCTTTGACAGTCGTTACGGGTCGTCAGTAGCCCGAAAGTCTGACAACCAGTCTTACCTAGGGGTATCGTATTACCCAGTAACTGGGTTGTGGAGGTCAGATAGGCAGTCGCTCCATGTAAAATACTGGTATTTAGCTGCATCCGGTTAGACTGGAAGCCGACCCCAACATAGTTGGGAAAAGGCTAGTATAATGATCTCAAAAGGCAAAAATGGAACCCTTTTAGGAAAACTTCCTTGGCCGTCCGGCTGTCTGTCAAGACCCTTAGGAGGTATCAAGTTGAAATTAAATATGTAGGTCTAAAATCAAGCTACAGATAGTGCAATCCACGAAGACGCGCCCCACTCTTCTTTTTAAAACTTGCAGTACAAGTGTGCAACATTCTGCTAGTATGTTAGTTTTGTCGATATCACAGTAATTACTTATTAGTGGTTAATTAATGAGTATCGCCAAAACCCAAACACGTGCGGAATTAATTTGTGATAACCACTAACAATTAAGAAGAGAGTGGGGCGCGTCTTCGTGGATGGCACTATCTATAGCTATATTAAACTTATTCATTTTAAACCTGTTATATTCGAGAGTGACAGACAAGTGAAACGATTGCTTGCAAAAGACACACTGATTTATTCGCAGTAAGGTGAATACTTAGATCGTGGACGCAGCCACGCACACATACACAACAAAACCAACTGATCTTTTGGCACTATCTAATGTTTTTAGTTTATTATCGGAACGTTTGACCCAGACATGGCATATAATCAGCCTTTAAATTTCCCACTACTGGGATACAGACACCTCTCTGTGAGAGGAAGTGAGTCATAATCCACCACGCGGACTCAGTGAGGGTTAGTAGATGTCACATGTCTTCCAATTTTTGATTCTAGAACATGGCCGGTTTCCTCACGATGTTTGCCTTCACCGTTTTGAGAGCAGTAGTGATAAAATAAATTACACAACGTATAACGCCTGCTTGAGGTGGAACCCACGACCGCAGCCTCGCCCGTTGAGGCCGATACGACTGGGCCACCGGTGCTCCTGACTGCTGACCCGGACATAACGTGGCTCAATTTATCTACAGTGTTGTTATCAATACTTACATGCGAAACATTATTTATTTATTTATTTAACCCTTTACTGCATGATATATTAAATAAGTGACAATTTTTTTTTTTTTTTAAGTTAATATCCTTATTAAAGCTTCAGAATTAATTATAGTGTTTTTTTTTATTTTATTTTTTTATTTTTTGTTATGTCCAAGTGGTATGTGATGATAGACAAAATAGTTGTGTTTTATTATTGCTAATGATATGAAAAGCAAACCCCATTAGGATTTATACACTAGTTTTTTTATTTTTTTTAGAGTAAAATAAACTGTAAACATGTCAAACCATATATGGTTTCCTATGCGGTAAAGGGTTAATTATGGCACTCCAACGACCTATTCACTAATACATTTTTTGGGGTATTGTAACAATTAAACTTATAATCTAGAATGAATTTGTCACTTACAGGTGTGCACAGCTCTTACATATTTCAAGTTTTGTAATATTAATATTACATGTAGGCTAAAAAAACAATATTACATGAAAATAAAAATGGAAACAAAATTGAAAATTATATTAAAGAAAAGAAATGACTAATTCTATTTTGTTACTCTAAAGAATAACACAATCAATGACAAATAGTAGATATATTAACTGTGGTCACTGCGGGCCAGTAACAATTGTTTGCGGAATTGCGACAGTGTGTTGGCGAAGATATCAATGCTATTGAAACGTGTATGGAGCTCATTGCACGTCCTCATCAAACTGTTCATTGGTGCCAACATTATGTTTAATGAGCGAGTATGAAAAGATACACCTTTTAGTTTTAAATCACCAATTGCATAATTGTGCTGCTACAGTGGTAAGACCCGCCGATGATAAAGCGGATCTGCATAGACTACAGCCGATCCCTTTATACGAATTCACGAGTTAATAATACAAAAGAAACTCTCGATAAATACTTACAATGGATCAGCCTCTTTGTTTTTCTTGATATTTTTTTATAACAACAGCTTGAGAAATATTATCCCAGTAAAATATTTTCGGATTATTCCTGCAATTACTCAGATTACAAAAAAACATCCCATTATTTGGTTCAAGGATGGCATCAAACGATCCTAAAATTCAATAGAACTGACAAAGGAATAAGGCAACATATCCTCTCATAGGTATGTAACAGTGACAGATTTGGTGATGCGAGCGGAATACAAAAATATTGATGTGAGCCCAAATTGTTTTTGTTTCGAGCGCGCGGGTGAAATAGTGTTGAATATCGGATGACACGCCTCAGTAGGTCAAAACCTTTCAGATAAGTTAACGATGTTTAGGTCGGCCATTTTTCATAAAATTAATAACGCTAATATGTTTACCTATTTGTAGTTTCTGGATACGGAAAAGAATTAAAAAGTCAAACTAGCTGTGCTGTTAAAATAAATAAGTACTATAAAATTACTATATTTTTTTTTAAATATCGCAACATTATGCTGAGATAGGAGCCTTTTTGGCCTCGCACAGGACTTTTTGTCTTGTTTATTTTTTATTTTGTTTGTAATGTTATTCTTTTAGTTTTATACGCTCCTATTTTACTGTTTCATTTCCTGTGCGTGTTCCAAACAAAATATTTTTCTTTCTTTTCCCAGAAAACTTATCTTATTTATTTATACTCGTCATTCTGTCTCTCGTCATAATTTTGCCTCGAGTTGCAAATGCTCTAACAAGCAGACGAAAAGAGAGACGGGAAAAGTCAAGCGTCACGCTCTTTTAAATTCAACTAACGACACAAAACCTTTTAAATTAAATTAATTAAAACAGAAGCATAGATCTAGCTAAAGAGTAGTAGAACATAAATAAATCAATCGAAATAATTACCACAGTAAATATACAGTAAAACATCTTCATACAAACGTGCCGCTCTCGGTTTGAATGTGTGCGTGCGCGCCGCGCGCCATGTCGGCACGCGATTTCACGCACACGCTAACATAATATATGGGGGAATAAGGTGGCGGCAGTGCGGGCTGTGCAGCGCGACTGTGAGCACGCGCGTACGCTACATGACCGCTTGCGTTCGTCAACTCTCGCCGGCGGCGGCCACTTACTCGTAAATTACGAGTATCATGACTTCAAAAAGGGGAAAAAAATATTGTAGTGTTTTCGGGTGCCTCAATAATGATTTCGCAAACCCGGACTTATCTTAGCGTAGCCGAGTCGCATTTTTCTGAATAAGTACTATGTTTAGAGCTAAAGTTTATTTTAAGAAGTCTAGTTTTACTATAAAACAGAGGATTGAGTACGAAACATCGTTTAGGTAAACGTATTTGTCGCGTAGGTATAGTTGTAATAAGGGCAATTTCACAATAATTAATATTGCAAATTAATTACTTTTGAAATTATTATTTTTTCTATTGTCTGATGTGTTGTTCAATCCAAATATGGTTCCGGTAGTCTGACGATCGACTTATTTAGTCGAATACTTGTGTGTACATCGACTTATTAAGTCGATGCGCGTATCGTCGTCTAAAATGTAAACAAATTTCGTCAAAAATAATTCTATCCCGTTTATACTTGAGCATAGTGTATCCCGTTTATACTTGAGCTTGTTCGAAAATATTAACTAAAAGTAAAAGTGACAACCCTGGGTATCAACGCAAGAGTAGGCTAATAACTCGGCGGGCGGCCTTAGATAACCTACTGTATATTTATTTACTGTGTAATTACGTTGTATATGTCCCGGTAATATAAAACATGAGTGTATCAGTTCGTTATCTCCCTCGATGCAAGGTCGACAGAGGGAGACGGATTATTGTGACACTTGTGCCGATTGATTGATAGACTACTGTTTCATGTTTGACCTAACGTTCGCCGATATTATAACCATTAGCTTTATAGCAGCCGGTCTATTCTGTAAAAAGAAAGAAAGAAAATAAGTTGATTTGCGGTAAACATGACGCAGACAAAGAACACAAAAAAGAACAAGTTGGCGGAAAATATGCGTCACATCCACCCAAATGACCATCGCTCAGCATAATGACCAGCATCAACATCTCCGTCAACTTGTGTCAAATTTCCAGGAATGTAGTGACACCCACGAACTGGCTTTGAGACGCATATCTGAACTAGAACTAGAATTAAGCAGGGCCCACAACACAATAACCCATTTGGAATCTCTCAAAGCCCGTGAAGAGTCTGCGATCACCTGCAGTCTTTACGATGAGTTGGTTGGTAGCGGGTCCGGACCCACATGTGTTGAGCCAATTGTAACAATAGACTTAACTAATGATACTATCAATAAAACCGAATTGTTTACTAGTCATAATAAGATAAAAAAATATATTAAAATTAATAGATTAATTAAAAAAACTCAAAAATCATTAAAATGCCAAAAAGTTAACAAATCAAATATAAAACTGAGGCAAAAAAATTTAAATTTAATACAAGAATTAAAGAACTGTAATAGAGAATTAGAATTATGTAATACTAGGTATGACACTGACACTCAGCACCTGCAGGATGAGTTGTTTGTTAGGGAATATGCTCTGAAGGACATCTTCAGTAAATATGAGGCTTCTCAACAAGACCTGAGTAAGCGCATGGAAGAGGCTAATGAGTTGGCAGACCTGGTCAAGTACAATGCGGAGAGGTATGAGTCTCTGACTAATAACCTCTCTTTTAGCTGTACCTGCTCCCAGGAACCCCAGCCTCAAGTTATTCCACCCACACCCTCAGTAGCTCAGTCAGTAGGCAGCTGTATTAATAATGATAGCAATAGTATGAACACTACTTATGTATTTTCTGACAAATTTGGTCAAGGTTTTGGTAGTATATTTAATCAGTGTTCGCCACAATATGTAATTAATCGTTGTTTACCCGGTGCCAGTATTAGCCAATTAATTAGTAATATTAGATTGACAAAAATAAATCCCAATTCTACTGTTATATTATTATATGGGGATAGTTTAACTGTACGAAAAAAGGACATAATTGAATCTGTCCAGTTGATGTTACATCTCAATGAGTCCAATAATTGTAAATTTATTTTTTGTGCCTTGCCGTATTCTCATTATTTGTCTGATGAGCAAAATAGGCACATTTATAATTTAAATATGTTAATTTATAATAGGACATGTCATCACAGTGATGCTATTTTATATTTTGATTGTAATCAATTCATTACTGATTACAAACTGACAAATTATACTATGTATTTGCCACCTAGTTGTAGGAGACAAATTGCTAATCTTTTAGCATACAACATACACAGTGACACCGGTACCTGTAGGGTACCTTCGATTACTGTTAGTAGTGGTACTAACACTACTTTTGATACACCTTGTAGTTTAAACTATTAGGTGCGACAACGGGTCAGCCACATATGTTGAATGTTGTACATCAAAATATGCAGGGTCTGTCCGGCAAAGAGCTAGAGTTAAGTTTATTTATGGAGAACTATGATGTTCAGGTGTTATGTTTGACTGAACACTGGTTGAAAGAACATGAAGTAGTGTTTATCAATGATGATAACTTTACCGTACAGAGTGCATTTGTGAGAAAAAGTGCTATTCGCGGTGGCTCTTTAGTTCTTGTTTCAAACAAGTTGAAATGTAAGCAACGTTTAGATTTAGTTAATCTTTCAATTGAGCGCACTATAGAGTTGTCTTGTGTTGAACTTGAGCGATACATTATAATTTGCGTTTATCGACCCCCCTCTGGGGATTTTATTAGTTTTGAATCGGTAATGGAGGATTCTCTCAATAGATTGAAATCAAGTAACAAAAGTATTATTTTATGCGGAGATTTCAATATTAATATTTTAGATGTTACTCCATTAAGTATTAGACTCCTCAATTTGTTTAAGTCTTATAATTTAATTAACTTGTTTTTTGAACCTACTAGAATCACGGCATCTTCGTCAACCTGTCTTGATAATATATTTAGTGTTTTTGATGCCAAAAACAAATTAGTCTTAACTGACTTAACGTCCGACCACTGTGGTTTATTAGCTAGCTTCCCCATGCCATTACATAAACAGCCGCGTAAAATTGAATGCAGGCCTTATACAGCTGCCCGTTGCAAAATGTTTAAAAATAATATAGCTCATAGAATTACACCATCTATAGTAGAACACGAGGATCCTAATGAAATTTATGGTGCCCTTTTTGATGTTGTGCAAAAAGAGTACCAATCTACTTTCAAGACCAAAACTATTAATATTAATGGATCCTCCGTTGGCTTTAACCAATGGGCTACTCCGGGTATTTATAAAAGTAGAGCGAGACTATACGAGTTATATGGTTTGAAAAAATACAGGTTTGACACTCCTTTCCTAGAGTATGTCAAAAATTATTCAAAATTATTTAAAAAGATTAGTGCTTTTGCTAAATCGAAATTTTTAAGCGATGCTATTAAAAATTCTAATAATAAAGTAAAAACGACTTGGAAAATTATTAACAATGAAACTGGTAAATCGGTTAAACAAGAAAAACTACTTGAGATTATGGTAGATAATAAATTAGTTAATAAAGCCGCTGACGTAGCTGAAGCTTTTAATGAGTTTTTTGCCAACATACCTATAACTACGACTCGCTCCTTAAATTCGTCCCCGTCTAAAGCTGAAACCCTTTTGCATAGTAGTGTACCTAAATGTATTCGTTTATTTAGTTTCGAACATGTAACCCCACATGATGTAGTTAATGTTTTTAACCTACTAAAGTCTAAAAACACCGGTGACTACTGGGGCATCTCCATTAAACTTTTAAGTAATATAATAGACACCGTAGCCCCCTATCTAGCTGTTACTTTTAATAAATGTGTTGATTTAGGAATTTTTCCTGACCTCATGAAGAGTAGTAAAGTCATACCTTTATTTAAATCAGGTAATAAAAACGACGTTGGTAATTTTAGACCTATTTCCATCTTACCTGCATTTAGCAAAATATTTGAAAAATTAATACTCAAGCAGTTGCTAAGACATTTTAATTTAAATAGCCTCCTTCATAATGAACAGTATGGCTTTACAAAAGGTCGTTCGACTACAGATGCGGGTGTTGCTTTGCTGAAACACATATTTAACGCATGGGAGAGCTCGCAAAATGCTATCGGAGTTTTCTGTGATCTTTCCAAAGCCTTTGATTGCGTGCACCATGACACGCTTTTGCGTAAACTAAGTCATTACGGTGTCCAAAACGAAGCTCTCAACGTAATAAATTGTTATTTACATAATAGGTTCCAATGTGTAGATGTTAATGGTGTGAAATCTTCCGCGCTACCAGTTCAGTTAGGTGTACCGCAAGGCTCAATACTGGGTCCATTCTTGTTCTTAGTGTATATTAATGATTTACCATTCCATTTAAAGGGAATCTGTGACGTTGTACTGTTTGCTGATGATACATCTCTTATTTTTAAAGTAGATAGGAATAGACAAGATTTTGACGACGTAAACAGTGCACTCTCAATAGTTACGGATTGGTTTACGTCAAATAACCTAGTTCTCAATGCCAAGAAAACGAAATGTGTAAAGTTCGCCTTACCGAATGTTAGAAATCTAGGACCCAACATCGTCTTAGATAAAGAGGCGTTTGAAACTGTGAGTTCGGCAGTTTTTCTGGGAATAACAGTAGATGCCAAACTTCAGTGGGGACCACATATATCGAGCCTAGCAGGAAGGCTCAGTTCGGCTGCCTACGCCGTCAGGAAAGTAAGACAGTACACTGACGTTGATACAGCTCGTTTAGTATATTTTAGTTATTTTCACAGCGTTATGTCCTACGGTATTCTGCTGTGGGGCAAAGCAGCTGATATACAAAATATATTTGTCCTTCAAAAACGAGCTGTTCGAGCAATTTACCAGCTAGGTGCTAGAGTTTCTCTAAGAGATTTTTTTAAAGATATTGGTATTCTCACGGTTGCATCACAATTCATCTTTGCCAACATCTTATATATTAGGCAAAATATACACTTGTATACTAAAAACAGTGATATTCACAATGTTAACACCAGAAATAAGGACAAACTACGTGCTCCCTTTCACCGGCTTCATAAGGTTCATAACTCATTTGTTGGTCTTGGTATAGCCTTTTATAACAAGCTACCCTCTTCTTTGCTAGATTTGCCTTTTAATGCATTTAAAGCTCAAGTAAAATCTAACCTTTGTTCAAAGGCATACTATTCTATCAACGACTACTTAAACGATAAGAATAGTTGGTCGCCCTGATTAACTCAAGACAATGTTTATGTTCTTCCTCCAGAATTAATTTACAAAGAATTACTGATAGGTTATATGAGCTCATTATACAATTGTTTTTTTATTGGGCTGTATAAGTCAAATCAGTTTAATTTAATTTTAATTTTATTATTGACATAATCAACCCATTGGAATGTTTTCTAATGAGTTGATTGCAATATGTGGTTAGCTAGTGACCTCGACAATTGATCATATAATTCTTACCTGAGCAACCGGCAGCAAGTTCGTCATGCTCCCTTAGATGTCACTGCTTGCGGTAGCGTCGGGGGTCGGGTTGTCTCCTTCCCTCAAATATGGCGAGGGGGGTAATGGCTGACCTTTGCGTTATGCTCGTGAACGGGTGCTGCTTGTGGTGACTGGTCGTCTTGCTGACCATGGTTTTATCATTGTTATCATTATTAATAACTTGTTTATTTAGTTTCCTTATGGTCCTAGTTTATCATTTGTGACTTCAAGCGACAGCTATGTAAACTGAACCCAGCATTGCATAAATATGTTAGCGGTCACGCCCTTTATACCTGGAGGCTTTTATTTAATTTCCATTTATTAATTTTTGCTTGAGTACGTATAGTTTTTATTGTATTTCTTGGTATATTGGCGTTGCCAGCTGACATATGGCAAATAATTTAATTTAGCGTTCTGTGTCTTGTAATGTTAATTGCTTTGCATACCTTGTATTGTATTCAGTCAAGTATATTTTCTAACTGAACAGACAGCTGTGCTGCTGGGGAGTTTGTTGCGCCACTTCTTCTTCCCAGCGAAAGCACTAGGAAGTGGTGAAGGGCGGGCGTTTTGGGGGACTGTCTTTTGTAATTTTGACGTTCGAAAAGTGCTGATTCTCAGCCTAGTTTGAATAAATGACTTTTGATTTTTGATTTTTTGAATGCTACGACCCTATGTGAGACAAAGTGCCAGCGCTAGTTATTAGCGATAGCCGGCGTTGAGGTGATGGTGCAGTCCACGTCGACTTCAAGCGATGCAGCTACGATAAGATAAAAATAACAGATAAAATAAATACACAATATCTATTTCTAAATGTTTATATAAACATAATATTTATATAAAATATAGTTTATAAAACTAAAAAAACACGCTTTAATAGCAAATCGAACTAAAAATCAGAAAATAACTTTTAATTTAAAATTCTAAAATAAAAATAAAGTTATGAAAAGAAAATTAATTTGCGCGCAATGAAACGCTCGCCAAACACTGTAGGTACTTACGGGTGCATGCCTGCCAGGAGGCGTGAAGGTATTTAAAAGTAAGTCATACATAAGTATTCAAACTTGTTTTTGTATAAAATTACGACAAAAAAAGTTGGAATTTGGAGCTTTAATAACCAGATGGTCCCGAGTAAATTTTTTTGCACTGAACCATACAAAAAAAATGTTCACTATAATGGGAAGAAGTGACTCCGGGTTCGTTAAGCGCTTTGTACACGTGATATAACCTAAGGTTTTCTTTTTTTTGTTAGCCTATATTGTATCCTACTGCCAAGGCCTCCCCTTTTTCCTTCCAAACCCCTGTCTTGAGCGATCTCTGGCCACGTTGGCCCAGCAAACCTCGTTAGAACGTCACACCGAAGGTGGTGTGACGTTCATGGTCTACGCTGAAGTGGGAGTGGGTCGGACACGTCGCGTGAATGCACCCGGAGAGATGGGTGAAGATCGTCACTCACTGGACGCCTGAAGGAGGACAGTCTAAATATGTTCAAAATATTTTCAGATTGCTACAGATATATTATCAGTCATGAATAAAAGTTCGTAATTAACAAAAAAAAAACGCTTTGTTTTTTAGAAACTGTATGACGATAAAAATTTCAGTGTTTTTTTGTAAACTGAAACTCAAAGCATTCATTTCTAATAAACCAATTACGGGCACTTTTGAATTGTCATGGGGTGCTCAGTCAGAAAAATGAAGCTAGTGGCCCATTCCAAAGCGTAGTAGGTTCTTATTGAGACGAACGGGCAAGAAACTCCACGGACGCTCCTTAAATCAAAATATTGGTACAAAATAAATCCCTTCAATACAAGCATGAACATACCCGTGTTAAAGATGAAAGTGGCTATATCGACACTGTATAACGTAATTTGAACGTTATTTAATTTATCGTTCCTAAAATGTAGGCTGGCGTGTTAAGGATATTGGGCACTTAATATTTGGATATTCGTTATCAGCATTCGTGGAATTCTGGGTTAATTCTTTGTTTATTGGGTAAGAGTAAACGAGTTTAACACATTGTAAGATTACCTACTTCAAACTTTCGGAATGACCACTGAAGGTCCTCCGTCGCACAGCATCATGCACAGTCACGACGTGCAGCTGCCGACGATTTCTGTTGTGTGATTATTTATTTATTTTTTCAATTAAGACGGTTTAAAACCAATTACATAAATTAAAACACAGTTTTTATATACACATGCGCATAAAACATAAATTATAAAAACAACAAATCCAGGAAAAAGTTAAAAACAACACTTTTATAAATCCCTCTCACAGTACTTCTGACATGCCGATAAAATCTTCGTCCACTAGTCCGCAAACAGAATTCATGACCAGAGTCCAAGATCGTTATGTGAGGCCAGAGTACATGATAGTACTTAGTACGGCCCTTGACGACCCATTGACCCATCCCAGTCAAAATTTAGTCGGATAGAGGTAAGGACAATAGCCATGTTTATGTTTATAGAGAAACCAACGGAACGCTTTTTGTACCTTTTCCAATAAAACCGCTTAGGAACGTTCGTGTGGATTCGTACGAGTGCATTAAATATGATTTTGATGGCATGGGCGGAACGGAAATCGCGGTTATTACGTAGAACAAAGCCCGATATTTGGTAGGATTCCTTAGCTACGGTGACAATGTGGTCGAGGAAGATGAGCTTTCAGTCGAATGTGAGTCTCAGATCTTTTATGACGGTTCTTTTCATGATGGTATTGTTATTTAAATTGGTTTTATTTGACGATTCGTTTTTTTTTTTTTAAAGTTCGCAAGACGATAATTCATTCATGATATTTCTGATTCGCTACTTTGACTCGCGAAATAATCATAAACGAAAGTTCAGTAAATCACATAGGTATAACGAGTTTTTCTATATTTTAACCACGATAATCATTTCCAAGGTTTGCCCAAAGAGGCTTACCGTAATCCAGGATAGGAGCGTCTACTTTCCCCATTTCCCCCCACTCACAAATTAAAATATTTTTCATTACCGAAATAAATCACACAATTTATATGAATGGTAAAAATACAACAACTTTTTACGAAAACAAATTCCGGGTGGATTTTTCTTGTGATATCTGCAAAATAATTTCTCTGCGGTGATAAGGATTAGGGGAGGAACAAACATGTTGTTGATGACCCTGCTATCTATATAGCTATATCGGTCATGATAGATGAGTAGATAGATAGATCTTCGTATCGGTCAAGAGGTCTAAACTAAGACTGAGAGCGCAGCAAAGGATTCTGTAACGACATTGAATAATCAACTATACCTTCAATGCCTTGAAGTGCAAATTCGTACGACCATCGACGCCGACATCAAACTCCTCAAGCGTCTTCGAGTGTGCTCGCGCGGGCTTGTTTGTACTTTAAAATAATGATCATAAAGTTTATTATTCAATGGCATTATACAATTATCTGCTAAGCGATCTTCTCAGCCTGTCCCAGTAGTTATCAACAGGATAATACTACGACGCTGATGGACAATATTTACTTGTAACCCAACACTTTATACACAATCGCCAAAGCTGGTCCAAGTTCAATGTCGAACAATATATCGATTAAGGCGGTTCACATCAACACAGTTAATAAGCAAAGACGAACATTATGACGTATATAAGCAGTAGAATGTAGTTATAAGCCATTTCTGAAATGCTATTGGTAGTAACATCACGCCTTGTTTCCACAAAGGGTTGGACAGAGGCGTACCTACAACGTATAACGTTAAATGCGCAAAACCTCAGACACCGCAACTGATTTTTAATTCAATTGACCTATTTCAGAGAGAAAATAAGTCGTTAAAAAAATTGTAAAGGTTTTATGTGCTGTTTTAGTTTTACTGGCCGTTCTGATCGTTTCTTGCGTCTGCAACGATGCTTTATCGAGGGAGGAGTCGTCACCGGGCCGCTGCGCCGCGCTGACATTGGCTTGCTTGACCTATTAATAAATAGACACGGCAACGTTTTTAATAAATATTTTTTGAAAAATGTGACCTATATTAAAAAGTGGTTCGATTAATTCTGCTCGTTATTCTGATCAAACTATTTTCAGATTTGGCGCATTTAACGTTACACGTTGTATAGCACGAGTAGTTACACGTTGTATAGTACACCCACATTTCGCATTTAGCGTAAGTTATGTATAAGTCTCATGAGATGGGGTGCAACCCCGTTGTCATCAACAACGCGAAGGTGAGGCTATTGCCTTCAACTAGGCACAAATCCATACTCCGGACCGCTACTGAAAAATTCCAGATGAAAAACGCAATATCACTTTGCCCGACCCGGGAATCGGCATTTTAAGTCCGCCTCTGTACATTTGTGAGCTTAAAGTATTAAATAAATAAATAAATAATAAATATACCCCGGACCTCATGCTCTGCACTAGCCCTAGCGACAACTAGGCGTCGGAGGCTGAAATCCGTAATTGTATGTCAAACACAAGACGCTGAAAATAGAAACCAATTCTGAACTACATCATTCGTAAAATTGGACCAGCGGGGAAAATGCGTAACACACTGTCAGTAGCAATGGCAGTTTTGACAGTTCAACAACATTCATTGCGTCACTTACGTTGCTGAGCAGACAAATATTTCGAACATATAAAGCAATGGATTAGTAATATCCTTCAAAATCATACAGATTGAGATGGATAGTGTGTTACGCAATTAGATTGCAGTTGGAAGAAATTATTACGATAACAACATGTTAATTTATGATACACTGCGCATGAGTCTCTCAGCTAGAATAAATGGCAGCTGTCTTTCAATTCTGCTCATTAGAACAATGATGACAGTCTAGTTAGTTATGAGTTATGATATGATACTTATTACTGTAGAGTCAAGGCCAAATCACCAAAATGGACGTAAATACTTTGTGGACAAAATAATAGAGACAGCATTATTTTGATTGTATGATATAACAAAATGTTGGTGCTTCAAGAAGGTCAGGCGCGTAGTACTCGCAACCAGCCTGCGTGTGTGACCAGTGTATGAACGTTAACGAGACAAAAGGAGTATGTAAAAGATCGTAGCGGCGTTCTGTAGTTTCTGCCTACCGTCATGGGAAGAAGGCGTGAGTTTATGTATGTATGTATAAATGAAAGATCTGACTGTGGCATGTCTTTCACCTAATTAAGTAAACTTAAGTAAGTAGCTATGTTCGGGGAAAATTGCTGATCCAATTGATACACAACGTCAGTTTGCCGTATTATAGCCGTTTCATACAACTGTCAAATAATGACAGTTCTGACTTGAATACACGGGCAAGTTAATTTAATAGTCAGTCTGCTAAACAATCACCCCTTTATTCATAAACGCTGCTTAAGGCGATTGATGACTGTTGTATATTATATATTTATATTATATATTTTTATGATATAATTTTGACGGTTAAACGTCACTTAACTTTAATCATCGTTTATAAATAAACCTCTTAATTTCCCCGACTTTAACTTGCATGAGTATATTTAGGGACCTACGCATTTAATTTTTAGGCTATATGCCATATACGCAGAAATTAGGTTTTCGGTGAGTGAAAGTTCAAATTGAAAACATATTATGGACTCTTGAAACCGCTTTCGATTTAGCTCGAAAGCTAATCGAGTACATATTGTTACAGTAATTGGGCTTTGTAAGCCGATATTCGGGTTCGTAAATAGTTTTACTGTTAAAATGTAATTAAATATTTCAGTTTAAATACATACAAGTGCTCAATAAATATTTTAACAGTTAGCTAGTTATGGACGAATTTGCAAAGAACGCACTCGGTGCCAAGTTGTATGACAATTGACTTACTAACGTTTGTTTTTAGAAGAGAGTATTCATATCTCTCGCCTGGCAATTAGTATTTAAATAAATGTCACTGCAATATAATTGAAGTCATCTTCAAAACATCTCAATCAGTCGGTACTTGTTATCGTTATAAAATACCTAAATATCTGCGCAAACAAAATGTGTTTTTCTTTTTGCAAAGCTTATCTCAAATAAAGAACTCTTTATTTTTTTGTTTTACAGTTTCATTAGGCGTCTTTTTTTCAGCAATAAAATTTGCAGTGAGTTTTTCAAACTAACAAGAAACACGCTTATAAAGTAAACATAAAAAAAAACATTACTTACGAATTTCTGGAAAAATAAAAAAATCTAATCTAATACTTACAATATTCCCGGTTCAATGTAAAAGATAACAGAAAAAAAAGAAACTACTTACAAAAAAGTTTTCACATCCAAACTTTTTTTCTCACCAACCAGCACTTCACTTCACTTTTAATTTAAATTTTAGAATCACCTCACTTTTTTTTCTGAATAGTCGATAATTTCCTGATGACGATGTATTTAGTCGAGCATTTTCACTAGTGATGACTTTGTGATAATGATAAGAGATGATTGTGTGTACGTTTGTATCGTACGCGCGCGGTCTTGCTACTGGTTGTGTTGTCGGGCGGGCGGCCCGCCCAGATGTTATCTCAGAAGTACCATTGGACGTGACGCGAGCTATGAGCGCGAGCGGAGATTTAATTGTTTTGGTTATATATACATATAAAGTACATAATAAAGAGTATTCTATTCTAATTTTGTATGTTTTTGTGAAAATGTTTAGACGTGTTGAATATTCCAATATATTTTATTTTTTTCTTTTACATCAAAATATTTTAATGATCCTCATAAAAATCAAGAAAAAAATAGTAAAACCAAATCATAATCATATCTGTATTTATTAGTCATTACATTTATTTCCTCACTAACAGCGCCCCGTGGTTTCACACGCGTAAGTTTGGATCCCGTGGGAATATCAGGGTAAAAAGTATCCTTTGTATTAATCTTGGTTATAAACTATCTGTATATCAAATTTTATCTAAATCCGTTCAGTGGTTTTTGCGTGATTGAGTAACAAACATCCAAACATCTTCACAAACTTTCACATTTATAATATACTAATTACATAAGTCTGGATCCCGAAAGAATATCGGAATGAAGAGTATTCTATGTGTTAATCCTGGTTATAAACTATCTGTGTGCCAAATTTCATCAAAATTGGTCCAGGCGTTTGAGTGTGAAAAAGTAACAAACATACAAACACCCACAAACTTTCGCCTTTATAATTATAATATTATAGTGTGATAGTGTGATTCATAATCACTACATAGTATAAAATAAAGTCGCTTCCCGCTGTCTGTCCCTATGTATGCTTAGATCTTTAAAACTACGCAACAGATTTTGATGTAGTTTTTTTTAATAGATAGAGTAATTCAAAAGGAAGGTTTATATGTATAATACATGCATAATATAGTAGAGGAACACTGATCACCGCATCAAAATCCGTTGCGTAGTTTTAAAGTGCTAAGCATACATAGAGACAGACAGACAGCGGGAAGCGACTTTGTTTTATACTATGTAGTGATAGTGATCAGCATTGCACCCGTGCGAAGCCGGGGCGGGTTGCTAGTAAATAATATAGTAGGAAGGATTGTAGTAGGCATAAAGTTTCATAAATTAAGCTCAGGCCAATTAGGTTAGATTTTGATGCTGCAATATTACTGCCGCGCCTACGATGCTACGTGACCGCTACGCAGTAGCGGTCACGTAGCATCGTAGCTGCTGCGTAGTATCGTAGCATAAATTATAAAACTTTTATTTTTTATGTTATAATATTATTTATTATTCTCGAATCCTGCTTATCGATTCTGTAATATAATGATGTAAATGTTATAAAATCTCACCGTGAAAACTTAGGAGAAGTACGCTTAAAGTGAGCTGTCAATAGGGTCAATCCCTAGTATCAAGTGTGTGTGTGAATGTCACATTTCCTATAATAATAATAATAATAATAATATTTATTCAAAAGTTCACATAAGTATAAATTACATAGAAGTTACATCATTACAAAGTTACATATTAATATAAGGAAAATATTAACTATGCCTAAAATAAATCTAGTTTATCACTTATATATTATATTGGTTAAAGGCCTACTGAATTTAATAGTGACCTGCCTGATGTAGGTTTATTCAAACCTGTGTTTCAGGCCATCACTTGACAACGCTGTGTGCTTTAGTGGACTATTATGTTACTGAAAATAGAGCTAGCATACATTATATATGATACATAATAATTTTATTTGTAAATAAAAATTGACTTAACATTAATAAAATTATTGCATTACTTCTAGCAATTTTTCAGTGTCTGAGTAATTAAATGTCGCTAAGTATTCACTCAACATTTCACTACACTTTTTAAAATTTACACTATATATACTTAGAGACTTATTGATATAATTATATAAGAAGGGACCTAAAAATACATAAAATTTATTTATTGAAAGCATGTCTGGTCTGAGGCTTTGTGCAAACTAAGTCTTTTCTTCTCTTATCTATAGGTATTGGGATAAAAGGAAGTTTCCTATGCTGGTGCAGTACAATGTTCAATATAAATAGTTGACGCACGGTTAAAACCTTACATGCCGTGTAAAGCTCCTATGTTTTCATGGAGAGTTTTTTATAGCTGGTATGAAGGGGCCCGTGGCTAAATAGTAACAGCCGCACAGGTCGATCGATCAGGTTAAGCTACGCTTGCCGCGGTTGGTCTGTGGATGGGTGACCATCTTTACATACCAAGACCCCTCCGTGCCTCGGAAAGTACGTTAAGCCGTTGGTCCCGGCTGTCATTCATAGATCTTTGACAGACATTACGGGTAGTCAGAAGCCCGAAGTTCTGACAACTAGTCTTACCTAGGGGTATCGTATCACACCGTAACTGGGTTGTGGAGGTCAGATAGGCAGTCGCTCCATGTAAAATACTGGTATTCAGCTGCATCCGGTTAGACTGGAAGCTGACCCTAACATAGTTGGGAAAAGGCAGGCAGATGATGATATGAGTAGCTGACTACAGTCCTTTAAAAGTTATTTTACATCTGATTTTGCATCACTGTGCAAATCACAGTGATCTTTATTTTCATTCCAATAAGGTTGCTGTTGGGTTGCTGCCACTGACAAGTCTGTCAAAATCATTGTAATCTTTATTCTCGTTACTATAAGGTTGCTCTTAGGTTGCTACGGTCAGAGGTAAAATAACTGTGATCGGACTGTAGCTTCATCTTTCTGAATGGCGGATTCCTTTGACAATTCAAAAGTGCTTGTAAAATGTTTAATTGAATTAAATGCTTTGAGTTTGTATATTGAGAAATATAGCATAGATAGGTTCATCCCTGAAAAAACTACAGTAAAACGGGCTGAATGAATGCAGGGGTGAATCGAGACGAAACTTTAAAATGGATTTTAACATTGAAATAATATCTTTTTTTGCCAAAAAGGTCTCTACTGATTACTATTACGATTAAGAGTCCTTGTTGACAACAAACTATATTACATCAAAGTTAAAATCCGTTTAAAAGTTTCAACCCGATTTACCCCTCGGCTCTTATTCATCCCATTTGACGGTACAAGGGCACAGCTAGTAAGTACCAAGTACCAAAGATTTAAATCGCTAGATTTGCCGTCACCGTACTTAGTCACGGAAAAAAGTGTTCATACTGAGAATAGTGAGTTCTCACATTATTAATAGCGTTTCCATGATAACCAAGTTCAAGTCAAGTCACTGTCTGTCAGAGGTGTCAAAACGAAACAGAAACGCGACTATATTTTGGCAAATCTACGATTGAAATCTTTGCCAAGCACATATTCCCACGCTGCTGCTTATACATTACACCAAGCCATCCCACAGGACACCCCGTTGCCGTCAATTGTTTCACTCGTTAAGCACTTCGTAAACACGTCCGTTTTAATGATGAGAGCTGCAAAGGTGTCTGCAGTTTTTATACCTACCCCTTAAGTGTTTGTTTTTACGTAAACCACTAGAACTTTATGATAAGGTGACCTCAAGGGTACGATTTGGATTTGTAAACAGAATAAAAACGTGGGAGAGGTGAGTAAACAAAAAACATATGAGTAGGTACGTAGGTATTTTTTTTTTATTACATTATCAGTCTATAATATTCCCACTGCTGGGACACAGGTCTCCTTTCAGTTAGAGGGATTATTTGTTTATTATTTTCCTATAAACTATTTAGAGCTGTTTTTCCAAAGTCAGATATCTTTTATCCGTGGAATAAAATTAACGTCTGACAGTTCTAGTTTGGAAAAATGTCAAAAATTAAAAATCTCATTATAAGATTTATTCTAAATATATATGAAAGTTTGGTAAAATTTGCCCTACGAGTACATATAGGTTTATACGAGTATATATATATATATATATATATTTTTAATGTACCTAATTAAAGAATTTATTTACGAGAAAGAACTAACGAACGAGCGAAAGTAGCAATAAGGCTAATATTGGCGAGTTATGCGAACATAAATGTAGGGAACAGTTGATTTCTTTTCGCGATTTACGGTTTGGTCCCATAGTAAAAGTTGTTCGTAATGATGAGTACAATGACCCCTTGTGATATTTCTTGTAAGTATACTAATATATTTATTCAAAAATTATAAGTCATGAATACTTACTGTCAGACCTTAATCTGTAGTTCACAGAGTAAGTAGTGTAGTGGTATTCGAATTGGTGTGTGGTAGGTAATACAACTAAAAAGTGGAAAATAAAAAAATTGGAACTCTGTGGCAAAAAATGAAAATACAGAACGCAAGACACCGGCTTCCGAAATTAATGTTATTTTACAGTTTTTGGTCTGTTTGGGAGACTTTTGCTTTTTTTTGTGTAAAAAATAATCGATGTGGTACTTCACTGGCCGGACCAAATAAATGTTCCTACGTCCTACAACACCGTCGACGCAACTGTGCGTATCACGTCTGCATCACTCCCCGTTTGGTGAAGACATCGTGGAATACATCAGAATCAATATCAAGTGGACCTTGAGAGTAGAGAAGTTAGAATCGCGTCACAACATAAACTTCAAATCGTTTGTAATGCGGGTTCCAACTCAGTACCTAGAAACCTGTATGAAGGAAAAGTTTTTCTTTCAGAACAATCTCAGAGCCCGGAACATGATCAAGATCCCTACGAGCACTTACTGTAATACTTCCTTCCCCCGAGCACGTTTGCTCTTGCGAATCTCCACTCAAGCCGGTTAGTAAAGGCAAGAATGGTGTGGAAGCTCTGTTCCTCGTCAGCTTTCACTCCAGCCGGCCAATAAAGGCAAGCCAGAGGTGAGGAACAAGACTACTCCCGGGAGATAATGTCCGTGGGGTCACTACTGCCCAACAGCTCGCCACATGCTTCCTTCCATGCTTCTGTATCTCTCTTGGTCTGGCTCCTCATCCTAGACCTGTTCCAGTAAGGTAAACTCTACTGGCACGGGTCCAGAGTTCGGAGCGCGCAAGCCCAACCACGACGTCAACATAGAGATACGGCGGTGGGGTTATTATTATTATTATTAAATCCATGTTTCTCCAAATTCTTGTCAAAGTCAAATCATTTCATTCAAATACACTTTTGAACGTCAAAGTTGTGACCCCCACAGTTCCACATCATTTTTCTCAACTATGTTGGGGTCGGCTTCCAGTATAACCGGATGCAGCTGAATACCAGTATTTTACATGGAGCGACTGCCTATCTGACCTCCACAACCCAGTCACTGGGTAATACGATACCCCTTGGTAAGACCGGTTGTCAGACTTTCGGGCTTCTGACTACCCATAACACCTGTCAAAGATCCACAAATGACAGCCGGGACCAACGGCTTAACGTGCTTTCCGAGGCACGGAGGGGGCCCATCCACAGCCCAACCACGGCAAGCGTAGCTTAACCTGATCAATCGACCTGTGCAGCTGTTATTATTTTGCCACGGGCCTCTCTGACTCCTACAGTTCCACGAAAACTAATAATCCAACCGTTTAAACCCAGGTTCATCCGATTTAAGTAACTTAACTACTTACATAATTCAACAGAGAGACGCTTGACGCTTTACAGGCAATAGCTTTCCCGCCGCTATTTGCCTGCTTTGAGTATGTTTAAGACAAGCTAGCCCTTTATTAGTTGTTTGTTGACTTCTGGGAGAGAACGGATACTGTAAAGATACACTTCTATGGATAGGTAATAGTAATAGTTCGTCTTTTTGCTTTGTAAAAGAGGTCCAAACTAAGCTTATCCTCTGAGGAGAAACAGATCGTTTTATTTTAAACCAAGTGCCCAATTATGTACAGAATTTAAGAGATTTTTTTAGACGTGGACGCTAATGGCGTAACACGCTTTTATTCTCATTCTGAATCATTTTAAGGGATATTTCTAATCCATTGCTTCATATGTTCGTCAAGTCTATGTGCTCAACAACGTAAATAACGCAATTAATGTTGTTGAACTGTCAAAATGAGATTGCTTCTGATAGTGCGCTACACGATTACCCCACCTTTACCGTTGTAACTAAAGGAAAATCTTCTTATGGGGGCTCTTCGTAACGTTTTGAGTAATTCTGAACACCTTACAGATTCTGAAAAAAATGTTTAGTCAGTTAGAAAAACGACGATTCTCTCCTTTTATTTTTATGATGCCAATGGATGTCGTTTCGATGTATAAGTGCGGATTGCTCATTAGATATAGATAGATAGAATATTCTTTATTACGTACACCATAACAATTACAGATATAAATGTAGAAATTTTACAAAGGGTGACATAATGGGCGGTCTTATCGCTAAAAGCGATCTTTTAAAGGCAACCTTTGGATCAGATAAAGGAGAAGGAGATACAATACTGAAGCTAGTCTGTGGTGTACCATTCACATATACACAATACATATCTACATAGGTACCTTAACCATATTTTACTTATCTATAAAAATATACAATAATAATCATGAAACAAGTGCAAAGAACAAGAAAAAAGGGTATTTAAAGACAGCTAGTATACAGCGTGTAACGGAAGGGGGGTATCAACCCTGAAGGAGGTGAATGTACTCATGAAACTCAACAACTTTCCCCAAAGAACATAGGTCGAAATATGAAAAAAAAAATTGGCCCTCCCATACAAAACTGACTACCAGCTGATTGATTTACTATGGGAGGGCCAAATTTTTTTTTCATATTTCGACCTATGTTCTTTGGGGAAAGTTGTTGAGTTTCATGAGCACATTCACCTCCTTCAGGGTTGATACCCCCTTTCCGTTACAAGTTGTATATTTTATCATAATTTTAAAATTGGACAAATATTGAGCACGCCTTATCAATTGTCTTCTTCATACTCTGTCTCACAACTAAAATCCCCGAATGGTACAAGCCAATAGACGCTGAACACGACAATGCAATTAAGTAGCGGTTTAATTGTCAGTTTCAGTTGTTATTTGTGGTTATGGGAAGGGTGGCGTAAGCTTAATATTGTGGACTATTGTTTCTTTAAGGAGGATGGTATACGTATACTGGTGTTGGTTGTCAGTGACAAACTACAAAAAGTTATGATCAGCAGCGTCATCTGTTAAGTATTGATTCAACTTACGTTTTTTGCTATTTGCAGGTCAGTGGTCAGGTTGTAGGATGTCGATTAAAATATGATTCGCGACTGTAACATAGATCATGGCTTTACAGAATCGGCAATACAACTCCTTGAGTTAGAATTGGCCTCAAATGTCATGATGTCATGAATACAGTCATTCAATAGGAACTGGCAGTGTAATATAATTTGGACGTTGGTGTAATATAATATGAACGTTAGTGTAATATAATATAAACTTTGAGAGCTGTATTGAAGTTTTTGTGATTATCATCATCATCTGCATATCATCGTTGGGGGTTCAAACCCAGTCGGGCGGGTTACTTTGTGTAATTCATTTCATCACCACTGCTCTCAAAACGGTGAAAGAAAACATCGTGAGGAAACCGGCATGTCCTAGAACCAAAAATTCAGAGATGTGTCTGCAATGTGCCCGCGTGATGGATTATGGCCACTCCCTCTCAAAAGAGAGCAAGCCAGTGTCTCAGCATTGGGAACATTACCTTTAGGCTAATTATGTAGGGAGAACCATTCTATATGTTTTGTTATTCTCTCCTATTCATCATCATCTGCCTAGCCTTTTCATAAAGTACTATGTTGGGGTCGGCTTCCAGTCTAACCGGATGCAGCTGTATACCAGTATTTTACATGGAGCGATACGGTAATCGATAATACGATACCCCTAGGTAAGACTGTTTGTCAGACTTTCCGGCTTCTGACTACCCGTAACGACTGTCAAAGATCTACGAATGACAGCCGGGACTAACGGCTTAACGTGCTTTCCGAGGCACGGAGGGGTCTCGGTATGTAAAGATGGTCACCCATCCACAGACCAACCGCGGCAAGCGTAGCTTAACTGATCGACCTGTGCGGCTGTTATTATTTAGGATATATAGATTATCTCCTATTCAAAGAACTTAAATTCAAAGTTCGTGCTGCTACTGGGAATTGTCTAAAGGTCAAACCCAAAGACTTTTAAGAAGCAAAAACTTTGGGAAAACCTAATAACACAACTCATGCTCAGTAGCTACGTGCCCGTGAGGGGCCCGTGGCTAAATAATAACAGCCGCACAGGTCGATCGATCAGGTTAAGCTACGCTTGCCGCGGCTGGTCTGTGGATGGGTGACCATCTTTACATACCGAGACCCCTCCGTGCCTCGGAAAGCACGTTAAGCCGTTGGTCCCGGCTGTCATTCGTAGATCTTTGACAGTCGTTACGGGTAGTCAGAAGCCCGAAAGTCTGACAACCAGTCTTACCTAGGGGTATCGTATTACCCAGTAACTGGGTTGTGGAGGTCAGATAGGCAGTCGCTCCATGTAAAATACTGGTATTCAGCTGCATCCGGTTAGACTGGAAGCCGACCCCAACATAGTAGGGAAAAGGCTAGGCAGATGATGATGCTCAGTAGCTACGTAGTCGCGGTTACAATTACTAAGTGTTGATACACACGAGCGACAAGCGTCATCGACAGGTGCAACTGCAGCCATCGACGCGCTTATATGCACTAAGCGTACACACACGCAAGCGGCACGCGTCAACGACAGAGCCAACTGCAGCCACCGACAACGGGCCGCTCGTGTAGGAGTACGGTGCTCAAATACACGAGCGGTATGTTGCGACGGCTGCAGTTGTGTCTGCCGTTAATATCACACACA
The DNA here is from genome assembly GCA_949629135.1 of Eremobia ochroleuca. Classification (NCBI taxonomy): domain Eukaryota; kingdom Metazoa; phylum Arthropoda; class Insecta; order Lepidoptera; family Noctuidae; genus Eremobia; species Eremobia ochroleuca. The sequence goes on along the minus strand of OX451401.1, from coordinate 15,189,488 downwards.
CACATACCTTACATTTACTCACTGCACACACACACACACATACCCCACATTCTAACAACTCATCATATAGTTAATTTTTATTTTCTTTTATTATTATTTTGTTTTTCTTTCCTAAAATCAGATTCTGTTTTATTTTCCACCATTTGCTATTGAAACGTCCGGATTTAATATAAGTATGGCTTTGTTTGTTTACGGAGAATCACTGACTCCTAAGTCACAGGCACCTACATCTAGTTTAGGAGTCAGAGTATTTAATCTTTTGTGACCTAGTAATAAGCCTTATATTATATTCTTAGTTTTTTAAGTATTGTATTGAGATGGCTTTTTGGTGAAATAAAGAATTTATTATTTATTTGTTTAACGCGTGCCGCCCGTGTGTATGGACACTAAACCAAGGAAACCAATGTTTACATAACTAATTAACCGCCCATTGTGTCACCCTTTGTAAATTTCTATTAAACTACTTGACCGTCACTGGAAGCTTTATATGAGATGGCATTTCCGTTTCCCGTCGATTTCTTACCAGTTTTCGTACTTTTGTCCCCTCTATACTTCCGGCTCAGTGGCGCCACCTGGCGGGTGCGGGTAGTTTTTAGTTCTTGTAAAAGGTATCACGCCATTTTGTTCATTGGCTTTTTATTCTCCGTCGAAGCAACTTGGACGCAGTGACTGCGTCCTCGACAGTTGCAGAATACGTAAAAGTGAATATTAAGTGAATATATATTTTATAAATTAAGTAAAAAAGTGTAGTGTCCTTCAAGGAGGATAAGTCTTGAACCGTAAGTACCCTCTTTTAGAGGTAACACTTTTTGAATAATTCGTACGTGATCAAAGTTTTTAACGGGTTTTCCGTTCGGATCACTACTGTAATTTTTTACTTTGAATATTACCAAATTTTCGTAATCAATATTTGAATTGTAACCGTGTAAGTCTTATAAATCCATTGCAAATCAAACGTAATTCGTTTGCAGTAATGGACAATAATAACCACAACTCTGATACCCAGCCAGAGGCTCTGGCTGGTCCGAGTGGACTGAATCGCAAACGAGACCGAAGTAGTAGCAGCAGCAGTAGTGTTTCAAGTGTTAGCTCTTCAAGCACGTCTACTCCGGGCAGCAAAAAAGCGCGGTCAAACCACCGCCGCCGCCGCCATAATAAAAGGAAACGTTCTCGACGTTCCAGTCATATGATGGACAAGCTTTTTAAGGAAATAGGCGAGCTTCGCAAACAAATTAATACTACAAGTAACATTGATACAGCTTGTTATGATAATGCCTCTGTCTGTTCTGAAATTAGTGGTCAACTTTATGAACAAATTAGTGACGAGGGTTGTTTAAATCAAGAACATCAAAATACGAGTTTAGATTTCACTTTTGACATTGATACCAAGCTTAAGGAACCATTAGTTCCAAAAACCCCCGATAGTTTTTTAAAGAAGTTGGTAGATATCCAGCGTTTTGGTAGTACTTCTTGGTCAGAAGTGAGATACGCGGATACCCAAAAATTGTATAATCATACTCCTGGCTTTATAGACCTGGAAACAAATGAGGAGGTAAAAGCATATGATACCTTACGTCATCTGGCACATGCCGATAAATCCTATGCAGCCTTAACCTACTGCATATTAAAACAAAGACAATCATTGCAGGAAGGTATTCGTAATCTTCTTTCATGGGCAAAAAATACAGAATGTATCAGTTTTGATGATTTAAATGGGAAAATTGAAGAATTATTTCAGAAGGGCGAATTTCATAAAGTATCCTCAGACCTTTTGCAATTAGCCTGCGGCCATAGAGCCGAATGTATTGAAATGCGTAGAGAATCTATAACGAGTCAAGTTAGAGATCCACTAGTGAAAGCTTTCCTCAATAAAATACCTCCTTCAAGTACTTACATATTTAATGCCGAGCCCTTTACCTCTACGCTAGAGAAGGCTGGCGGGGTCCGTAAGGCTTTTTGGCCCCTAAAAACTGAAAGGTCTTCACAAAAGCCATACCAGCCCAGTAGCCGCCCCTCGCGGGGGCAAGGCGCACGGAAACCGACAGTTCCATCGCGTGGAACTCAATTTAACGAACCAGGATCGCATATGCATACCTGTCATAACCCACCCTCGCGGGGTGAATACCATGGTCAGTGCCAACATACACATCACTCTCTCAGAGGTAACTCTTCGAGTAATCAAAGTGATCACTTCAATACTAGAAGTTCATTTCGAAACCGAGGCTCGCGGCCCGAACGTGGAAGTACACGAGGACGTGCAAACTCCTCAAAAAGTTCCAGGGGAAAAAGGTATAAACAATGACATGACACAGTTTCGGGCGGGTCGGTTGATACACTACCAAACAAAATGGGCGGAAATGGGAGCAACAGAAATAGTTCTAAAATTAATTCAACGGTATCGTATACCTTTCTTTCAAAAGCCCCCACTTGTCTATCCAGATATAACGAAGGGGCCTTAGGTAATAGGTAATAGGTAATACGGGCTGGTGTCCGCAACTCCACGTCAATGCGCGTATTTTGCGTACGGGTGGGAAAATCGATCATTCGATCCACCCCAGCTCCTCAAGGAAGGCCAGCAACGCCTTGATGTTACTGACCGTCTCACGTAGGGTACCTGGGTTACCGAAGTATTTTGCCCTGTAAGTGGCGACCACCGGGCAGCTTAGAAGCACATGTGCCGCTGTCTCGTCATCCTCCATGCAGGCCCTGCACAGCGGACTGTCTGTTACTCCTATGACAAAGAGGTGTTTATTAAATGACCCGTGGCCAGTTAAAGCTGCAGTCACCGTACGCAGCTTTTGTCTAGTTAGACGGAGAACCTGTTTCGTGAGGCGGCCATCCATTTTGGGAAGTGCTTCCCTAGCCTGCCTGCACTCGCCTTGTTCCGTCCAAAGTTTGTCATGTTGATCTCTGGTGCGTTTCCTTACCAGAGTGCGTAGATACCTGAAGGGGAGTGGCACGATGGGCTCAGGTCCCACTGGTGCCATGCTCGACCCCCTTCTGGCAAGCTCGTCGGCTGCATCGTTGCCTAGCGAACCGCTGTGTCCTTTTATCCATTGAATGGTTATTTTATTGAAGTTACCCACCTGGTTGAGGCGCTGGTGGCACTCGTATATTAGCCCAGAGTCGACTGTATTACTATTCAGCGCTTGCAGTACAGCCATGCTGTCTGAGAGTATGCGAATTGAGTGATCCTTCACTTCCCTGGCCATGATGGCTGAAGCGGCCAGAGAGATGCCCATGCATTCGGCCTGGAACACTGTGTTGTGGACGCCCAATGGTGTGGCTATGTGTATGTTGAAGTCCTCCGAGAAGATTCCAGCACCTGTACCACTACCTGTTTTGGATCCGTCTGTGAAGATTCGTAGCTCTGCAGGGCGCAGCCCCTCGCAGCGGCGATCCTCGTGAAGTTGGATCTTGTATTTTTTATCAAAGATAAATTGTTTGGGTACCCGGTCATTGGTGGCCTTCGTGATGGGGAACTCCTTGTGGAGTCCCTCAAGCAGCGCAGCGTGTGGTGTATAACTCTTACCCCAGAGGTTTAGTGTGTTGAGACGTACTGCCGCCAACGTCGCTTCCTGTTGTATGAACAGGTGGAGCGGTGGAAGTCCCAGGATGGCTTCAACCGCCGCAGTCGGAGTAGTCCTCATGCAGCCCGTAGTCGCCATGCAGGCCAGTCTCTGTACGCGTTGTAGTTTGCTGGAGGCTGTAACCAGCTTGGTGCGGGGCCACCAGACCACAGCCCCGTAGGTGATCATGGGCCGGATCACTGCAGTGTACAGCCAAAGTGTAATTTTAGGGGATAGGCCCCACTTCTTACCTATCATTTTCCTGCACTGCCAAAAGGTTATGCAAGCCCTGTTAAGTTTATTGTCCAGATGACTACTCCAGTTCAACTTACTGTCTAGTGTGACCCCGAGGTATTTGACTTCGTTGGCCACCTGGAGTTCAGTATCGAACAGTTTTGGTAGGCGAAAATGGCCTAAAGCTCGTTTATGGGTAAACATGACTAATTCAGTTTTAGTGGGGTTCACTGTTAGGTCAAAATCCCTGCACCATCTCTCTACGATACGTAGCGCTTGCTGAGTGAGGTTGCATATCGTGTCCGTCACCTTCCCCGAAACCAGGATTGCGAGGTCGTCGGCATAACCTACTGTGTAATAGCGGTTGGCGTTGAGTTTAGTGATGAGGTCATTAACCACCAGATTCCACAAAAGGGGAGACAGAACCCCACCCTGGGGGCAGCCTCTGGCTATCATGGCCCTCTGCTGCTCGCCCTCAAGGCGAACCACTCGTTTACTTAACATGTTTGTAATCCAGTCCGTTAGTACCTGTTCTACTCCATGTCTGGAGAGGGCGCTGTTGATGCTGGAGAAGTTGGTTTTGTCGAAGGCTCCTTCGATGTCTATGAAAGTACCCAGACAGGTGCCTTTCTGATGAATCGCTGCCTCTATCTGGCTAACTACCATATGAAGGGCAGATTCAGTCGACTTACCTGAACTGTATGCGTGTTGGTTATCGTGTAACGGTAAAGTCTTCAGAGCGCCATCCCTCAGTTCCCTATCACACAGCCTTTCCAGAGTTTTCAGAAGAAAGGAGGTCAGGCTGATTGGTCGGTAGGACTTGGCGTTTGTATAGTCACCCTTACCTGGCTTAGGGATGAATATTACTTTCACTTCCCTCCATCCTTTAGGAACGTATCTGAAGGCCAGGCACGCTTTCATTAAGGGCAGCAGTCTACTGGCGACAGAGGTGCCACCCCACTGCAGTAGGGCGGGGAACACTCCATCAGGACCAGCTGCCTTAAAAGGATGGAAGCTCCGGATGGCCCATTGGAGTTTTTCCAACGTGACTACCCTGCTAACGTAGAGCCAATCGTTGTCTGACGGTGTCTGAATTACATCTTGCCAGTCAAATACCTGTGCGAAGATACATCCCGGGAAGTGAGTTTCAATAAGGACGCGTCTCGTTTCGACGAAGGGGCCTTTCCAAACTCCTGTTTCAGAAGAAATGTCTTCAATTGTGGACAATATGAAACAGCAGGGAATTCTAAAGAAAGCGCTACCCTCGCCAAGCTTCATTTCACCTCTATTTCTGGTTCCAAAATCCGACGGATCTGCCCGTCCTATATTCAATCTAAAATCGCTAAACGAATATGTGATGACCGAGCCGTTTCATTTAATAAATATGTACCGCATTCCGGATTTCCTACAAACTCAGGACTGGATGTGCAAAATAGATTTGTCCCAAGCATATTTTCATGTCAGCGTAAACAAATCGCACAGACGCTTTCTGCGCCTAATATACAACCAGGAGTTGTTAGAAATGACTTGTCTTCCATTCGGTCTGAGCACTGCTCCAAAAACCTTTTCCATGCTCACGAACTGGGTTGCCCAAACATTGCGGGAAAAATGGAACATGAGGATCCTGGTATACCTGGACGATTATTTGCTAGTACACCAGAATGTTCACACGCTTCGCGAGCATGTCAAAATAGCTGTACAAATATTACAAAAACTGGGGTGGCAAATCAATTTCCAAAAATCTGTTCTTTCTCCTCAAAAGAGTATAATTTATTTAGGGATACTATGGAAACCATGGGAAAATCAAAAAATCCTACCAAAGGAAAAGGCTCAGGGCATCATCACAAAGATAAATCAGGCTCTCGTACAAGAGTACTTAACTCTGAAAGAGTTGCAGAAAATAGTAGGACTTTTAAATTTTGCCAGTTTTGTTGTCCCACGGGGTCGGCTCAATCATCGACAGTTAGTAATTTTCATGAATTCACTGTCAGTCCTGCCACCAAAAACCTACCCACTACCACAAGGTGTCTTAGAGGAACTAAATTGGTGGGCCCAAAATTGTCAAAGGTCAACACCTCTTCAGTACCCTCCTCCAATAAATTTTCTGGCTACAGATGCATCGGATCAAGCGTGGGGGGCACAACTGAACAATTTGGCGTTGTCAGGAACTTGGTCGAAAGAAGAAAAAATGCTGCATTGCAATCAAAAAGAGATGCTAGCAATTTTATATGCTCTTCAGAACCAAGTTCATTGGCTTCATCAAAGTTCGCTCCTCATTCAAAGCGACAACAGAACTGCGGTCACTTACCTACGAAAGGAGGGAGGTACGAAGACATTATCCCTGTTGGAAATAAACTATCGAATTCTGTATTTGTTAGATCAACATCAGATACACTTCAGCATACACTACATTCCAGGCAAATACAACAATCATGCGGACCACTTATCGCGCCTTCGCCAACCTCCAGAATGGCACTTACTACCGACTTGTGTAGAAATAGTGTTCGCAAAATGGGGAACCCCAATAATAGATCTATTTGCCTCGGCGACTGCTCACGTAGTGTACAATTATGTGTCTCTAGATCTAAAAGATCCTCAAGCTCTGTTCCACGATGCCTTCAGTGTCCCATGGAATTACCAGCTCGCATGGATATTTCCACCACCATTCCTGGTCCCCAAAGTCCTGTCTCACTTAAACCAGTCGACAGGAATATTCCTAATAGTAGTACCTCGTTGCGAGAGGGTATTCTGGCGTGCGGATCTCAAAGCCCGAGCGCTCGCAGCTCCATTAACTCTGAGAAACCTACAGAGATACCTAATAGACACGTCGACGGGCCTCCCACCACCGAAGGTCGAGAACATAGTCCTCGAAGTTTGGAAATGTGGGGGTGGTCCGACACGATAAAGACATGGAACGCTCAACAACTATCACTGCTTAAAAATTCTTGGCGAAAATCGACTCAAAAAACCTATGAGGTAGCCTGGAAGCGCTGGGCGTCGTGGTGTCGTAATAAAAACCTTGACTTAATGAATCCCTCTGGTTCACAATTAGCGCAGTTTTTATGTGATTTATATTTAATTGATAAGTTGTCGTATAATTCAATACTTTTACATAAATCAGTAATATCTACACTAGGCAGCGCTGAAAATTCAAGTAGGTTAAGTTCACACGTTCTAGTAAGACATGTTTTAAAATCAATTGCCCTAAAAAACCCAAAGGTCACTAATAATAATAATAATAATAAAACTTTATTATCAGACCAGAGATCCATAACGTAAAAAAGAGACATTCAATAACACAATACAATATACTATACAATACAATACAATATAATACTATACAATATAATACAATACAATATAATAATACAACACAATACAATACAATGCAACCTACCTGCCTACCTGGCTACTTCACATACCTGAAAGACGGTCTGTGTACCGCCATCCAGTGAGACACCATTAGGCCATCCACCCTGCCGGCTACAGTAGCCACGAGGCTATTGGGGCTGTCGCGCATCCGACGCATCAGTGATGCGATTCGCAGCCGCAGCAACGAGCCGAAATCCGGAACACGCGCGTCCGCGAACATCCCCGACGCGCTACAGAAACGCGGCAACCCCAGCATTACCCGGAACGCGTTATTATACTGGACTCGTAGAGCATTGTACGAGCCCTGTGTATAACTGACCCACAGGGCGCACGTGTACAGCGACTGACAATAGGCCCTGAACAGTGTTATTTTAACCTCTCGCGTACACCGTGCGAACCTGCGAGCCAGCATGTTACACCTGACTGCCAACGCTCTACGTTCCCTCTCTAAGTCAGCGTCATCCGACAGACTCTCGGTGACCCAGTGTCCCAGATATTTAAAACGAGTGACTCTTTTCAGCGTGACTCCGCCCAAAGAAAGCGGTGGAACAGTGCCACATATTTTATTCTTCCCCCTAAACACTAAGATCTCGCTTTTTGTTGAGTTATACCTGAGACCATGAGTCACCGCATAGTCTTCACAGATTCGGAGAAGCTTCCTTAACGCACTAATCGATGGGCTCAGCAACACCATATCGTCCGCATAACTAATATTATTGACACATTGCCCGTCAATGGAGCAACCGATTTGGGTGTTGCTGAGCTCACAAATCAGCCGGTTGACATACAGGTTGAAGAGCCTAGGTGAGCTAAGCCCCCCCTGCCTTACGCCGCACTCCAACCTGTACTCATCGGATGTAGCACCCGCCCATCTAACGCAGTTGGACTGGTTGCAGTACCAATACTTCAGGACAGCAATCAGTCCCCCAGGAAGGTCTGTCTCATGGGTGAGCTTCTTCCAGAGGCAGTCATAAGAAACTAGGTCGAATGCCCTGGAGAGATCCAAAAAACACGCATATACAGGTGTTTCCCTTTCTACATAATATTGGACAGTATGCTTGAGACAGAGGATCGCTGTTTCAGTCGACAGATGTGGTCTAAACCCAAATTGGGCGTCATGTAGGGTGATATATCTATCCAGCTGCCTGTCAATCAAACCGTCCAACACCTTCGCAACAATGGTCGCCAATGAGATGGGCCTGTAGTTGTTCTTGTCACTCGCATCTCCTGTCTTGTTCTTTATTATAGGAACGACAATCGTTCTCATGAGGTCCTCTGGAAGATACGAGTGACTCATACATACATTAAATAACAGAGTTAATACACGTGGTAAGTGCTTACCCGCATATCGTAGGTGTTCCACGCTTAAGCCATCATGTCCAGGAGACTTACCCCGCTTCATATCCCTCAAGACAGATGAAACCTCCCTAACGGTGAACATAATTGGCGTGCCCTCAGAACCCTCCATAGCACTCGACCCACTCGTCGATGGACCTAATGGTGACTCTGCCCTAAACGAGGCCATAAATAAATTGGCAATCGCCTTAGCCTCATTCACGCCACCGACACACACTGGCAGGCCCGACTTGGGATTTAATCTGTCAGTGGCTTTCCAAAAACTACTAAAGTTCTTACTTTCGTGATGACTCGCAATTTCATTCATCTTTAATTGATCTGCGTTGTTTTGGCACCACTTTAATTTGCTTTTAAATTTTTTTCTACTTGCCACCATATTCTCATACAGTGGCCCCGTTCTAGGTCTACCAGCTGCCGCCCAGCTCAGAAAATAAAGCCGAGCCTGCCCGTGCGCATCTTTAACGTGTTTATTCCAACCCGTTTTAGTATATTTTTTGCGCTGAACTTGATAGTTGTGACTAGTAGTTGCAGCCTCGCAAAGAATATCTACACACAGTAACACAATCAGAATCATTTTGGGACGTCGTATTCAAAGATTCTTGCATTCCCGTGTGATTTAATGTATGATTTGAATGATTTAAAACCAAATCTGACCTTAAACTCTGCAAATCTTCTCTTGACACGTAACTATTTTTAATTATTTCTAGCTCACCTTGTAGTACTAATAGGTCTTTCAGCAGCCTTGTTACGTCCACATGATCAAAGGTGATTGGCGGCAGCTTCTGTAACTCACGAGCTACAAATATTGGAGTTATATCCGGATCTGTAGATTTGAAAAGATCTATGATATCTTCCAAATCTCTCGTTGTTTTCCCTTTATTTTTTCGCTGTATCATCCGCTTAGCATTAGGGATGGCTTGGAACAACAGGGCCTTTGCTCCACTAACTTCTTCCTCCTTAAAAGCACCCACACATATTTGCACGAGGCTCACATTATCCATCACGTCTATCTTGTTTTGGATAAAACAAAGAACTTCACTAATCACTATGTTGCAATTATTGCACTTAACAACGTCCGAGGACATTCTCACGACTCAAAGGTCATTGAACTTTCGCTCACGGGTCAACGACACGTCCGTACGCAGCGTCGTACGCGCGGTACTAAGCCTCCAGTTTGGGATGTTGATAAATTAATTTCATTTTTGACTAAGTACAAAATTGATTCAAATAACCTATTTCAAACGTCACGTCATACTGCAATTTTACTGTTGCTTTGCTCTGGTAGGCGAATACACGATCTAACTCTGCTTAGTATTGATCCTAATCATTGCATAAGATCTGCTATCGGTATAATATTATGGCCTCGGTTTGGCTCCAAAACGGACAGCAGTAATTATAGGCAATCGGGCTGGAAATTGCTTCTAAATACCGATAATTCTAATCTTGATCCTATATTTTGGATAGAGAGAACTATAGCATTATTAAACGACAGACGTAATGCAGCAAAATCAACTAATTTATTTATTACGGTAAGAGGTGTGGCTAAACCTGCTTCACGTACAGTCATTGCAGGGTGGGTAAAGACCTTGTTTGGGGAAGCTGGCATTGCAGCCACTCCAGGTAGCACCCGGTCTGCTGTAGCCTCCAAAAGCTGGTTTCAAAATCATCCCCTCGACGAAATCTTGGCTCGTGGAAATTGGCGATCAGCCAATACATTTCAGAAGTTTTATAGACGAGAAATAATGAGAAGTACTGCTACTGATTCACAAAACGTGACACAATTGTTCAATCCAATCGATTATTAATATTTGTTTTCTTGAATTGATTGTTAATGATTAGAATGTATGATTTTTCATAATTATCCATTTAAGTAAAGGCATACTTATTAATTACACTTTTGTTTAATTTCATGCTTTATCACATTGGCCTATAGTATAATACTACATACTTCCAAGTATATATACATCGAAGTGGCGTCACCAGGCGATAACAAACAGATCTCATATAAAGCTTCCAGTGACGGTCAAGTAGTTTAATAGCAGCGTTTTACCTGAAATAAAACGCATATTAAAATACTTACCTCACTGGAAGCTTTCACTTTATTTCTGCCTGGTTATATGAGACAATGAACAAAATGGCGTGATACCTTTTACAAGAACTAAAAACTACCCGCACCCGCCAGGTGGCGCCACTGAGCCGGAAGTATAGAGGGGACAAAAGTACGAAAACTGGTAAGAAATCGACGGGAAACGGAAATGCCATCTCATATAAAGCTTCCAGTGAGGTAAGTATTTTAATATGCGTTTTATTTCAGGTAAAACGCTGCTATTTTTACGTCTGTAATTTATATGGTGTATATAATAAAGAGTATTCTATTCTATTCCAATTAGACTTATTTCATGAGAAGCCTATTTTTAAACTTAATTAAGTTTAATATTATGTATCATGTTTAATGTGATCCTACATACTGATATAAATAAAGGTTAAAGTGATAGGAAAGTCTAAAAAACATCTCGGGTCTACTACATTAAATTCGGAAGTTACACACTATTACTCTCAATTTGAATCATTTTGAAGCATATTGCTAATCCTTTTCTCCATATGTTCGAAAAATGCGTCTGTTCTACAACGTAAATAACGCAATGAATGTTGTTGAACTGTCAAAATGAAACCCATTGCTACTGATGGTGTGTTACGCAATTACCCTGGAGTTCAAGTGTCGAACGAAAGTCGTGGGTATCGAAGCGAGGATACCGGTAACTGGGATTCAACGATGAAAATGGTACCTACATAGATTCTCAGATAGGTACCTAGGAAATAAAAAAAAACATGCGGTGCTATTCTGTAAAACTCTCACCGTGAAGGTGAAGTCAGCTGTCAACAGTGTCTATCCCTAGCACCGGGTGGAATGACAGCTCACTTCATCTACCTTTTCACAGTATAGAACGACTGAACAGCTCCCTAATTGCGTTACGCACTTACAATCACAATCTGAATAATTTTGAAGGATATTGATAATCCATTGCTTCATATATTTAGAAAAAAATGTCCGCTCAACAACGTAAATAACGCAGTGAATGTTGTTGAAATTAAACCCATTGTTATTGTTAGTGTGTTGCGCAATTACCCCGCAGGTGTCGAAAGTCTAAGGTACAGACGCCAGCACATCAAGCTACCCGAAACTGTCAAGTTTTCCCAATCAACTTTGAACCTTATGATTCAGCGATAAAGTTCAAAATGTATTAAAGAAATCTGACAGATTGTAGTAGCTTGATGTGCTGGCGTCTGTACATATCGAAATGAGGAAACCGGTAACTGGGACGTAACGAAATAAAAAGGGTACAGACGCCAGCACATCAAGCTACCCGAAACTGTCAAATTATTCCAATCAACTTTGATCCATACGCTTCGCTTTAGTGATAAAGTTGAAAATCTATTAAATAAATTTGACAGATTGTAGTAGCTTGATGAGCTGGCATCTGTACCTAAATAGATTCTCAGATAGGTAGGTAATAAAAAAACCTGAAGAGCCGGTCGATTCTGGAAAAATCTCACCGTGATAACTAAGGTGAAGTGAGCTTAGAGTGAGCTGTGAGTCATGCTGATGCTAGCGATTGACACTATTGACGACTCACTCCACGCTCACTTCACCCAAGTTTTCACGGTGAGATGGTTACAGAATCGCACTGCAGGTAAAATATAACAATATATTATTTCCTACTAGCTTTTTCCGGCGGACTCCCCCGAGTGGATGTCGGAAAATTTCCCATGGGAACGCACTACCGGTATTAAAAGTACCACGAATAATATCATAATACATTATTTTCATATGACTCGCTCTCACATATTTACCTATTAATTTACGCGGCGCGCGCCAGTAAATCTCCCAGTTGGCATGTTTTTTTTCCGACATCTTCAACAATGATCTCTTACAAAAACAAGTTTTTTTTTATTTTTTACAGATTTATTCTCGCCAAATTTACAGTTTGATGGCAAGAAGCGCTGGTTTATCATACATAACTTAAAATTATAAACTTAACTTAAAATTGGATACCCGTGCTATTCTGTAAAAATCTAATCTAATCTAATCGTAGTGCTATTCTGTAAAATTCTAATGTAATCTAATTGTAGTGCTATTCTGTAAAAATCTCACCGTGATAACTTAGGTGAAGTGAGCGGGAAGTGAGCTGTCATTAGGGATTAACACTATTGACACTGCTCACTTCAAGCTCACTTCACTTATGATTTCACGGTGAGATTTTTACAGAATCGACCGGCTGATTCTTAAGAAATTCGGCATTTTCATCATTCGCCTGATCCTTATCATTCGTCTGTGGATATCCAATAGCAACTTGGGGAAATGCAGTACAAGATTTAAAGCAAACAAACTTTAGGTGTTTTGTTATTTACCTATTCATACCTTAAATCCAGCCGTGCGATTCTATAACCATCTCACCGTGAAAGCTTGGGTGAAGTGAGCGTGGAGTGAGCTGTCATTCGCTAGGGATTAACACTATTAAGTGCTCACTTCACTTATGATTTCACGGTGAGATTTTTACAGAATCGACCGGCAGCACTAAAGAATAGAAAATATGGAAAAATGTTTATAGCAGGTAAAGCCTTAAGTAGGGACAAAGGTAGAGATCGTTAACTTTAAAATTGATCGTCAACTCACCACTGCTTGTGGCATACACTTTTCAAATGTTTTTATAACAATTTTAGCGGAGAGGCGCGCAGTTTAAACTTAAATTAAATATAAAATTAAAATAAATGTATAATAATGTACAGACGCCAGCACATCAAGCTACTACAATCTGTCAGATTTCTTTAATAGATTTTCAACTTTATCGCTAAAGCATAAGGTTCAAAGTTGATTGGGAAAATCTGACAGTTTCGGGTAGCTTGATGTGCTGGCGTCTGTACATAAAATTCCTAGTTTATTTACCTCTTGTGTGTAATTTGATATTTTTGGATAATAAACAACAATAAATGATATCTTAAATACAGGATGAGACAACTTATTTAAATTAAAGTATAAATTACCTACAGCTAGGTTACAAAAGAGAACTGTCACAAGCAAATATTGCAATAATCACAAACCTACAAAATATTGTGTGTTATAAGTTTTGATGACCCGAGATAGCGAACACATAGAGGTTAAAAGGCGAGCGATTACTGGAAACTATTTAGAAAACAATTTGAACTTAGTTTACTCAGTGCAAAGGAAGTTTATATCATAACACAACATCACGCCTGCGGAGGGTTTCTGCAGAGGTGTACTTTTTAATAGGTACACCCACAATTTCGTCAGATATGTTCACGTCCCATGTGTAGGGGCGAGTCTATTGCCTTCAACTGGGCACAAAACCAGACTCCGGGCTGCTACTGGGAAATTCCAGATGGAAAAACCCAATAACACTTTGCCCGATCCGGTAATCGAACCCAGGACCTCATGCTCGGCAAGTCAGCAGTAGCGCTTTCGACTACACAGGCAGTCCAGGCAGGACTACCTCGTTAGTCGGGAAGTTTATATGCAAGTATTATTCGAGATATGTCTGGAACACAACATCTTCTAGTAAATCGCTACATTTGTTTACCCAATAATATGAATACTCAATTACCTAAAGAAAGAAATGGAAGATACCTACACTTGACCTAACCAAGAGCACACGAATTCATCACGGCAGGTTAAAAGTTCAACGTGTGCAACTTCTTAATTTTCGTTAATTAACCAACGTGTTAGTTAAAAAATCTCAATGTTATTTGCAGATAGACACATACACAATAATATGTGTTGTTTGTGTGGCGGTGAGATAACCCTCTCGACCTCGGCTATTGAAGCTGATAGCGCGTTGAGGGCGCGCGGGAAACTGGACGATTGAAGAGATGTCTGAAAACGTGGTGAAAGTAAAATGCAGGGTAGTTGCGTAACACACTATCAGTAGCAATGAGTTTCATTTTGACAGTTTAACAACATTCATTGCGTTATTTACGTTGGCGAGCAGACACTTATGTCGAACATATGGAGCAATGGATTAGCAATATGCTTCAAAATGATTCAAATTGAGAGTACCTAATAGTGTGTTACGCAATTAGGGTGCAGAGCAATGTGCATTGAAAATGAAGCATATAGGTACCTATTGCGCACCATATGTACTTTCTGAGTTTATCTTGGACTAGCGTTGCCAACCGTACTCTAAAATGGAGTACTTATTGTACTCTTTTAAAAACAATGAAAAATTTTTATGTGCTGCAAAAAGTACCAAAAAATACCTTTTTAGAAAATTTTAATAAATGATACTCTTTTTTATAAGTCCGTACTCTTTCTTTACCTCCTTTGAAATCAGATATACTCTATTTCTTCTAATAAAAGCTGGCAACCCTATCTTGGACATAACTGACATCAGTGAAGGAAAACATCGTGAAGAATCCTGGACTTATAGTTACTTTAAGTCAGAAATCGTAACCCATCTTGAGCAAGCGTGGTCATCAATGATCGTGCCTTCTCTATGTCATAAGGGCCCTTTGCCCTGCAGTGGAATAATAATAGGCTGGCATTATTATATTGCGCCTAGATAGAAACCATATCTGATGGATATTTCTATCCCAAGTTTCACTAGACAGTGATTACCGCTTTATTACCAAATGGTTTTAGCACGGACCATGTAGGTTACCTTCACATGGAACTGTCAACTGCAACAATGGCAATGATGTAACTGTGATAGTGGCCACTGGCGTGGCCTGTACCTGTCTAAAACTTGAACCCTTATCTGCATCACCTTCTTAACACAATGTGAGATGAACAAAACGCGCCATAAAGGCCGGGAATCCGTCTATTCTAACTAGTCACGATGACTCGGTGAGTTCAGTCCAGTCCACAGTCCATCAGATATCAAAAGTCCCGCTCTAGACATATGGGCAGTATCGCGGCGCAGCATATGACCGCAGCATGTACCTACACGGGCGCGGGCGCACGTGCCCGTCACGCTTACAAACAGCGGACGATCGCACCGAGCCCCATTACGCATTACGCAATACTCCCGGAAGCACACGGGTTATGGATGTATTATGTAGATTTATTGGTAGATTTTCAAGGTACCTTGACTATAAAATCAATGTTGGAACAGGCTCCTTGAGTGGTACAGACGCCAGCACATCAAGCTACAACAATCTTTCAAATCTCGTTAATAGATTTTCAACTTTATCGCTCAAGTATAAGGTTCAAAGTTGATTGGGAAAATTTTATAGTTTCGGGTAGCTTGAGATGCTGGCGTCTATACCAAGAATTTGAAACGCGCGGTTAGACCTACGTATATAATCTCCAAGGACAGTGCAATGAGAAGCCTAATATTTTGAGCCAGCGGTGCACACCTGGCGAGGCCCTGAGCAACGCGGTTTTCACTGGCAAACAAATATCAACCTTGTGAACATTTAAATAAAGTTGAAAATAAGTAAACTTCAATTAGTCTGCGAGACGAACGCTGGAAGAGGTATGCGGTTTAGGTTATTTGTATTTAACTTTATTTAAGAATTGGTTGGTAGTGTTGGTAGAGAAAACCACGCTTTACTGAGCTTCAATAGGTCTGCGTCGGCACTTATACCTTAGTCACTTTATCACTTTACTGTTCATTTATTACGTAAGACGATTTGAGGGGGAGGGCGTTCAAACTACTCTTATTTTTTCTTAAGTGGGAGTGAGAGGGGTCTAGATTGTTCTTACGTATGATCTCAAAAGAAAGCAAAAAGTTGTTTTTGAAATATTTTTCTTTGCAATTGTGGTAAGATAATGATAGGTACCTATCTACCAAAATTGCAAAAAAAAAAAAAACTTAAATCGTCTTACGTAATACATGAACAGCCCCTTATGAAGATAAGCGTGAGCCATCTCGAGCCGAACTGTGTCTGTCTTGAGGTATTTATTTATTTCAGAGTGATAGTCGTAGTACAAAATGTTCAATATAAGTTCTGAGTCTCTGTGTGCCCTTTGGCAAAGGGCTCCTCCAACCCCTCCCAATTCTCCCTTTTCCTAGCCTGTCTAGTCCATGTCTTTCCAGCCATCCTCACCAAGTCGTCCTGCCATATTTTCCTTTCCTTTTCTTCCCTAGGGTACCATGGGGTCACATTTTTGTATCATGTCTCTTGCAAGTCTCTGCCCCTGACAGTATGACCGGCCCATCTCCATTTTAATCTTCTCAGTTTTAGTACATCTTTAGTTTTGGTTTTGGTTGCCTTCCTGATTACACAGTGATTGGTTCTTGCAGTGGGTAAGTTTTGAATGTAGTCAGAACCAAACAAAATAAAATTAATAGAACTGTGGAATGGTACATATACTTAACACACTTCATCTACGACAAGGTATAAAGTATTGAGTAGTAGCAATGTGACATTCATTTAAAAAAAGAAAAAAAAAATCGTGACTGTATAACTTCCTTCTTTTTTTAAGTTGTTAAAAAGGTTAAACTCCTTCGACAGGTAGCCGTGCTGGCCGATAGAAGAGTTTGATCTGAAATTCAAAACTAATGAAGAACTTTGAAATACTCTCAAAGTTAGAAATAAACTCAGGTTGATTCTAAGTAAACATTAAACTTCGAGGAATATAAATCAAGCTATTAACAGCTGGATTTCTGAAATAAATTCTTTGGATTTCTTCACATATTACCAATTTATTAAAAAACTAGCTTGTACTCGCGGCTTCGCCCGCTTGGACGTGGATTTTTCTAAAAGTAAAGCCTAATTTACTGCTTATAATATCAGCTATATGCCAGTGAAAGTCCCATCAAAATCGGTCCAGCCGTTTCGGAGATTACCCAGAACAAACTGACAGACATAAAAGTTCTGTAATATACTTTCATAAACATTTAGAAAAAAACTGTTATTTTGACATTACAAACAGACACTTCAACTTTATTTATTTGTATAGATAAGTCTCAAGTTGTTTTAATAAACAGTTAGATACTCATTGGCAAGTTATGTTCCAACTTTTCAAAGTTATTTTCATTTTATTTTGCACAGTGCAAACTGTTGCATTGGTGTTAAATAATCAAGAGGTGAATGTCTCTAACAAATTACTATTTATTAATTTAATCTTTTAACTTAAAACCATTAACATTAGCATTTAAACCTATATTATTATGCTCAAACAATTTACCAAACAGAGAACTGTACAATTCATTCTTGCTCTCATCAGTCCACAAGGATGATTTTTCTGGAGCCATATAATTCACCAACTGATTATGAACTACATATTTTATCTTTCTTCCTTTAGTGGCTTTTGTATCAACTTTCCTCTTCATCTTGCTTCTCATTTGCTGCAACGCTATCCATTGACGACTTAACTGGACTGGGTCCGAAATATCCGCAGACTTGCATTCAATTAGCTCTCTTAGTAACTGATGATAGAAGTCACTGTCATCAAATATTTCTGGGATATATTCATCATTATCCTTACGGTCTCTTGTTACTGGGTTTACTTCTGTCTCTTCTGTGTCTTTGCTTTCTTCTTCTTCTGGGATATCTTTTTTATAACCAATAATGTCATATTCAGACCTCTTAAGCTGTGTACGTCTCACCAACTTCTCCCTATCAGAAAGAATATAAGATATTTGTTGCAAGACTGTGTTTGTTGGTGCATTTTTAATGTTAGTAGCTGTGGCCAGACGTGTTTTGTCATTCCATTTTTGAATTGAGGTGTCTCTGAATGATTTGAAAGCTTTGTGGGAAGTTGAGATATCAGTTTCATACTCTTCAAGTTTACGTTTCTTGGTTGGGGCTGTTTTACTTTTAATTTTAGGTGTTGATTCTTCTTTAACGGTCTCCTCTTCAGCATCAGTGTCCGATGGTATCTCCTCATTGTCTGTATCGCTTGGGATTTCTTCATCACTGACTTCTTTTGAAATTTGATTTGCATCAGCTTGTTGTTTGCTTAATTTCTTATTGCAAATGGTCTTTGTTTCCGGATATTTGCTTAAAAGCAAATTCTGAAGGGATAGTAACCTGAAAAGATGAAATAAAATGGATTAATAAACACATCTCCATTTTAATTATAATATTGTAAAGTTATTCGACAGTTCTTGAGGTGCCCTCTTTAACATTAACCTTCAAGCGGGCGCGCGGCGTCGAATCGACCGCGATGCGATCGCTTCTCGATACATTTATGATGCCAAATTGCTTACAAATCCAAAGAAAATTAGAATATTATTTTGATTTTATAATTTTGTTTATGTGCTAACATAATGATAATGTGATAAATACAAAAAATATTAAATAATTAGTGTTTTAAATCCCTGAAATATCCTATAGGTCTTTTAGGTTACGCGCGACCGCTGGCGTTACAAATGTCCGCGCGCCCGCTTGAAGGTTAAATAGTGCAAAATTTTAAATAATAATAAATAATTAATAATTTGACTAACATAGTTAGAAGTATTATTTAGTAACAATGTATGGAATGTAAATGTTATTCTGAAATAAAATAAATAATAATTAACTTAGTCCTGTATTAGAACCTTGCATTAATTAAAACTAATTTCAATCAATCAATTGGCTCTAAGCTAGTTTTAAGTAATGCTTGAGTTTTGCGTGAGGTTCTGTAATATGGGCCTGAAACTTGTTCGGAATATAACATTACACAAATAGTAATTATCAGGAATGCAATGAAACTTACTTATCCAAAACATTGGTGACATTTGCCTTAGTTGCATTAGCCTCCTCTGCATATTCCTCACTCTCCTTCAACTCTCTGTAAGCTTCAGGCATTGGCATCTGATTAGCAGTGTTCACACATCTTTGGAGGTGGATCCTCATCTCCAGCAAACTCTCCCATAGCAACAGCTGGTTCCTAACACAAATACCCTTCTTAGCATCTTCAGATAAGTTCTGCTTTTTAACATGTTCAAAGTTTTCTGTCACAGGTTCTTCCATTTGACTGATATCATATCCTTCTCCCTCATCATCATCTTCATCACTGCCTTCTTCGTCACCACTACCCTCTTCGTCGTCATCCGAATCAACATTCAATTGTTTTTGGAACTGAGTGATGCTATAATCTTCACTTTCAGCATCTGAATCTGAATCTTCTAAATCCGAAAATTTCTCGTCACTAGTTTTTGTTTTAGACAAGTCGTTCTCTGAGTCTGAACCACCTGAGTCGTTTGAAAAGTCCTTTTTGCTCTTTTGGGGTTGTTTTTGGTATGGAAAATCATCGTCTGAACTGCTGCCTTCTTCAGATTCTTGGAGATCTTTCCGAGATACGACTTGTCCCTCATACTTTTTACTAACCTCGCTCAATAAACCCACGTTTCGTTTACGGAAATCACTGATAGCCGCCTCAACTTCACTATCTGAAGAACCCAAGTCATCACGCGAAACAGTTTTCGGTTTTGTGCCGAAAACTTGGTCGTCTTCAATGTCAGCACGAGGTTTTACCGTTAGAGCATCAGCAATTTTATCAGATAGTAGCTTCTGTGGTGTTTTCTTCTGTTTTAACTTCATTTTGGAGTTAATTTGTAATTTTAACCAACAAAATATCGTCACGTGTTTTTGACATTAATTTACAAATTATTTGTCAAACGTCAATCGATCTTGACTTTTCTCTACCGAGGTTTACGAAGCAAGCTATATTTAAACCTTTGAATATATTGAAAACCGTTCTTTTAATAAGCCATTACATTCTAGATAATAACAGATTTTAGTGATAACATTCTGAGCACAAGTAGTTAGCATAAATAATTTGTTACAAAACTAAAATGAACGTTCAGATGAATGTTGTTATAGACTTCACGACAGCTTTGTAAAAATTTTCATTTTTTTTTAATTCGCAAAAAGGGCAGGCTTTAGTCTTTCGACCATACCGCCTTGTCTTCCGTGTAGAATTTCTTACGCACTAAGTTTGGAAAAAGAATGTATTTCGTTTATCCAAACATTTTCAGTTTCTTTTTATTTTACGTATATACACTTTTATGTCCTACCGATATAATTTTAAATTGTACATTATTATCAAAGAATACGGAGACTAACTGATATAAATCAATAATAAAGGTGATATTAAACTACTAACAGATATCCAATACCTACAAGCTTTTTTATCGGCTGATTAACAATTTTCTCAAAACTTGTGCATTTGTATAGTCATTTGCTTTTGACAAGGAAAGCAATTAGCGAGGCAGCCTCAAACTCTGATAGGCAAATAAATTCGCAATATTCCAAAGTTAACCAACAAAATGCCAAGAAAAAGAGTACTGCTGAAAACTGTAACGTGGTTAAGTGAGGAAATACATGTACCACAGATTTTAACCCCATCGTTTCACCACTACGAGTAAGTTAACCTGCAAATTCAAAACAACTTTTTTCTTTTTGCTTCCCCATCCTATAACATAGTTTCTATTTACCAGGAAGTTTCAGTTCGGGAATATTATAGCTGGAATTGGAGATTCTGTTCTCATTTCTAACGCTGATGCGGCTGAACCGGATACTGAGGCAGGTTGTGATGCGGCTCGCATTATATCTTTGTATGAAGATGGCAGCAACGCCAGTGATCCCTTCAGAGCCAAGGTTCAGTGGTATTCAAGGCCCAGCGACCTTCCCAACTGGTGTTTTAGCAATATGGAACCTATAAGTTTCTATGAAAAAGAGGTGAGTTAACAAGTTGTATGTTTACTTACAAATTCTTCATAAAATCACTAACTTTTGGGATATTATCATCACAAATAAAATAAAAGCTGAAAGACATACCTTACAGCCGGTGAGAACACTAATAATGATGTTATATATAACAAAGAAAATTGTATTTCATTTATTCACTTTACTTTCATTGAATGTAAAAAAAAATCATGTGAAACTTTTAACTAACAATTAATTAATTAATCATGTTAACAATTTCCAGGTAATAGAAGACCACCGTCCCTTCAACCAAGATGTATCAATAGAAACATTCTTCAAGAAATGCACCATCACTCTCACAATTACAAAGGATATGGATGAAATTATTAATGAGCCATACCATTACATATGCAGATACCGCCTCATGGCCATGAGCAGACGCAAAATACAGATTGAACCTGTGCTTGAACAGGAACGACTTGCCATTGCATTGTTAAATATACCTAATAAAACACCGTCAAAGACAGCAACTCCTAAAACACCAAGCTGTTTAGTCAAAAGAATGAGTAGAGTATCCATCTCAGAAAAGAACTGGAGTGTCAGCAAAAATGATGGAACAAAACTACTGCTCAAAAGAGCTATATTAGCTGACAAAAACGAAAAAGATTCACCAAAAAAAGTTACAGAAACACCAAAGAGCTCTAAGAAATTATACAAGAACAATTTAGAAGATGTATTGTCTATGGAACTGAAGGAAAATTCTGATGACGAGCTCCCAACTTTGATCATAAGGCAGCATGTACCAACTACACCAAAAAGAAAGCAGTCAATATCTAAAATAACTAATGAGGAGACTCCTAAAAAGGTTCTAGTGTTTGAGGATGAAGAAAAGAGTACTCCTACTACAAGACGAGGCAGAGCAAAGGTTTCTATTAATTATCAAGAACCTGAAGTCTCACCAGTCAAGAGAACTCCTAGAAAAGCAGTCCATAAGATGTCAGAGAGTGATGATGACTTTAAGCCAGCTCCTCGGACACCGAAAACACCAAAGACTCCAAAAACGCATAGGACTAGGACACCAGCACAAACTCCAAAACGCAGTGTAACTAAAAGGATTTTGACTAGTCAGCTGACACCAACTTTACATAATAGAGCACACTCCATTGATAATATTGATGGTAAGACTTTCAAATGTTTGAACATGGCCTTTATTTATTTATTTATTTAAACTTTTCACACAAATGTACAAAAGCAGACTTAATGCCTTAGGCATTCTCTACCAGTCAACCAAGGGTGGTGAAGAGATTAGATGGCAGGTGCTTTGGTTGAAAGGACAATGATAAAAATTAAAAAAAAAATAAGAAACTAGACAAATACAATAATAAGTTCTAAACATGTACATATGATTTACTATAATATATATTTATAATATATAAATATTTGCTTTTTTTGTGGCCTTTCCTATTCAGATTGAATAATTATGTTCTGATGCACTGGTAAAGAGAACTCTACAATTTACTTGTTGCGTTTTCAGAATTCCTAAAAGATAACAAGTCCCTCCCTGGCAGAGAAGGTCAAATGGAGGAAATTCTATCATTTGTTAGATCAAAACTTTTGGATGGTACGAGTGGGTAAGTTTTATTTACTGTCTTCCAATAAATATTATCTTCATGCAGTAGCTATTTTTCTATTTACTATTTTCTTTCTGTGACTATGTTTGCTTGAAATTTCTTATCCCCGATCCGCTGCGTCGCATTGCATCGCCCGTCAGCGCTGTTACTTCGTTTTCGCTTAAGGTTCTTTCTGAGTTTTTTTTTTTTTTTCTTTTGCTCGGCTTCTAAGTGTCATAGCATGATGTTACATAGCCTATAACTAATCTCATGAGTTGGACTACCAATGCAAAAAGAATTTTTCAAATCCGACTGGTAGTTCCAGACATTACAAACAAACACTTCCGCTTTGTTATTAGTATAGGTAGAAGATGTACAGACATTAAAATACATACAGAAAAAACATTATGTATAACTTTTTAGTACAAAGGTAATAAAATTGGATGAGTGAATTGTAATTACACAAACCCAGTTGCAGATACTTTTGTTGATATTGTAAAAACCAGGTTATTAGGAGCATTATAATTATGTATTAATTATTATATGTTTTTGGGAGCTTCCATATAATATTCTATCTTTGCTAATATCAAGTATTGAAGTTAAAACCTGACATTCAAACTCATTTCTTCCGTAGATGTATGTACATATCAGGAGTACCAGGTACAGGAAAAACTGCCACAGTTAACTCAGCTCTCAAGTACTTGAAGGAAGAAGTAGACCTCCCGGACTTCCAGCTGGTCGAGGTCAATGGCATGAGGATTGCGGAGCCAAGGCAGGCTTATGTGCAAATATATAAACAACTTACTGGTGAGACACACTCTTTACGAAAATAATTTAAGAAAATGTTTTTATTGAATAATTTAATCTGTAACTTTTATTGGCAGTGTCATAAGGTTCAAATTTCTTTGATTTAATTTTACAGGTAAATCAGTAGTATGGGAGCAGGCCTGTGCAATACTAGAAAAAAGGTTCACAAATCCTGGACCTAGAAGGACACCTACTGTATTGCTTGTGGATGAGGTAACTTATTACTTTCCTCTGTATGATTATATTTCAATAGATCAGAAACTTTTGATTTCGTTCTCTTTTCATAAACAAAATGCAATTATAGAACTAAGCTATTGCTGTTGCAAGTCCTTCTAATTCTGTGTTACGAGAAAAAAAAAATACTATATATAAAATATAATATATAAAAATTAAAAAACAAAAATTAAATTCGCCAACAAATAATCATCTAATTTATAATATTTCAGTTAGACGCCCTCTGCACCCGTCGCCAAGACGTCCTCTACAGTATCATGGAGTGGGCTGCCCACAACTCCGCCCTGCTCACTGTGCTCGCAGTAGCCAACACTATGGACTTGCCCGAACGAGCGCTGGCGGCAAGAGTGGCCTCCCGCCTCGGTCTGACCAGGCTCACCTTCCCGCCGTATACTCATACGCAGCTACAGAATATTGTTGCTACGAGACTGGCTGGCGCTAATGTTACTGCTGATGCTGTGCAGCTTATTGCTAGGTATGTTTGTAAACGCTATGAAAATGTCCCAATAGCCACACAAAACAATTGGAAGAGCATTGCTTAAAAGACTTGCCAAATTGCAGTATAGAACCTTACAAAAGTTGTATGTAAAGAAATGTAAATTATTAAAAAAAAAAGAGAAGACCAAAACATTGTCCTCTGTGCCAAATAAAGGATTTGTTTTTTTTTTGCAACAACTTAACTATAGTTTAGTTTTATTTTTAATCGCGATTAAAAACATGTGGAATTAAATTAGTTGTCATGTGTTGATGTGTCAATGACCAAGAAGCAAACAAGTATGTACCACGTGGAGTCGCGATTGTCAAAGTGGATTTTAATTGTCAAAATTATTTTTAAAATTACTTTTTTTTTTTTTTCGCAGAATAGCTTTATGATTCTCATAGCCAAAAGAAACGAATTTTAGTTATAAATTTAGATAGTTTATTTCAGTGTACAAGAGAAGCGGCACCAATGCCCGCTACTTTCTATTCTTTATGTATGCATTATAATATTACAATGAACTATTGCTTTCAGAAAAGTGGCTGCAGTATCAGGCGACGCTCGACGCGCGCTCGCCCTGTGCTCTCGCGCATTAGAACTGGCGGGACCTGAAGGCGCTGGTCTGAAGGAGGTGCAACAGGCACTTGGGGAAGCAGCCTCCAGTGCGGCAGTACGAGCTATAAAGAACTGCTCGCCTGCTGAGAGGCTCATGTTGAGGGCGGTGGCTGCTGAGGTGAGTTTTATTTATAAGTAATATTTTAGAAATCTCGAAGGGTCTAAGGACTGTACGTGTAAAACGAGCTACCTACATCCTTATAAAGGGCACGGCCGACTTGGCTGCTGCGCTACGTGCCAGGGGCTTGATGTTCATAAAAGTTTTTTTTTTTTTCTAAACTATTGTAATGTTTTTATAAGTTGAACAACAAGCAAGAGACATCATAATTTCAATTTGGTTCTCGATTCTAAAGGAATATTATTTACTACAGGTGGAAAGAACAGGCTCAGACGAAACAACCCTCTCACGCGCACTACAAACAGCTGCCGCCATAGTCTCCCTCGACGGCCGCCCATACAAGATAGCACCATGTATCCGCGCGCCCACGCCATCGCAAGCGCAGGCTATATGCACACGACTGGCCGCGCTAAGACTGTTGCTACTAGAACCTAAGCCGTCTGAGCCGAGACTACTGTTGAATATTAGTGCTGATGATGTGCATTATGCCACAAAGCAGATTTCTGTTTGATTGAAATGCAGTATTTTTCTTATTCTTCTTCGTCGTATGCAGTATTTTTGCTGATAAATAATTTCCTAATAGATAAAAGAGTTACAATCGTGAATCGCGAATGACATAGTCATAATATTATAAAACATGTGCAGTGTTGAAAATTGTCCGCCTCATGTTTCATTGATACGATTCTAATGGACAGTATTCAGTTGATATGTACAATATTTTAAAAGTAAGGGAAAAGTGTTTTATATAAAGGAAATTATGGACATGTATTTGTTAAATGATTATGAGGTTTGTAAAGTACACATTTATAATGATTTTTAACGTTTTCTATTGACCCAAGTGATCTGTTCTTTAAAATGACTGATAGTTTTAAGTTTTTTTAATGATATAATAAATTATTAAAATATTTTTTTATTTTGTTATGTCATTGAGTAATCCCCAACTTGTAGAATCTTGATAAGCGCTTCAATATTGTTGTCTTGCACCGCTTTTCTACTTGCTGCTACAACTGCCTTGCTGTATTTGCCCACTGTAAAACGTGAAAATATTTTATTATATTGCCTTACTACAAAATTTTCCTCACTTTCATAGTCCGACGGGACGGCAATCCGACAATCGGAGAGAGACCAGGCGCAGGGCCAACGGCTTGACGTGCTTTCCGAGGCACGGAGTATCACACCGCCAACTTCCAAACTCCGGGCTGTTACTAAGAAATTCTCAATTGAAAAACCCAGGGAGAGTGCACCTGTGCCTGCGCACACACCAGCCTTCGGCGCGGGAGATATTGTAGTGCACTAGCACTACAATATCTCCCGCGCCGAAGGCTGGTCTCCGCTGAGATTGTTCGCCATGGCCGAAATTCGGTCTGTAGGACAACATTTTATAAGAATTAAAACAATGGCGTCCTATCCTACGTCCTGAAAAATAAAAGGTACCTCTGAGTCTAACAGCCTGCTGCAAAATTGTGTGTAAACTTTTCAGAGCAGTAACTGCTTGTTCCTGAGTAGATCGTCTCATATAGCATCCCGTGAGAAGTTCCTCATTCAGCATTACTACTTCCTTGTAACGGTTTAGCATCTCCTTCCTAGAAAATGTGGTTGAATTAAAATTTGCCCACTTATTTAATACAAGAAAATAACAAAGCTTGAAAGTCATACAAATCATAAGCTGCCGCATCTTGAGCCGCTGGTAGTAATGCAGTTATAAGTTGTGCTCTCTCCGCAGTCTCTGCAGCTAACCGTGATCTCATCTCTCCTATTTGTGATACGTGCTCCATTTCCTCACGAAGTTTCATTTCAGCTTCGGGAAACTGGGCCACGGACTGAAAGTTTTATAAAATCCCGCCAACATTCAATTGTCTATGGCCATACTATAGAAATGAAATGAACAAAACTTTACTACTCTATTTTACTGAATTTAGTCGATTTTACATCTGACAACTCTACGATTAAATGGCGCCGCGTCAGTTTTTGCCGGCGTGGGGGAGTTGTCAAATTCCTGGGATTTTGGGAATCGTTAGAAGAACCGGGTTTTGGGAGATTTTTTGTGAAAAATTATATGAAAATGGTTGAAAACAACGATCTTGAATTGTCTGAAGCAGAGGCAGAACAGTATGACCGTCAGATTCGCCTGTGGGGCTTGGAATCTCAGAAAAGGTTACGTGCATCGAAAGTTTTGATCATCGGAATAGCGGGCCTCGGCGCTGAAATCGCCAAGAATGTTATTTTATCCGGAGTGAAAAGTGTATGTTTGTTAGACAATGAGAAGCTAAAGGAAATAGATCTGTATTCGCAATTTTTGGCCCCGCCTGAAAAAATCGGGGAGAATAGAGCAGAAGCTTCGCTGACGAGAGCGAGGGCTTTGAACCCAATGGTAGAGATTACATCGGAGACGAAATCTGTTGATAACCTCCCCGATAAATTCTTCCAACAATATGACATTGTTTGTGCAACAGGCCTAAAACAAGAGCAACTGGAGCGCATCAACAACGCTTGCCGCGACAGCAACAAGAAATTTCTATGTGGCGATGTTTGGGGCATGTACGGTTACATGTTCGCCGACCTCGT
The DNA here is from genome assembly GCA_949629135.1 of Eremobia ochroleuca. NCBI lineage: Eukaryota > Metazoa > Arthropoda > Insecta > Lepidoptera > Noctuidae > Eremobia > Eremobia ochroleuca. The sequence continues at coordinate 15,161,936 of OX451401.1, read as the reverse complement.
CGACCACGAGTACTCTGAAGAAATTGTACAACACAAAGCCGTCAAACGCGGATCAGACGACGCGGAGAAGAATGCTAGAGAAACTGTCAGTATTAATGTAAAGCGCAGAGCAATATATGTCCCTCTACAGAACGCTCTGTCTGTGGACTGGATGAAGCCAGAAATGCGTTCAAGACTACGTCGCGGAGACCCTTCGTACTTTGTTATGAAGATTCTACTTCGTTTTAAAGATGAGTACAATAGGAACCCGGACCCAGCTAAGAGGAAAGAGGATACGAAAATTCTGTTACGTATGAGAGATGAGCTTGTGAAAGAACTGTCTTTGCCTGCTGGCTTTATTGTTGATGCTCTACTTCTAGATGTATTTGGCACAGTATCCGGTGCTGCGGCTGTTATTGGTGGTGTAATCGGCCAAGAGGTTGTGAAGGCAGTGAGCCAGAGAGAACCACCGCATAACAATATGTTCTTCTTCAACCCCGTCAAATGTGTTGGTTTTGTTGAACTGTATGGTCAGTGAGATTCAATATTCAGTGTAGAATGTAAGCACTGGCACCGATTCCCTTCTTCACAAACTAAACTAAATTTATGTTCAGTGCATGTTTTTCTTTCTATTTCATTAAGAAAAGGACACCTGATGTAAATTGACATATTTTTAGTATCCAATTTTTTAATCACGTCTAAACACGTCTATGGAGTATCTTAACTTGACAGGACTAAACTAATATTAATCTTCTGTCCTTTTCATAATGAAATAGAAAGAAAAAGATGCACTGAACTTGAATTTAGTTTGGTTTGTGAACAACAGAATCGCCACCAATGTCGATTTAAGTTAAATAAATTATTTAAGTACACTTCACTGTTTTATTTTGATTTTCATAAATAAAATGGCTGTTTCATTTCACAAGAGCATGAGAACCAGATTAATATAATCATTGTGTATGTATTTGTAAAAACTACGCCACTTGTGATTTTAAGGAACCGCACATGTATATGACACCTTATTTTCATAGTTCATGAAAGTCACAGACATGGTGTATGATAAATAATAATGTATCATTATATTTTATACTACACATCCAAAGAGTATAATAACTATACAACATGTAAAGTTAAATGCGCAAAACCTGAAAATAGTTTGATCAGAATAACAGGCAGAATTAATTGAACCACTTTTTAATATAGGTCACATTTTTCAAAAAATCTTCATTAAAAATGTTGCCGTGTCTAATTAATTGGTCAAGCAAGCCAATGTCAGCGCGGCGCAGCGGCCCGGTGACGACTCCTCCCTCGATAAAGCGTCGTCGCAGACGCAAGAAACGATCAGAATGGCCAGTAAAACGAAAACAGCACTTAAATCCTTTACATTTTTTTTTAATGATTTATTTTCTCTCTGAAATAGGTCAATTGAATTAAAAATCAGTTGGGGTGTCTGAGGTTTTGCGCATTTAACGTTACATGTTGTATAAAGGAAATCAAAACTTGTACACAACTTAAAATTAAATGACCTACCTGTAAATCACTCAAATTCAAATAAACAGCCAAACTCTGTATCAGATCACCAGCCAGCCTAATATCATGGGTGCTAATCTTGACTTGTCCATCTGCCCCAAAATCCATCCACAAGAATGAATGATCTCTCAAACACAGAAGATTTATATGAAGCTCCTTAGTTTCTTCTGTCTCAAGGTCATACTCTTCATCTAGTAGAAAGTTCTGATTTATCCAGATACAGATTCTTTGCACCCTTTCGGTGATGCGAAAAGTGACGAAGCTGTTCCCTTTATTGCGAATTTCTTTGTTGATCAGCTCATACATCGCGAACCTTGGGAGTTGTTTTGTCAGCTCGAATATGTGGAACTGCTCACTGTCTGGGTAACCAATGAGAGCCTGTATCAAAATAGTAAATTAAATTATTTGCATGGCTGTTACGCCTCACACAACATCAAAGTACGGCCTCGCCAGAGTGTGGTTTGTATGACGGTAGTAGATGAAATTAGAATAAATAGCTTTGAACTTCAAGATTTGAGAAGCTTGAGATTTCGCTGTCGTAAACGTTGCGTATAGCGGCGGTGTATCGAATGTGATGCGCCACTGCCGCTCTGGTCTTAGAAGTAGAGCAGCCTACCTTGATATGAACATCAACTGGCACATCGCGCGGTGGTTTCAGCGGAATATGTAGCAGAGACCTCAGTTGGCTAGGCTGAGGATGTCGCACGAAGGTCTCACCGCTGTCGAAGATACCCTCCGCCAGAACCAGTGCGCAACGGACTATGGTATCATTGTTTGTTGATACAGCTAGTTGTATGCTTCCCTAAAAGTAAGCGTATTTATTTAAAAAAAACGCGACATCTAAAGACAGAAAATAAATAATAGTTTTGCTAAGAGATTTATTTTTACTAAACCTTATGTAACAAAAATGTACAGACGCCAGCATATCAAGCTACCCGAAACTGTCAAATTTTCCCAATCAACTTTGAACCTTATGCTGTAGTGATAAAGTTGAAAATCTGTTAAAGATATTTGACAGATTGCAGTAGCTTGATGTGCCAAGTCTATACCAAGGCGGACTGAGGGCAGATTGATGTATGAATCAAGGCATACTCATCAACGGACAGCCTATCGCAATTTCGCCGATGAAAAGACTGTACCTTAAGTACTGATTTCCCCGTACAACGCTTTACACCCGATCCGTCAATGCAGAAAAAGGAAAAAGCATCCCTGACAATTATTTTTTTTTTTTTGGTGTCGGCTTGGAAAATCCTCATGGAGTCCCTCCGACCTTGGGGAAGGGCAAAGGGGACTGTCAGACTCTTACTGACTAAAAACCAACCCGTGTTCCTCATGTACCCGTGTGTCGGAGGGGCGGGTATCGCCGAAGCATTCGTCGCTACCCCCCGACGCGACCGGTATTGGCCCGCCAGATGGTCAGGCGGGCCCCGTCACCCACTGCGGCCGTCACCCCGGCCGTAGGACTCCACTATGAGGCGCGCGCGGAACACGACGCCGCCGCCTCGAGGCCTGCTGCTGGTCGGACGACAAGGGCGGGCGTTTTGGGGGACTGTCTTTTGTAATTTTGACGTTCGAAAAGTGCTGATTCTCAGCCTAGTTTGAATAAATGACTTTTTGATTTCGATTTTGAGACGCCCCAAGTCTGCCGTCCGCAGGCTGCGCCCTACGGTGGCTGGAAGTCGGCCACCCTACGACGCCCAGTGCGTCTGCTGCGGGAGGGGAGAGAGGAGGCAGCCTCTCTCCCTTTCCGCCGCCTCCTTTGCGAGCATCACGGCCTCGCAAAAGGTTGCAACGGCACTCTACCCTGACTCGCTCCCGACCATGGTAGACACAACAGCCGGAAGTGAGAGGTTTCCCGCAGCACCTACGGCCGCGACCAAGTCACGGCGCTGCTCGGCCCAGGCTGGGCACCAACGTATGCAGCGCCGTATCGTCGCGGCAATCACCACAATGGCGGCACTGGGACGTCGGCTCCCGGCCTATGCGACACAAGTACTTCCCGAAACACCCGTGTCCAGTAAGCACCTGCGTCAGCCGGAAGCTGAGGGCGCCGTGGCTCCTATTGAGCCACTCCTCTAGAACGGGCCTTACTGCCGCTACAGCGGCATGCCCCATCCCTGACTATTCGTCCAACTGTGTATGGCCTTCCTTGACCCTTACATAGGTCATTATCATCATTACCACGCATCATATTGCACTATGATGATAAGAAATTTGAATTAATTTAAATGAACATGTAGCGTGTAATGGACATGTAGCTACCTCATCAGCAATATGCAGAACAGCCACGTGCAGCCTGGTATTAGTAGGCATAGCCGAAGCTGGGCGCTCCAGAATCTCCAGATTCGCACTGCCACTGGCAGCATTAGCCTCATAGTGCTGCAGTTCCACCATCAGCGCCTGCTTCTGGTTGAATAGCTCCGTGATTGCCTGACGGTCTTCCTCTGAAGGCATGTTCTTGGAGGCTGTGTTAAAGCCAGTGTTCTCTTGATACGGCGGATATCCTAATACTGTTGAGGTGTTAAATTTTTTTAGACAACATCGAGAAGGATCTTAAAAAAAAATCAGAATCCGCCTGCAAAAACTTAGCTTAAAATTTATTCGGTTCATAGCCAAGGATCGCAGACTGTACGCCGCATAAATTGCAATTCATTTACTTACCCTCGCCCTTATCAGACACGCAGACAAGATCGGGGACTCCAACGGATCGGTAATCGGCTAGCAACATGGCTGCTGCATTGGCGCGCATCTGCACACGTCGTAACACCTGGCCTGTAGTTCCTTCGCGCCAATCTACGCGCCCGTTTGACCAACAGCACGCTAGAGTCTCGCCTGACCATTGGAGGGCCAGCGCGTTTTGTTTTGACTGCCCGAGAGAATCTCAATTCAGTGTATGTTTACTTCATTAGCCTCTTTACTACTCTCACTAGACTGTCTACTTGCGTACCTTCACTCGCCATAGTCGAATCCCCTCCTCATAGATACCAATGGTGCCGTTGGCAAGTCCATACGCAAACCTTACTTCGTTGACTGGAGAGAGACATAATATCGGCCCAGTCTCAGCAATTTCGGCTATGAACTGATTGTTCTTCAGAACTCTGATAAATGAGTCGTCACACCCAATGAGAAGCTGGAAGATATTAAAAAAAAGCCAGAAATTTAAAAAAATCTAAGGGAATTCGCCGCCCTTCGAAGCGACTGAAAGCGGTTCTGTCAACGGTCAAAGTTGGGTATGAGTCAATACCTAACTAGATTAGGTATCACGAAGTCGGTATCTATGATGTAGGCATCCTTAAAGCCTGCACTTGTCTAAAGTCAAAATAAAGAATCAAATTACCAATACATGATAAATAATAACTGCACTGCGAATTAAAGAAAAAACCGGTCAAGAGCGTCTCGGACTCGCACACCGAGGGTTCCGTTCATCGAAATTTTCAGAATTTTAACACTGCGGTGTAGAATATTGCAGTTTTAGGTCAGCGCCATCTCTTGGCCGATAGTGGAACTCATGTAATTTTTGTTGATGATTTCTGAAAAAGTGTGCTATTTAGAAACATCGTTTTATTTTTCCTGTAATCTTTACATAAACTTCTATCACATAAAATAATTTCAGACTTTCCTCTATGCGAAGTTCGGAGATCAAGGGAAGAACGGTATTTTTTTTTTACATTTTTCGTCGAAAGTCAAAAGTCGAAAACTATGCGGCCTAAAAAAAATGTTTAAGAATTTGCAAACAGCGCTCATTCATATGATACCCCACATGCTCTAGTAGCCCCACATCGAATTTTTAGGACCCAAGGGGGTCTTAAAAATCAGTCCCAGTTGTCCCATATTTTTATTTCTTTTTTATTTGCAAATTAGTTGACCAAACGTCATATAAAACTATTCCAAATTTCAAGTTGATAGCATTAGTAAGTAGTTCTTGAGATATCCAGCTGTGACAGACGGACGGATAGACAGACAGACTGAGTCGCACCGTAATAGTTCCTTTTGCCATTTTGGTACGGAACCCTAAAAATAATCTCGGTTATCTAGTTACGACTGTTACTTGCCTACCTGCATCATGTTTTTTTTACATCAATCATAAAACACTGATGACACTTACCTCGTTCTCCCCATCCTTATCAAAGTCGAAAGTGATCATAGCACAAACTTTCCCGCTAACGACGTTCCAGAACACCTCGTTACCTTCCCAGTCTATGGCCTGCACGGAACTGTTGCCGCCGATGATGGCCAGCGTCTCCGTGTATTTGCCGAAGAAGCCAGCTATGATCACGTTGACGCCGTCAGGAGCCTCTTTGAAGAAGAGATCTGTATTGTCGTAGACATCGTATGCTGAAATGGTAGAAATAAACTGGGACCTTGAAAAGTGTTTTGGTAAAGTGGTCTTAGGATTGAGATGTGTGACTTTGTGATCAGCATAAACAATGATCTGATGTCCTGGCAGGCAACGTCTACTTTAGAACTTAACTGCACTGGCCAGAAGAAAAAAAAATGCATATGATCAAGCAACAAAGGATTTTTCTCGCACGGTAGGTACCAAATGGGCTTGAATGATTGAAGATTTAAGTAGGTAGGTACTGAACGGTGACAGTAAAAGAACAGCCTCACCTAGTATCTGAGTAGGTGACCCAATAAGCAGCATATCTCTGCCAGTGTCAGGCCGCAGTGGTCCAGCTGCGAGTGCTATGATGGCCTGGCTGAGGTTCAGTTCCGAGACCTCACCATGCGCCTGCGACCGTTGCGCTCGACCACTGGACACTCCACCGTGGGGGTGATGGATTATTATCTGCGAATTTAAGAATATAGGAATCTCCTATAAATTTTATCGAACTCTTCAATTTGGTTTAGGCTTCTCGCAATAGAACCAATTTTAATTTTATTGTTAACGAGTCAATAACTGTTTCTGCGGAACAATAAGCTAAGAATCTGATAGACATGGCTGCTCGTTAATCAGGGCCTAGGAGGCCAATGATGAACATTAGAGTATCAGGGGCTTCAAACATTGTGTCAACAACATACTCCTCCAGGCTCCATATGCTTCCTTTTCCCAAAAGGGGAATCTAAAATTGGTTAGGTATTCATTTTCCAAGTCCAAGTAGTACCTAGAAGGCCAGTATTAATTTATTCTGAAGTATTAACTTTATCATATCCAGCAGATGCGGTGAGACAGGGGTGCGTTCCGTCATACTTCGCAATGGTCACCACATCAGGTGTAACTTTATGATTCAACTCCAACTTGAACACAGGCTGAACTGTTGATAGTTGCATTTTGTTATCGAATGTGTTTTGTTTGTATCCGGATATTTATTTAAGTGTTTTTTTCTGTTTTCCTATTAGTTGCCATGGTAACGTGCCGCGTTGTACAGACGCCAGCCCATTTACTACAATCTGCCAAATTTCTTTAATAGATTTTCAACTTTATCACTCTACGATAAGGTTCAAAGTTGATTGGGAAAATTTTACAGTTTGGGTAGCTTGATGTACTGGCGTCTGTACCTAAGTAGGTACCATAACGAAGTAGGAAATAAATGGATTTAATTTTATTAATACTAAGCATTTCTACCGATTATTTGTTCAATTCTGTGTGTAATTATTGTTTGCATGTTCTTTGCTCTGTATTTATTTTTAGAAACCATTGCAGTCGTCATTAAATCGTAGATTTGAAGTGTTCATTGTGCGTTCAAAAACCTACTGTTTTAAGACAGAGCAATATGCTATTTGCTTGAGTTAAGTTGAGTTATGTCTTAACAGTATAACAAGTAGGTGTTCGTTTACGGTATTTTATAATTCGAAAGTAAATAAAAAAAAAACAACCGATAATGCAAAATTAGGAATTGAAAAAAATATCACTTTTTGAGCGCAAAGAAAAGCGTTAATGTCAACTTGACACTTGATCGTCAAAATTAGTCAATTAATTTTTTTGGCATTTTGTTTTACGCATTTAGAGAAATGACATGCTCTTGAAATCGTGCCGATAACGATAATATTATTAGTAACGCGGAAGTGTTATGTGTTTATTGAATTAGTAAAAGTGTGACCAAATGGGTAGTGAATTGAATTTTGAGTCTACGGAATCCAGGTATTTTTCAAAATTTTATTTTAGATCTGTATGAAATCTCGAGTTATTTCGGTCTATCATATTGCGCAATTGCTTCATAATTTTTGTATCGAGCCGCCTTTGCCTCTGCTTCTGATGTTTTTAATTATATGTTTGAGGATATCATGTTTTTGTAGGTACAGTTGATGCCTTTCGTCTGTAATGCCAAGAATTCACATTCCATGTTGGACTCAATATCTCATGCCGTTCATTTATCATGTCATTATTGGTTTCCTAAGGTAATTGTCATAAACATAACATTATTTATTCCTTCACTTCCAAGTCTATAAAATTGCACTGCAGCTGTATTTAATGTTTTTATCTCTCATGCATTTAAGAACATTAAAACCTTATTTTCTAAACAAATCTTAAGAATCCACTGCCTTCAAGAGTTTGAAATTTTTTTATATGGCTAAGCCTATAGAAAATAAAAAATACTCAGAAAACTTGATAGTATATTATGAGATAGTTGCTAAGACTTTGTTTCTATATTTTGTAATAATTCTTTGTATGAAGAAAATAAAGTGGGTCTAAAATCCCACTTCTGACCTTTTTGATTTGTCTTAATAGTATCTAATTTTTGGGAAACATACCAACCTGATAGATTTTTAATTTAAATTACAAAATTGAAAAAGAATTATACTTAATGGTTAAGAAATGATTACATGTCATAACAAAATCATGCAATTTGTTATCTTCTACATTGTCCAAAGTGACAATTTCAAAGTACTGCATCAAACAATAAAATTCTTACTATTTCCTCATAGAAAAGATTACTGATAAGAAAAAACCTTATTCATGCTTCTAATAGTGCTTGTCATAGTTTATATCTTATTGGCAAGAAATAAAACATATTATGAAGGACCTACTTAAATGAAAGCTAATATTTATAATTTCTTTTTATTTAAATTTATTGAATACCTATGTTATTTAAATACTGTATAGGCACCAGCTCATCAAGCTACTACAATCTGTCAAATTTCTCTAATAGATTTTCAATTTGATCGCTAAAGCATTAGGTTCAAAGTTGATTGGGAAAATTTGACAGTTTCAGGTAGCTTGATGTGCAGGCTTCTGTACATAAGAAACATTAAAAAAAATAAGTACCTACTGTAAGTAGGTACTTATTAAAAAAAATATATTTTGGTTGCTTAATCATTTTTTTTTTGTTTTTCTTAAAATTGCTCACAGTTTGTCCTTTGTTTATGTACAAAGATAAATATCAATATAATAACATTATGTTGATATTCTTTCAGATAATAATATAACTCAGCAAGCACCAATGGTGTTCGACAATAAGCAAGTTGTTTAGCTTAAGTGTTGTGTGTTCATTTTGTGTGATTTTTTTTATTATCTGTGATGTCTGTGGTTTGTATGGCTCCTAAACATATTGGCTGATATGATATGAAAAATGGACAGTCACATAAAAAAGTTTTCTGTTTTTCATGTAAAGTATCAATTATCTTAAAATGATGAGATAAATGTATGCAGTCATGGTATCTGTGAACTCATAATATTTTGTTCATAAAATAATTTTGTGGTTTTAACATAAAATGGTTACCAGTCCACACAGTGTATCTATCTCATCATATCAATAAGAATTGTGCACTGTCACTCAGAATGATGAAATAGTAATCAAGTTTCTTTCATTTTTCATTGCACTGAAAAAGGGGGCTCTTCTATCTATGAGAAGTACCTATTTACTGCAGCTGTGTACATGCCACTGTGTATAGGAGTCAATATTTTTGTATGCATGTGCAGTGTTGCCAGATAGTGTCTTAGCAGTCATGTCAAGATGACCCACATTTAATGTTGCAAGCTACCATGATTCATCAGTGTTTAACACATTCACGCCGGCGCGCACCACCGGTGGCCCGCACGCGTACCACCAGTGGTACGCGCCGGCGTGAACGTGTTAATACCACATACTGATGTGGTATTAAACCACATCAGTATGTGGTACTGACCTACCAGAACTGATAAGTTTCTGGTGTAACCCATAGTAATTAAAACATTTAAAATAATGTAATGGATTTAACAAGATCTTAAACAATAACTGCCCTCATGATTTCACAGCAAAAGTATTCCAAATAAATTTAAAGCTTCGAATGATCCATTCCCTGTATTATTATTTTTTTTATTATAATTTTGCAGGCATGATTTTGCTATCTTACCAAATAATTGTCTTTGAATTTGTGTGTTGTTGTATTATACTCCCTATAGCCCAAATGTTCATATTTATATGGTTTAAATTAAATATCGATGGTTTTTTCTTTTTAAATTTCAGTACAGTTAGCAGGACATGGATTGGAACTGTTTTATCCATTATATGGAAGTAAGATATATTTCCAGTTGATGTCACCATTTTAGTAATTGTCAATGCTTTGTTTTATTTATTTTTGAATATTTCTTTTTTATTTATGTTAATCAATTATACTAATTGTGGGGTTTTTCTGTTACAGTAAATGTAAAAAAAGGGATGTGGCACAAATGTCTACTGTACATTATAAATTTTGTTGTATTCATTATAAAATACAACACCAAAATGTTGCCAATTAATAACATAGGTTTAATTACTAAGAAAATTGCTACAAAACTAAGTGTAAAAACTAGATTCTGCAAAAATAACTTTTTATGATCAATCATTGTAAACTGCTTTTTAATTCTCCTAATAATAATTGCCTTGTTCTGCATATAGCTTAGGTTAATATTTCGGGTTTCCTCTATCTGGCAGAATCTTTATGCTCCGAAATTTATTTGGCATAACACATTTCTTGGCATAATCGAAATTCTTTAAACGAATATTTTTAAGGCATAAAAATTATTAATCCATATTTCCGAATTTACAATGGCATACTTTTAACAAGGCATAGTTAATTACCTTTGGCAAAGTTAACATTCCGCATAATTTGGTATAATTTCACATGGCACACAATGTAGATGGTAAAATTTAATTTGGAATAATTTTATTAGGCATATTGCCATTTCTATAAAATAGCATTTTAAAATAGCATTTTTAAAATTAAAATATTGTGTTAAAAAGTCAATATTTTGTGCTACAAAAGTTAGTGACAGAAATGAATCGCTGCAAAACCGACTCCACGTATTCTTGTCTGCCCTACTCCTAGAGTAATTTAAACCCGCGTAGGCGCGGCGGGGCGAGGCGGCCCACGAGCCGGTGGTTAAAACCATCTGCGACGATAAGCTCGCGTGGGACCGCCGGAGCCCCGCAGCGCCGGAGCCGTGACAGAAACCATGCCTGCTGCATGTTGCATGCTCGCTTGCATGCTGCATGCTTGCTTGTATGCTGCATGTTTGCTGCATGCATGGTGTATGCTTGTTTTCATGTTTGCATGCTTCTTACAGGAACTATGAATTTTCTGTAATAGGTATGATAGATGAGTCTTTCAATTATCATGGATATGAAAATGTATGCCAAAAGATGATTCTAACTGTAAACCTTCTGAGATTTGAGTTCTGCCTTTTAATGACTATCGATACGAAATGTATGCCAAAATACGATTCTGACTGTGAACTTTCTATGATGTCATGGTTCAACTTTTTAATTATTATGGATATGAAATTTATGCCTAAAGATGATTCTGACTTACAAAATTATGAGTTTTGAATGTACGATATATGAGTATTTGCCAAACGATTTTCAGCGAACTAAAGTTTATGCTATCCCCTGTTATGCACAATAATATTATGGCATAAAAAGTTCTGCTATAAAGGGTAGACCCTAATATTTCAGGTCAAAACTAATTAAAAATAACATTAATTAATTCATGTTAACATGTTAAATAAATATTTTTTTGCCTTCGTAGTTAGTCGATGCTAAAGAAGTTACTCCTGTTGGGGTCGCGAAGCATACGTGAACGAATCCTGCAGTTGGTGGTTTTAATCGGTAGGAATCTGAATGACATAACGCTAGCTCTTCGTGCTCTCTAGGTGGAGGTGTACATAAATATGTCAATCAAAAGTAATTTATTCGATTCTATTTTTCACTATGGCAATGGTGCCGATGTCGAGAATTCTGCCAAAGTCAGATGTGTTGGCAGAAAACGTACGAAAGTGAAAAAAAAAAAATTTAATCCTAATGTACTAGGTAGTTGATTATTTAAGTCAAGTTATTCAAATAAGGCTAAGAATCTGCTCTCGTTAAACGTCTAATGCCCGTTTTCACCAACATCCCCTAAACTACCACATAAGTATGGGACCCTTTACTTAAAAGCTCCTCTAAACCAGCCCCTAAATAAAATTTCGTTTCACCATCATTTCAATCCCCTAACTAGGGGTCACATAACTATGTGACGTTTTTTTTTCGATGTTAGTGACTGTTTCACTTCTAGACCTATCGATACTTTTAAACATTATCGTTTTTTATAAAATTCTCTAAAGTAATGACACAAATAGATACAGTTTATGATAAATAATGTTTTACTAGCAATAATAAATATAATTCCATTCATATTTTTAATTAATTTAGTATTTTCTAGCATTTTTACTCTGTATATGCATAATGAAACTTGCATTTAATCTGTGTTGTTTGACAGTTAGCACTGTTTAAAATAAAATTTGTGTTTGTTTTGATTGCCTCTCCGTGTTTGTCTCCGTGTTATTTTTACAATTTACTCAGTTTCTATCAATCTTTTGCGTTCGACAATCGTTTACAATAATAAAATGGCAGAAAAAAGGAAGCGTAGTCAAAATTTCACAGTGGACGAAAAAGATAAGTTGGTGAACTTGGTGTGTGTGTTTAAAAACATCATTTTAAATAAAAGAACAGACGGTACAACCAACCAAGCTAAGAACGAGGCTTGGATAAACCTCTATTCTCAATATAATTCAACGGGAAATATGTACAGGTTAGTTAACATTTTTAAATAAAAACCAAAATGCCATATTTTATCATTGTGATAATTACCACATGTGCTACCATCTATTTTTTATCTTAGGAGTAAAGATGCTCTCATGAGAGTTTGGGAGAAAATGAAAAGTGAAGCAAAAACGTACAACTCGAGAAACAGGAGTTGTACTGTTGGTACCGGTGGAGGACCATCATCCATAAAAACAGACCCAATATTAGACCAAGTCTGCGATTTAATGGGTCGAGGTTGCAGTGGTATTGCTGATGTTTTAGACTCGGACTCGGTTATTACCATACCAGTTTCATCAATCAAGACACATGTCATAGATCCAGAACTGATAAGTGAAGAATCACAGGGTGTAATTTTAGACACTGAACTGGTTACGGTAAGTACTGGCAGATATATTATTTGCTCAATAATTTCATTATATTGGCCTAGGCAATTTAAGTACTGTACTAAGATAATAAATTGTGAAAGAATTTGTCTATAGTTTTGTTTGTTTCTTAAATTAACTTCTCACTCAATGCTCAAGCTGATCAGATCTTGACGAACAAGATAACTCATTGGTGTATAGGACGAGGACATGCTACTTATGTTAATTATATTTATACAGACTATAAAAAAGTGCTTCTTGTAATTACATTAATATAATTAAATTGTTTTCAGGACATGTCAATAAATGAAGTGAAGGAAGACAATCATAAGGAAATGAACACACCTACGTGTTCTAAGATTACAGCAACTCCACTTTGGAAAAGGCGTAGACCTATACTGAAAGACAATAACCATCCACAGTCGGAAGTTGTGTCTGCCCTGTGTACAGGTTTTCAAGGCATAAACAACAAAAAAATTGAAATTGAGGATCTAAAAAAAAAATTATTGGAAGAAGAAATAGAATTTAAAAGAAGCCTGTATAATTTACAATTGGAATCGGCAAGAAAAGACCTAGAAATAAAAATAGAAGTCCTAAATCAAATAAAAGGTATGTTATTAAATAAGATTTATTAAAAACTCAACAGTACATTACCTATTACATTAATTTATTGCACGTAACAAGTTTTCAAAATAATTTGTAATTTGTAATCGTCGATAACCATATGAGTTCTGGGATGTAATGTTGGTAACACTTGCTATTTGCCCATTTGAAATGAGTTCTTCTATATTAGGAACAATATTTTCATTGACTGGCTCATGTTCATTTCTTAAAATACATAGATTGTGTAAAACACAACATGCAATGATAACATTTATGGCATTTTTCAATTCCAGTCTTATACCAATAGCTAATACAGGAAAACGTCGTTTTATGACTCCATACTGCCTTTCCACCACATTCCTGGTTTTTATGTGAGCCTCATTGTATTTTTGCTGTCCTCTTGTCGTAGGATTTAAGTAAGGAGTCAACAGATGATTCTGAAAAGAAAAAAATATCTCTGCTGTTTTATAAGTTCATAATATTATAATTTACTTTACAGGTGGAAACTTCAATCTGAAGAATTTATTTGGTGTGCCAAAGAATGATTAAGAAAACCTAGGAGAAATTGTATTTTTTTAAATAAATTGATTACATATAAGACATGGATAGTATTTATTTCTATAGATATCTTCCTCTTATATACTTGTACTTTCATAACTATTTTACCTTCAATGGGTATCCACTGTCACCCAGTAAATAGCTGTCAGTATAGTCTCCTCTTTCAAATTTTCTGAATGTATTGCTATTTTGATAAATAGCAGAATCATGTGTTGAACCTGGCCAACGTGCCACAACATCTCTTATTAATAAATTGGCTGATGCTACTGTCTGAACATTTATGGACATATATCCCTTCCTGTTTCTGAATAGCTCTGCATCATCTCCACCTTGAACAACATACAAAACATCAAATTTTATTTTGAGTAAGTTGCAAATCATTTCAGTAACTTTCAGTAAAGTTCTGAGTTTTTAAAGTAATAAAGGTTTGTTTTGAAGTTTCACCTGGTGATTGAATTTTGACATGTGTACAATCGATGCAGCCAAGAACATTAGGGAATCTTGCAATATTATAAAATTCCATCTTCACATTTTCTTGCTCCTCACTTGTATTAGGGAAGTTGACAAACTCTGGACGTAGAGTTACAATCGCTGCAGATACTCGCTTGATTATTCGACTGCAAGTAGCAACACTTATTCCACCCATGTCTGCCACAGCTAACAAGTGATTCCCCGTAGCATAAAACCTCAATGCTATTAATAATTGATTTATTGGAGATATAGAATTATTTCTGAAATAAAATAAAAGCAAATGAAATAGGTAAGGACATCATTTGTAACCACACGCCAACTAAACAAAAAATTTAAAAAAAATACCATGCGCACAATTCAATACAATTCTGTCATTGTATGCGCTTAAATATGCTACCTACTTATAAAAGCTTGTAATTAGTAGGTTGTACTCACCTGTTATCAGGAAATTCTAAGGCATGTTCAATCTTTTCCAATAAATACAACACTGACGATTTACATAACCTATATCTCCGAAAAAAATCAGTTTCATCAAAACTTTCGAAGTAATTTGGCCGTTTTCGATATATTTTTGGTCTACGGCGGTTATTTACGTTGAATATAGTAGAAACAGTTTCTAAATTTTCCAAAAATTCATATAAATCACTATCCATCTTCGTTGCTTAGAGGATCACTCACTTATGTGCCGGTTTATGGGCCAAAATTTCGACCTCCTAAATTTAGGGGACCTTTTAACGTTTAGTTGACCCCTAACAGCTAGTGAAACAGAAACCATCTTTTAACGGTCCCCTAAGTATGTTTAGGGGATCCCATAAACTTAGGGGATGTTGGTGAAAACGGGCATTAATTACATAAGACAGTCCCCTAAAACGCCCGCCCTTTACCACTTAGTGCTATAGCTGGGAAGAAGATGCAGCGCAACAAACTTCCCAGCAGCACAACTGTCTGTTTAGTCAATAAAAATGCTTTTTATGGAGAATGTCCATTAAAATACAGACGAGGTCTATTTTTTGTAGTACCTATTCTGGTTCTAAAACATAATTGGGCATATATGTATTTCAAACTTTGCTCTGTGAGTCACTTGTGGCCTTGGACTGCGCCTAGACTTGACCTTCGCTAGGCCAACCGGTAACGAACAAAGGAACATATTGGTCACTGTAACAAAACATAACAATCAATATTTTATTAGGTACTTACTGCATTATTTTAAGTTCGCCTATAAATTCGAGCAGTGTAATTTCTGGTATTTTCCGTATTGATATTTAGATTTCTGTGTTGACCACAAAATAAATTCTTATCAAATATTTTTATTGTTGTTTTATCATGGTTCGAGATCGATTTCCATCATCTCTGCTGAGTTTCGCTAGCTAATTTACCCTGTATACAGTGTTATTGGTAAAACATTCAACCTTGCAGGACTGGATTACTAACATCATAAACAACAACTTTTGTTCTATGACTTTTTACAAAACATAAATGTTTTACCAATAACCCTGTTATGTATACGCGTCGACTTGAGAACCTACTTTTTTTCGTCGGTTAAAAATGTAAACCGTCTTCTACTTCACCGGACACTTTTTAGCGTCTACATATTAAATTAACGACTAACCGCGTATACATGACTCGTTTATTTCTTGCAAAAACGCATCTACTGAACAATGCTTATAGTTCCTTTTACAATGTTTTTTTAACTAGAATAGCTATGACTAATTTATTTTTAACAATACTAATAAATTCGTCTAAGAATAAAACCAACCCAATTTACTAAGTAATTAACATTTAACATTATTTGCATTTTCTATTGTTTTTATGTTTAGTTTTTATTGTTTAATTGAGTGTGTGTCGTTGACCTGTTAAAACAAATTGTTTATTGAGCCAACTATCAGTAATTTATACTACATAATGAAACACCATTGTGTTTAAAAAAAAACTTGAACTCTTTCCTGTTGCCAGTCGTTATAATTACTGTTGGATTTCGTTCTGGCCCTTAAGAGACACAAGTCGACTCTCGTCGATCATTTTACTTTTGAATAATCCGAAGACCCTAACCATAAAGGCCTTATTTAGTTGTAATTTCCCTTCGTCTTCTCAGCAAGATAGTAACATAAAACCTCATTATGCACGATGTTTTTGATTGTTTAAGGGAGCGTCTAAACGGGCAACGTTTTTCTGCAATTTGTGGCTGCACTATTGGCAACTAATTGCTTGGCCATTACAAAAATATTTTATTGTTCTTGATGGTCGAGCAATTCTATGGCTGGGCCATGTGTTGCAATATGACTGCAATAGTATGGCTCATGATGCGGACTCCTAAACGGGCTACTCACATCGGCAGCAATGGCTGACGAAATCACACTTGTCGCAGCGGCTTATATTGTTTTAAAATCAAAAAAAAATAAAAAAGATTGTGGATTCGACCTTACCTAAATAGGCGTGAAACTTTAGATAATTTAAATCAAGAAATAAGCCTTGATAAAAAAATATTTTAAAATTTTACTAGAATGTCGAAGGGTGACTTCGAGTTTCTTTTAAACTAAATCGGTAAAAAGATGAAAAAAGATGCACTATGCCATAACAATAAAGAGCGATTGAAACAACAATAGAACTAGCTGGGCAATATTGCAGTTAAATCGATCGCTCGGCGATCGTCTGGCAATCTATCGAACAATAATAGACCATATATGGCCATACCTAAAATGTTTGGCAATTATGGCCGGGACATTACTGCAATATTGCATAGTCTGGCTGTTATTGCTTGCAATGTTGCCGGCCACTATATTGCAGCCACAAATTGCAGTAAAACATGGCCCGTTTAGAAGCCCTCTAATGTGGCTCAGTAAACAAAACCTTCCATCTACTTAAAAATATTTCCTTGAACAAAAACTCCTGTTTTAATTGTTTTATGTTTGTTCTTCTAGTTGGACCGGTGGGTGGTTCAGCTGGACCCGTCAGTCAGATGCGATGCTACGTAATGTCGAGAAAAAAATATTATCATGTAAGAACACCTTTTCTATTTGGATTTCGTTGATTCTTGCATATTTATGCGTTTCAAAACATATAAATCTTATTTGGTTAGTGTGGGAATCGATCCCACATTCCTACGACACGTAGCGCAGGCAGTGTGAAAACGTGTCGTTAAATTTTATTGGGAAACAGTGCATTGATTGAACCTATTTTAATTTTTAACCACCAAGCTGTGCCCCTTCTAAAAAGGTGTAAGTGCTGGAAAAATTCAGGCTCATAAGACGTTTTAACATTGAGTGCTTTGTGCCCGTGATCGCCGCAATCATAATAACACGCAGGGCAAGTTCAGTGGAGTTAATACCGTAATAAGCGAAGTTAACCATTTAAAGACATCAGCAGGCTAGCGGCCAGCTATCGGATAGGTTCGTAAAATCTTTAAAAAAACCCGTTCAAAATCTTTTTATACTAGGAAAGATTTTCGGGAAAGTCACCTCGTTAAGTCGATAAGCGACAATGTAAACGGTTCACTTACACCTTAACAATAAACCCGAGCAAAACTCTTAATGTTTTTAAACGCCTCCCCTACGTCACGTTCAACCGGAACCTGGCCCATTACTGCGCGGTAATGTAATACGCGGTGCTATAATTTTAGGGAAGACTGCATGCAAGAGATTAGGCCCAATGCATCAGCGGGGTAGTTGCGTAACACACTATCAGTAGCAATGGGTTTCATTTTGACAGTTCAACAACATTCATTGCGTTATTTACGTTGCTGAGCAGACACATGTTTGGAACATATGGAGCAATGGATTAGCAATATGCTTCAAAATGATTCAAATTGAGAGTAATAGTGTGTTACGCAATTAGGGTGCAGATCTACGACACACTATCTTAAATAACGACACGGTTGGCGCAGTGGTTAAGCGATTGACTGCTGCGCTGCGTGTCGCGGGTTCGATTCCCGCACGGAACAAATATTTGTATGACCTACAAGTAGTTGTTCCGGGTCTGGCTGTTTGTGTATGTGAGTTTAAATGTTTGTAAACGCACCCACAATACGGGAGAAATTCCTAGTGGCAACGTTTAAAAAAAAAAAATTTGGTTGTTATTATCTGTAAGTGCTTTGGGAGATGATCTGTTTTAGCTCACGTAATCGGATCTTAAAGATCTTAAACTTATCTCAAATTATTTGGGTCCGGCGCAACATGTCGCCTTTTTCTTTTTTTTTTTTTTCGTTTTCTACACTCCACTGAGTTGTCATCTCTAATGAAATGAATTGTATTTGTTTATAAAGGATATCGAAATCACTTTTACACGTCATTTAAAAAAAATAAGCTAGATGGAGTCGACATTTCCTATCTGATTACCAAAGGTATAAAAGTCCAAATGCAGTCAGAAAGGGTCTTAGTCATTTTTAAAGTCCGGCTGAGTCAAAGTCCCTTTCAAAGTCCAAATATATAATCTTGTCGATCATGTGAAGACCCTGTACATAAATTGGTGTTTCCCGTGATAAACCATTTACATACCTACATATTTGTACAGAGCCTTCGGTGTCCGACTCGCACTTGACCGTTTTTTTTAATTAACTTGCCTAGGTAGTATAGTTATATTTTTTTTAGTGATGAAGTGTCAAAGTTATCTTACAAAACGTTTTTTAACAAGAGAATAAGAGAAAAAAAAAAGTAAACAAAAACAAAGCTCAACTGTAGTCGGAAGTCATCCCTACCTAGCCATATTGTGAGTGTCGTTTGTTTGTAACATTATTCTAGCCATAACGAACACATAAGAAGTGATTTTGTATGTAACTATGCTGTAAATGTAAAAACCGGCCAAGTGCGATTCGGATTCGCGCACGATGGGTTCCGTACCATTATCTATAAAATCGTGTGTGCAAAATTTCAGATCAATCGGATATCGGGAAGTGGGTCATATTTAATTTCCAAGATTCCATTACATACAAGTGAAGCTAATAAAAGCGTCTTAAAAATCATGTCTGTTGTATGGGAGCCACTTTAAATATTTATTTTATTCTGTTTTTTAGTATTTGTTGTTATAGCGGTGACAGAAATACATCATCTGTGAAAATTTCAACTATCACGGTTCATGAGATACAGCCTGATGACAGACGTACGGACGGACAGCGGAGTCTTAGTAATAGTGTCCCGTTTTACCCTTTGGGTACGGAACCCTAAAAACCGTGCCTAATTCCATAATAAACTGCGAATTAAATACAGCATCCTAATTGCGCAACACGCTATTACTCTCAATTTGAATCATTTTGAAGCATATTGCTAATCCATTGCTCATTATGTTCGAAAAATGTGTCTGCTCAACAATGTATATAACGCAATTAATGTTGTTGAACTGTCAAAATGAAACCCATTGCTACTGATAGTGTGTTACGCAACTACCCTGCAGGTTTGCAAAAGACAAAACGGAAACCCATTCTTAAAAACACAGTATCTATCAAGTATGAGTGTGTGTGTTAGTGTTATCATTTTAATTATTTTCCGGGATGTAGTCCTCACGATAAAACATTACATCATATACGCGATGCACACAAACTAAGTGCTGATAACAATCAGGAGCATGACGTGTTATCAACAAGAACATTGGCACATTCTAGAGTATAATGAACTTTTACTGTTAAGTACAACAGGCTTGGACTTTGGAGCAGGATTTGTGCAAATCGTCCCTATTTACGAGTAACTAAGGACCAGAAAAACATTATCTATACGGGGTGTCCGAAAAGTCATGGATTACGTTTTACCTGCTGATGGGCCACAATGAGATCTACCAATTAAAAAAAAAAATTACCTACCAATAAAGAATTTTTTTTCACCAGGGCCGATCAAAAATAGGGTAACATTTTTTTTGGTGAAAATTGTAAGTTTGAACCTAATTTTTAGGTATTTAAGAGATGATATCTGTAACTTTCTTGCATTCAATCGATAGTAGGATGATTCAAGATGAAAATAAAAAAACCTGTACTCGAAAAAGTTTTCATTCGTAGAAATGGCATGGAAAAAACCATAGAGAATATAACCACTAGAGAGCGTATGGGCCGATTTCTTCGAAGCACACGACTCACTACTGCGGGCCGGGGGATGAGGAAGAACGCGCGGCTGCAATTGGTCAGTTCAAGGTCAAGTTGCATCGTTAGGGCTGCTTTACTTCATTAACAGAAAATAGTCGATATCGATAAAATGGATTTTAACATTATAATAAATACTAAATCAAAATCATAGAAATAATATTTAATCAAAATCAATCAATTACAAAAAAAAATCCCGGAAATGGACTGATCGGCCCCGGTCGGGGACAGAAAGAACTAAAAAATCCCGAAAAATACAAAAAAAAAAAAAAAAACCGACGAACTGAAAACCGAGGAGGTTCTCAGTTCATCGGTATTTCTTTTTTGAAGTCGGTTAATAGTAGATAGTTATTTTATTAAAGTATGTGAATTGAATAAAAAATGTATTCATTTTATTTTTCTCGATATCAACTTTCAGCTATTAAAGATAACAGCACTATTTTTTACGATAAACATACAAAAGGAAAGAAAGGGATAGAAGCATTAGAATTGTCTAATACAAGAACGAGACTTTTCCAAAAGACATCAACGCGCGACTCAAAAAGTGTGCTCGTTTACCCAGCCACCATTTTAAATAGACCCCTGCAGTGGCTTATAATCTGATTAAATCAATGTAATGTTTATGTACCGATGAAAAGTTATGTTATCCTTTTTGTAACTAGATGTCTAAGAATGTTTCCCACACCACTTCACCGCGCATGAAGGCATTTTGATGCGTTATAATTGCATAAACGTTATAAAAAAATTATATTAATTTAGCGTGCACGCAGGTCTAACACTTGGACACAACTAAAATTGCTACTAGTACCGTAGCCTATACATAGGCGACAAAATACTAATAGTTTTCGTGCGTCGGGGCACTGTATACGCAGTCAAGTGGTTATAATAGTCTTTGGAAAAAACTGATCAGAGGTAGAGATTTTCCAAAATTTCATTAAACAACAAAAAACTCGGAAACCATAAGACTTTTACTATGGTAATTTTTTTTTATTAGTAGATCCCAATGTGGGCCACATTGGGATCAACTAATAAAAAAAAATCAGCAGGTAAAAGGTAATCCATGACTTTCCGTACAACCAGTATATACTATAAGTACTAATAATAAAGCTGAAGAGTTGGTTTGTTTGAACGCGCTAATCTCTGGAACTGCCTGTCGGATTTGAAAAAAACTTTTTTGCATTTGACAGCACATTTCTTGAGGAAGGCTTTTTATAATATTGCGGGAAGGCGATGCGATGCAATGGGTCGGGGGAACAAGAAACACGCGGACGAATTTGCGGGCAGAAGTTATTTATTCATAAGGCCAAAAGGCGTAAACCAAACCTCGGTGAACCGCCTGATGGAACATTTATGATAGACTAGCCTCAATACCAAGCCGGGAGATCTAGCTTAGCGTATACCTACACTCTGTCTTCTAGGTTAACCGTTTTTGACAGTTGGAACTAGTGATTGCAGCAACGTGATAACCCACATTTCGATAATTTTACTTTAATTTTTATACAACGTGTAACGTTAAATGCGCAAAACCTCAAACACCCCAACTATTTTTTAATTCAATTGACCTATTTCAGAGAGAAAATAAGTCATTAAAAAAATGTAAACGTTTTATGTGCTGTTTTAGTTTTACTGACCATTCTGATCGTTTCTTGCGTCTGCGACGACGCTTTATCGAGGGAGAAGTCGTCACCGCGCCGCTGCGCCGCGCTAACATTGGGTTGCTTGACCTATTAATAAATAGACACGGCAACGATTTTAATGAAGATATTTTGAAAAATGTGACCTATATTAAAAAGTGGTTCAATTAATTCTGCTCGTTATTCTGATCAAACTATTTTCAGGTTTTGCGCATTTAACGTTACACGTTGTATACCTGTGTTTATTATTATTAAATAGGTACTAAACAACATAAGTAAGCCGCTTTCTTTGCCTTAATTTCAATTTTGTTTAAAACTATGCACTGGTTTGCCGTACCAATTGTGTTGTAGTGTATACACATAAATATGTGGCTTACTACGTATTAAAACACAACGTTTTTTATTCATAATATTTTATGAAAGTTTTAAAATCGAAATAAAACATTAACATCTTGTTTATGGTGGTAAATCCGTATCCTGGCAAATAATATAAATGTTTTATTGATATTGGAGTGGATGCAAGCTTTTTCTATACTGATTTACCTATAATATAAAATTATTATTTTCGATTTATTCATTTGAAGGAAGTACATTCGATACCATCACTTAGTACGATAGAATGTAATTGAATACGCTTAACAACAGTACACAATACAATACAATTATATATTTTTTGTCAAAACTATTGCACGTACGGAGTTAGGTATAATGTCTGTAAGAAGTCATAATAAGATAATTCAATCAGATAAGGCAGTTTATATATATTTATTTTATCACGCATTCTTTTACGTCATCTCGAATAGTTACGTTCTAAGGCAGCTGTCAAAAACCTGTTCACCTAGTGGACACAGATGCTTTCCCTCATCCTTTTTTAGAGTTGATTTTGAACAGAACTAACTGAAATTAAATCGAGTACCAAGCCCTGTTCTAGTTATCACATAGATATCTTCCTTCTAACCAAATATACGTTTTTGCCCTCAAAAATTTGCCAATGACCCGCGTTGACCAAACTGGCTGCAAAAAAGAGCTGATCGTGGCCCTATTGACCTTCCCCACGTATCTGACTTAGTATCGGTAAATGCACTGATACGATTGGCACTACGACGATGGCGATGGGTGACCTCAGCGGGCTTGCCGATTAATAATCCCTAATACTCAACCTTGTCAGGAAAATGTTATCGGATATTATTATCGTAGTACTTATTAATACTTCCTGGTATTAAAAAAAGTTAATTGTATCTAAATACCGCTAAAACGATCCAGTAAGATTTTAGGCTAGGGGATAGAGAATAAGAGGGACCTGCTGGCTAATTGCGTAACACACTTTCAGTAGCAATGGGTTTCATTTTGACAGTTCAACAACATTCATTGCGTTATTTACGTTGTTGAGCAGACACATTTTTCGAAAATATAGAGCAATGGATTAGAAATATGCTTCAAAATGATTCAAATTGAGAGTAATACTGTGTTACGCAATTAGGGTGCTGATCGGAACCAATAAGATTTAAAATTAAATTACACTAGAAAATAAATTAATAATAATGCCTTGGAAGATACGTAGCCTTTGGTGTCGGATGCAACGTGTGTCGACACCCTTGCGCCGTCCCATCTTCCTAGCACGGTGGGCTGTGCTGGGGCGGCTGCTGCAGGTGCGGAAAACCTCAAACGGCGCAAATACTGCAATCTCTTTGGAACCCATACGTTCAAGCCGTATGGGGTTGAAACACTAGGGCCATGGCGTCCGAATGCCCATTTAGTATGTCGACTCATCACGTGACCAGAGGGCTGGTCTATTTTTGGCCAAAGAATCAGCATTGCCATATAACCTGACAGTGCTGCCAGCCTTTTGGGCACGTTTCCTGTTAAAAGCGATGTGGACGAATTTTTGATTTGATGCCCTTTGATTATTTCCCCTTATTTTTATATACTTGTACATACGCCAGCACATCAAACTACTACTATCTGTCAAACTTTAATAGATTTTCAACTGTATCGCTATTAGCATTAGGTTCAAGGATGGTTTGACAGTTTCGGGTAGCTTGATGTGCTATCGTCTGAGCATACATATTATTATGATAGATAATTTCGCCGCCGTCGCGCCGGCTCCGTCGCTTTGAAGAATCCCTAAAAGTGCGTTTCTAATCCGTTACAATGTTGACTGCCTTATCATTTTTTGAAACCTAATGTGCCTACATAATTATCCAAATGATATCTATCTTTGGCGAATTATCTGTTGCCTACGAAGATATTTAAGAT
This sequence comes from Eremobia ochroleuca, assembly GCA_949629135.1. NCBI lineage: Eukaryota > Metazoa > Arthropoda > Insecta > Lepidoptera > Noctuidae > Eremobia > Eremobia ochroleuca. The sequence goes on along the minus strand of OX451401.1, from coordinate 15,137,503 downwards.
ATGCTTTGCGAGCGACTTGCGTTAAATAATATAAACGTTTCTTTCAAAGTAATCTTATATCCGCACTTGATTGATATCCCGACAACTGGCACTCAGCGCCTCTCCTCAACATTTATTACGTCCACAATCAAAGTGTGGTACCAAGTTCTTGCCAGATTCTGTTTTTCCTAATTCCTCCTACCTATAACCCGTCAATCTTCAAAGCATGAGTAAACAGGTATCTCCTGAGTACGTTAGTTCCATCGTAGAACTCAACCAGCACTTTCAATAAGAGCTCCTTCGATCACGGGCGTTTGAATTAGTAACTAAGCAACAAAAAAAAAACTGACGCAAGACCGCTTAAAACTTCTGGCCATTTTGGTATCAAACAAGATTATTTAATATTGTAGTAAGATATTTATTCCGGTAATATTTAGTGACTCGGCAAAAAAAAAACGGTTATTAAAAGAGCTGTATCGAGCGAATATAATACAGTAGCCGGCACATAACTTGGCAAGAGTCCTCCCCTTTTCCTCTCCTTTCTTTAACTTTCTTCTAAACAGACGTGTTTAAAATAAATTATGGAAATAACCGTAGAATAATTACAAGCAATCAAAGTAATATTTTTTTTGTTGCACTAAGTGTACATGCGCAAACTTATTCCCACTACGGCAAAACCTTGCCAAGTTACGTGCCGCTGACTGTAGCTATCTGTTTAAGGAATCCAGTTCTTACGTGGTTTGAGATAGGGACTGCGGATTTAAGACATCGCGCACGCTCGATGGGGACATGCTCATACTCGTAGTAATGATGCGGAAGTTTTAATATGTCATGACATTGCGTTTTGAGCGAAATATTATACTTAGCTTTGTGTTTTGGCGTATAGATATGATGTAAACTCGCCTTTTTAATAAATTTACAATATACTCGGTTCCCTGCCTCGGAAAGCCCGTTAAGCCGTTGGTCTCGGTTGTCATTCGCGGATCTTTTGACAGTCGTTACGGGAAGTTAGAAGACCGAAAGTCTGACAGTCAGTCTTACCAAGGGGTATAGTATTATCCCGTAACTGGGTTGTGGAGGTCAGGTAGGCAGTCACTCCATGTAAAATACTGATATTCAGCTGTATCCGGTTAAGACTGGAAGCCGACCCCAACTTAGTTGGGAAAAGGCCGGCTTAATGATGATGATGATGATGATACAATATACTCGGTTCCGATGTTTTCGCCGGTCGTAATTCAAAAGGACCACTAATACTAACGTGCAGGCTAACTGCGTAACACACTATTACTCTCAATTTGAATCATTTTGAAGCATATTGCTAATCCATTGCTGCATATATTCGAAAAATGTGTCTGCTCAACAACGTAAATAACGCAATGAATGTTGTTGAACTGTCAAAATGAAACTAATTGCTACTGATAGTGTGTTACGGAATTAGCCTGCTGGTCCTTGGATACATTTCGATACTTACTTCTAGATCTTGCATCTCATAATCGTGTTTAGGGCTCGTATAGACGGCACCGCATCCGCGCCGACACCCCACCACCGCCGCACCTCTGCGCTGTGTATACGAGACGCGTTAGGGTGCGTTTCCACAGAAGTGGAGCTGTGCGGAGTGGAGCGGAGACGTGTAAGAATCGTCCAATCACAGACGAGACGAGTGACGCGATGAGGATTTCAACCATTGTGATTAGTCGATTCCTGCACGTCTCTGCTCCGCTTCGCCCAGCTCCGCTTCTGTGGAAACGCACTCTAAAGCCCGCCACCGCGCCGCCGCCGCTTGATTTCGCTTAATTTTACGTTGCGGCGCCGGCGCCTGATTTCGCTTGATTTTACGGGGCGGCGCACGAAGTGATATTGCCAAAGACACGAGTCACCTTTTCCTATAGGTACAAGGTGTATCCAAATTACTCCAAGATAAATTTTAATGTGACTTTTTTCCAGGCTTGAAAACCGCATACAAACGTTTCTACGTGGACATAGGCAGCGTGGTGGGACAAAGCGACAAAATATGGACGATATCGCTGAACGACGAGTCGCCCAAGACTCCGCTGGTGCTTCTTCACGGAATGGGCGCAGGCCTAGCGCTCTGGTGCCCTAATCTAGACTCGTTTGCCGCGACCAGACCTGTTTATGCTATTGATTTGTTAGGTAAATACATTTTTAATTTGTTTTTCTGCCTCGTTGCGCTAGTTGTTGCAAGCGCGACTGCCATGCTCCAGGTCTAGTACAGTATTCAGTCAGCAGTTTGGATTTGTGATCCAAATGTGATTGCAAAAGTATACCCCGTATTACATGGGACTTAACATAATTGGCGAAATGTGGGTACCTATAAGGCTACGGACACGAAGTCAGCGGGCGCGGGGCAGCGGCGGCGGCGGCGCGTCGAGCGGCGTACGAGCGATGCGCATCAGTCTAGTGGGGCCCGCGCGTCTGCATTGACGTAGTGTTGTGCGTTTTATTTTTTGCTTTTTAACGACCGACGACGTTTCGAAATGTTGTATCAAAAGGATGTTACCGTCGCTGTTTAGACATTTCGTTCGTGAACAAAGACACTCATTTCTCATAACACAACTCTACGCCGCTGTAGCGCCGCACGATCTGCCCGCTGGCTTCTGCGTTGCCGCGCCGCCGCTGCCGCCGCCCCGCGCCCGCTGAGTTCGTGTCCTTAGCCTAATATACACCTCTGCCTCCCCTTCGGGAAACATTATTATATTTTCATGGCATGTTGTCAACGGCTGCAGTTTTCTGCCGTAGACGCGTGTGTATACACTTAGTTGCAAGAAAGAAAAGTCGTTATTAAATATTAAAAGAGTCCACGTGTAAATCTGTAATGTGGAAACGAATTGGACTTGAGCCAGTAATGTCACTCACCCAAGTAAAATCTCAACAGACTACACTGGGGCATAGAAAATTTATTTAAGCCAGACTGTTCCGGGTCAGGGCTTTCCGGGCTCCGACTAGTCTGGGGCTCAGTGACCGCTTATGTCACTAGGATACTAAAAACCGGATGATACAAGCAGTTTGTTTCCCGTTCCGTACAGAAATTTGGACAACCTGGAAACCGGAAGGCTATGATTTTTTTAAATTAATATTTTTTCATGTAATTCGCATACCGTATGTGATTCTGGCAAAGATCTAAACGTTTATACCCATATTAAAGTGTGTATTGTGAATGTGTTGTCCTGATTCGTAGTCTCCATAAGCGGTGAATATTCTTCTCATTTATTTTTGTACTTTTCTTTTGTATATTGTGAAAGATCGACCAAAGAAATAATTCACAATCAAACAATTATGAATAAATTATATTTATTCATGTAAGCAGTGGGGTAATTGCGTAACACACTAACAGTAGCAATGGCTGTCATTTTGACAGTTCAACAACATTCATTGCGTTATTTACCTTGTTGAACAGACAAATTTTTAGACTAGAATAGAATACTCTTTATTATACAACGTGTAACGGAAGGGGGGTATCAACCCTGAAGGAGGTGAATGTGCTCATGAAACTCAACAACTTTCCCCAAAGAACATAGGTGGAAATATGAAAAAAAAATTTGGCCCTCCCTTACAAAACTGACTACCAGCTGATTGATTTACTATGGGAGGGCCAAATTTTTTTTTCCTATTTCGACCTATGTTCTTTGGGGAAAGTTGTTGAGTTTCATGAGCACATTCACCTCCTTCAGAGTTGATACCCCCCTTCCGTTACACGCTGTATACACCATATAGATTACAGACATAAATATAGAAAATTTTACAAGGGTGACACAATGGGCGGTCTTATCGCTAAGAGCGATCTTTTCGAACATATATAGCAATGGATTAGCAATATCCTTCAAAATCATTTGGTTTATGATTGATAGTGTGTTACGCAATAAGGGCCGACGCACATATGGCGAGGCGCAGCGCAGCGCGGTTGTCAGTGTCAAACAAAAATCAACATTGCGAGTCCTAAAAAATAAAGTCAAAAATAAATAACCTAAGACGCACACCTTTTTCCGCTTAGAAACGCTTTCGAGCTAATGGAAGTTTATTTAATCTCTATTTCAACTCAAGGTATTTGTTTGTCAGTTACGACCCCGCTGCGTTGCGCTTCGCCAGGTGAGCGCTGACCCTAAGTGTGCTGATACGTTCCTCAATACCTAAACTGGACGACGCGACGTCAAAATTCATTCAAAATTCCTTATTTTTCCGACGTCAATCACGTCAATAATATTATATTAAATACTTCATAAGGTCGATATTTCCTGAGAGACTACTCTGAGAAGAAACGCCGAAAGAAACACGAGTGGTCAAAGTCTCTTTTAAAGGTCATACAGTGTCTTTGTCAGATCATAATAATATGAGGACCATGTAGAACAGGGGTTCTTAACCTTTTAATATACGTAATTTGGGCGTATACGGTTCACAGCTTCCTCAGGATTGTTGCCATCAAGACATTTTTTCTAATACCAAGAACCTCAATTTAAATAAACACCTATACAGCTTATTTTTGGAGCAACCGTGCACCCCCCATGGGTCACCCTACTCCAAGGGAACCCATGATGTAGATAGACGAAATACATAAATGATTACAAATTTTCCTCAGGTTTTGGGCGCAGCTCCCGTCCTAAGTTCGCGTCCGACTCCCAGAAGGCGGAGGCACAATGGGTGGAGTCGGTCGAGGAATGGCGGCGCGAAGTCAACATCTCGCAGTTCATCCTGCTAGGTCACAGTCTCGGCGGTTATATTGCTACGGCTTACGCTATCAAGTACCCTGAGAGGTAAGGACCCGGGTAAAAATGACTTTCGGTGTGATTTCGGCCTCATTTCGGCGTGTTTTTGGAGTCCGTGGTAAAAAATACGGGCCGAAAATACACCGAAAACAGGCTGAGGTACCTCGACCTGTTGTTTACCAGGGGAAGGAATTTACTTGTAAATACGTGTGTAAACAATTGGTGGATAACCTAAATAAGTAAACCTAGGCCAAAGCTTCTCCCCATTCTGGCCTTTCTCCAAAGTCGCACTCTGCTTTAGGATACGCTTGTATTTTGATAATCCACAAGAAGTAACTTCTAACTGATTTAAAAGGGAAGCGCCAGGGTATCCTGAGAAATACAAATTATCTTACGTGTTTTTTAATTGAAATGAAAATTTGAATTTCGCGGCGTACTTAGTGCATCCCCCTTGAGAGCAATATCATCTTTCTTGGAATGCCACTTGTAAGATATCTTCTTCTTCCGTGAGGTACACCTTCCAGTTTAATCTCTTACATCGGACTTTACACTTTGTTATTTGATTTTGATTTGTTTTTATCTGATGTATGTCTCAGGTGTACTGTGTGTCTTACGGTCTGTGCTAAATAAATGTATTTTCTTTCTTTCTTTCTTTCTTCTTCTTCTTCTTGGTCGCGTACTTAATTACTGAAGGTCGTGTCCCTGAAAGGCCCTCGTGGCTTTATGCACGATGTTCTTCCACTTCGTTCGGTTCTCAGATTCCGTCAGGGTGGTCGTAACAGAGAGTCCGGTGAGGGCGGTTACTTGGTCTGACCAGCAGTTAGGTGACCGTCCGCGAGGTCTTTTCCCATCTACCTTGCCCATCACCACCAGCTTTTCTAGATTATCTGGTTCCCGACGGGCAATGTGACCAAAGTAACCGAGAATCAATAACAGATAAATAAGGTAACAGATCGTGTATAGTCGTATCTTTTATGCGTAGCTGATCAAGGATAGATAAGATATAACAATAAATAATTAACCTTTTTTATCAGACTGCAATGAATTCATAAAGTAGTGTTAGTAAAGAAAACTTAATACTAATGTTAGTATCAAAATAATAATCTTATACTAGTAATTTCATGTCAATTGCGCTCGGAGAGCGATTAAACCAGCAGTGCTATTCTGTAACCATCTCGCCGTAAAAACTTAGGTGAAGTGAGCGTGGAGTGAGCTGTCAGTGTCATCCCACCTGATACTAGGGATTGACCAAGCGTACATTTGCAATCATAATCGAGATTTAAACAATATTTTTTATGCTAATTGTATTGATAATTTTATATAATTTCAAAGCATAGTGTTTTAATTGTCAAAACATTACTATTTTGTAGGGTTTTAATCTAGAAAAAAAAGAATAGTCCTTATAAATAAGGACTAGTCTAGGAAAAAAAAGAAAACCAAATTGATATTCTGACCAAGTGTCTGTTTTGCTATTTTATTTTAAAACTATTTACAACCATTCGACTCGACAGGCTTCCGAGCCGAAAATTACACATTTTCGGCTAGAGTTTTTGCCTAGTCCCCGACAGCAAATAGCCGTCAGAAGAACAGCGGTGGCCTATTTGGTTAAAAATGTAAAAATATTCGGATTTTGAATTTGTGAACAGTGTTTAAGAGTCTTCGATGACATTGATTGCTGCTCGATTCGGCACGGCAGCGTATCCAATGGCTGTGACCAGCAGTGTAGATGGACCAACTGCCACTTCCATAAATTAATCCTAACAATTCCCTTGCAGAGTCCGACACTTAGTCCTAGCCGATCCATGGGGCTTTTCGGAACGTCCACCAAATGCCTATGAGAAGGCCCAGCTCCCTTTGTGGGTAAGGGCCATCGCGACTGCCGTGCAACCTCTCAACCCACTGTGGGCCGTCCGTGCCGCCGGGCCGGCCGGCAAGTGGCTCGTCAGTAAGACCCGCCCCGATATCTCGAGGAAGTACCTCAACTTTGTGCCCGACGCGGAGAGAGTTATACCGGAGTATATTTATCAGTGTAACTCGCAGACGCCTAGGTGAGTTTTCGATATAAGATTTTACAGTAATACTCTTAATATGAGCAACTTATACTATGGTTCCAATCCATCTCTGAAACACTGAAAACAAATCAGCTGTTCCACATATTTTGGCCGGGAAGATATGATATTTTTGCAAGGATCCACAACACTCACATAAATGCCTTAAAACATCAGTCCACAATTCCACATAGATGTTTCAAAAACATAATTTAACAATGCAATGACATACATACTACAATTTTGAGTACCCCATAAAAGCTGATTCATTCATCATTTCCAAAACTGGAATCAACTGGATACCTACCTAAAAATCTTACACTAGATTCGATTATTAGATATCAGTATTTGAGTTTTGAACTTCAGCATTCCTAACTAGACAATCGGGGATATATCCAAATATGGTCTTAAATTACCACCTGACTTATAAAATAAACTCACCTTCCACAGCGGTGAAAGTGCCTTCCACACCCTAATGACGGGTTTCGGCTGGGCCAAGAACCCGATGGTACGTCGCGTGGATGAGATCGACCCGGCGCTCCCTATCACTGTGTTGTACGGCTCCCGGTCCTGGGTAGACAACAGCACGGGCCAGGTGCTGGCCGAACATCGGGGACCTGCTAATACTTTTGTTCAGGTAAAGATTAGATTTCGTTTTTAGATTTGGTAGAAAATCTAGTTAAAATATTTATATTATATACCTTAAACCTTTGAATTTTCATTGTGAATTGTGACTGGTTTGTAACAAATAAAAGAAACAATATACATTTTTTTGTAAGACCTACAATAACCATGAAAATTTAAAAAATAAACTCAAAAACCGTAAAAAAACCGGATTCAGTTCACGCATGAATTTAACGCTGCTGATTATGATTGTCCCTATAATTATTATTATTTCTTTGGCACTAAGAATTATCTTTATCTCTGCATATAATGTGCTCCACACAATACTTACGACCAGTGAAAAAATTGGTTGTCGGTAAAGTCGGTTTACGGACGATAATTTTACGTGATAACGTCTTAGTGGAAGATAGATGTGTCACAAGCAGAACGCTTAGGCCGATCGTGCCTCTCTATCGCTTGTTCCGCGCTCTCGCTTGCACGCTCGGCTCAGGCGGAACGTGACATTGAGTCTTGCTTTTTCGTGCGTGCAGCCGGCGTTCATCGATTTATAAGACATTATCACGCCAAAAAAAAATTATTATGCTCTCTGTCTATCCATAGGTTATCAACGGCGCAGGCCATCACGTCTACCTAGACAAGCCGGACCTCTTCAACAAGTTCGTCCTAGACGCGTGCGCGCAGGCAGACTCGCACGACCCGAGCCCCGCCCTGGCGTGCGCGCCCCCCACCCCCGCGATAGAGGCCGCCCCCCCCACGCCCGCGATAGAGGCCGGCCGCGGGAAGGCGCAGACCTCGGAAACCGCGCAAACCTCTTGATAATAAAAGTACGCTAGTTATATTATTATAATTGTTACGCACATTCGGTTATATATAGCTACGACTCGTTTGTATTGTTTTGAGTTGAGCTTGTGTTCATGGTCGGCTAGTGAATGGAGGATGAGAGGTGATACAGGTTCTACAGTATTTGTCTTATGTAAAAATAATGCCTTTCATTCATCATCTGCCTAGCCTTTTCCCAACTATGTTGGGGTCGGCTTCCAGTCTAACCGGATGCACCAGTATTTTACGTGGAGCGACTGCCTATCTGACCTCCACAACCCAGTTACTGGGTACTACGATACCCCTTAAATTACGCCTTTCATTGTGCCATCGAATTGGTAACATTGCTCTTCAATTGGTCTCTTTACCTAGTTACAGTACAGTAGTAAAAAAAATTATATAAATAAAAAAAAAACAACCGACTTCCAAAAAAACACTACAAAGTGAAAAATAATTTTAATTTTGGAAGTCAGTGTCGTTGGTTCCGCATTTTGGTTTTTTGACACCGACTTCCGAAATTAAAATTATTTTTCACTTTGTAGTGTTTTTTTGGAAGTCGGTTGTTTTTTTTTTATATAATTTTTTTTATTTTTCACTTTTTAGTTATATCTACCCCAATCAAATTCATATAAACACTACTTGCTATGTAAATATCAGTGACAGGAAGCTGCATCTGCGTTTATAGGGTACAGACGTGATGTTATGTTGTGCGATTGCGTAAACAATGCATACATATGCGATAGCAGCAATCGCGGTTGTTTTACTGGTATTAATTATTATTATAATAAAAAAAAATTATAACCTTTGTAGTGAGTACAGGCGTGATATTATGTTGAGTAATGGTGTAAGCAATGCTTAGATATGCTATAGCAACAATCGCGGTTAATCTGCTGTTATTTATTGAAGAGTTCCCCCGATTTCTACAAGATCCCATCATCAGATATTGAAATGGTGACAATGGGACCACACGGGAAGTACCAGCTTTCAAATAAAAAAAGAATCATGAAAATCGGTTCACCCAGTTGGTTATTATGAGGTAACAAACATAAAAAAAAAAAAAAAAAAATACAGTTGAATTGATAACCTCCTCCTTTTTTTGAAGTCGGTTAAAAATGGCATTTCGTTTTTAGGAAATCTTTGGATCTCTTTTTAAAGCTCGGTTTGTCATATTAACGATACAAGTACTGTAACAAAATGCTCTACGTGTGCTGGGGCGCGAGATTTTACTTTCACGCTAATCCTCCATTGACTACTACTCCTGACTAAACAAGAATTGTTATTGTTCTTTTTTAAGAGATCTATGAATGTATGTTTAATTTAGTCGATTTTGTGTAATCGACTAAAACATTGACACATATAAATGTCCAAAACATTGACACATATGTGGCAACACTAAGATAGGCCTAGAGTGGCTCGATTGTTGCGAGTAGTGATGGGTAACTCATCAATTTTATGTGAGGTTGTGGGAGCCCCTCAATTTAACTCGCGAGGTCGTCACGAGTTAACCCTCATTTGAGGCGAGGAATCGTACGACGGCGTATTCACCTCACGACTCGTGAGCCCGAGCTGAACTCAGACAAAGCTCCGGGAGAGCGAGGCGGACGGGTGTAACGACAATTCACGAGTACTCATGAGTCACGATTCTCCGATAAACCGATTATTCACGTTTCACACACATCATTTTCTTTCGCTCATACATTTTAGACCGCCAAAATAAACGAATCAATGACACTTGATTGCCTATCTAATGCTTATGCTTTTAGAGTTCATAATAACTAACCATAGCTGAAATAAAAATATTTTCTTCAAAATTCGTTTTGAGTAATAATGTTAGTAGTTATTAGGTCAGACGTCAGCTCATTCATGCTCAATACTGTATACAATTCTTCAGTCGGTTCATTCGCTCAGTCACTAACTCGATACTCACTCGCAAGTCAGGAACTCGTTCGCCTCGATTTCCCATTGTCAATAATGTCAATGTTAATTTTTTAAGTGAGGATGCGTGAACGAGTGAGGTGATGAGGGATGAGGTGGTTCAATATTTAAATTCGAGTAACTCTTTCAATTTGCGATCACGAGTACCTCAAACGAGGTGCCTCATGAGTGGGAGACACATCACTAGTCGCGAGAGGTAGATGGCTTAGTTAGTACGAACTAAAGTATTAAAGTAATTGAATCTTATAGGCCCTTTCTAAAACTATTTATATGCTTCATACAGACCAATTAAACAGACTAAACTATTTTAACATTTGTTTAATAATCTACTTATTTGAAAATTAGCGCTGATTCCCTTGTTAACAAACTAAACTAAATTTAAGTCCAGTGCATCTTTTTATTTCGACTTCATTAAGAAAAGGATAGAAGATAAACATTAGCTTAGTCCTGTCAAATTAGTCAGCGCCTGACGTATTTATAGTAGCCATGTTTTAATCACGTCTAAACTTGTCTATGGAGTATCTTAATTTGACAGGACTAAACTAATATTTATCTACTGTCCTTTTCTTAATGAAATAGAAAGAAAAAGATGCACTGAAATTAATTTAGTTTATTTTGTGAACAAGGGAATCAGCGCCAGTATCTTATTTAATTTTAGACGTCAAACTCATATTTATAGCAAAAACAAAAGGGTTACATATGAACGATTTATGTTTAAATAATTATATCTTTAAAGAATTTATTTCATGTATACTATTATAACTACAGGTTACGGGTAAAAGCTATGGTTTTGTTGAAGTTTGACTATGTAATGAAATGTTTTAATTATGTTTTTAAAACCTGTATATTATTATTAGTCAACAATCTTAGAACACGACCAATATCCTACAGTATAAATATTAAGTATGAAAACATCCATATTCTGGTATTCTAAATATCAGTGCCTTTAGTATGAAAAACTAACCCTCTCTTCAATTAGGAACATAATTGGTTATTTATTGGCAATTATAGACTTTTTCCTCTAAAACTCTTTCCAAAAATATTGTTCAAAGTTCTGTTATTTTTGGCGTCGCCTCTTCTAAACTGTAAGATTTTTATACTTGGCTTGTGGAGCTACCGAGTACCTGCTTTGAACAGATATAGGGATCACAAAATAATGAGACTATTACTATCCAACGTTTTTATTACTTTGTTAAGATGTTGAAAGTATAAAACCAAAATGTCTTGTGTGCGTCAAACCTGATCTTATATAAAAATAATATGTGCTTAAGTGGTAGCTAGCCGACCAAAATAATTAGACAAATGTGTATATAACTTGCAGATAACTTCCATTTTGTCTTTTTCATTTGGTCGGATACTAATTCTATTTACATTTATGTGGCTTGCCCAAGTTCAGTGAAGCCAGGAAGTTGGCGTAGCATTGGTTACATAATTATTAAGGCAGACGTACATTTGAACGGGCCGCACCGCAATGCATAAATCTCCTATACCACTGTCCTACATTTTGAATGAACCGTCGCACACAACAGGCGGGCCGCACCGGGCTTCCTTGTATTGGAATGCGATACGATGCGGCCGTAATGTGCGCTTGCCTTGGAGACGAATACAAAACATTTTGTAAGAGTTTACTTTCCTTTTAACAAGCACAACGGTGTTGTTGAACTATGTGTAGAATATGCGAGCTCGTCGAGTATTGTTGTTTAGCCACAGGCTTTTTGATACACGGAATGAACTATTGTGTAAATAAACATAATTTATTGAATACTTTGTTTTATTTTTATGCTCCTTCCTGCTATACCTGCGTTATAATGTTGCGTGCGTTGTAATGTCAATCTATATGGTCTTTACATCATCTGAACAAGATTATGTCTGGACTTTAAAAGAGACTGGCCTTTTGAGTTTCTTTCGGAATTTCTTCTCAGAGTAGTTAGATAAGAAACTAGCATTTTTTTTTAATTTTTAGAGTTCCGTACCTCAAAAGGAAAAATAGAACCCTTATATATAAGATCACATCGTTGTCCGCCTGTCTGTCCGTCTCTCAAGACCCTTTTTCTCAGGAATGCGTGGAGTTATCAAGTTAAGATTAATATCAAATACTCAGGGCTGCAATCCCTTGAAGCAGTGAAAAAATCCAACCTCTAAGTCAGTGCAATAAAAGGATACGGGAGTTTATGTTCCCTTTATGCCGCATGTTTTGACAATCGCAAGGGAATCAAAACATATTGGGTACTTCCCGTTGACCTATAATCATGAAATTTAGCAAGAAGCAATGTCATGTAGCAAAATAAAGAAAAAATCCGAAAATCGTAAATTTGTAGTTAAATTACAACAAAAAAAAAATGAGTTTTTGGTGATTGTTTTTGGTGAATGACTTATTTGTAGTTTGTAAACTAACCGTCACTTATGTCGATATATGGGTACAATAGTTTACTCACGGCAAAGTTAAGTTTGTCCCTCAATCCAGTTTAACTTTTCGTTAGAGCAATATTGAGTGCTTTCATAGTTTATGAACTTCAGTAATGTTACCTTATTATTTTGGTGAATGTAGCAGCACATTACCTAACTGCTTACACTTTTATACGTCCTATTTACAGAATACAATTTCATTTCTCTCTTCTCACTGAAAACTGATGCACAACTGCGGCGCACAAAATGAGACAGCACTAATGTAGCTTACACGGTTTGATGCGTTTATTCAACGTGCTAAAACCCTTTGATGTGCTGAAAAAATCGCCCACAGAGTTATCGATTAAGTTCTTACGTCATTAACAATGACATCTCAACGAACGTATTAAATATTTACTACATCTGCGTACTGTCTTAATCAATGCGTTAATTTAAGTCTAAAGACGATGGTGTGGCCGAAGCGTTATCAAAAATTCTCCATATAACTTGCCTGCTGGACACAACCGTACTTTGCACCGATTTCTAAAATAATGCTCCTAATAACCTAGAGTATTGCTATCTTTTACAAACAGACATTGCAAGAAAAGGATAGCAACAGTATATAGCTGTTAAACTAGTTTATTCTTACGTCTATTTCTTATTTTATCTGCGATGAAAAGATACCAATAGTCCAACTAGCTGGTTCACAACTAGCAGTCACATTACACCAATGGTTTGCCGATTCATTGGTTTATTCCCGGTCGTCCCCACTGGGTACGAGTGGGAAAAAAAGTTTCGTTCGTCCCCAGTGGTGACGATTGGAACTTTTCATTTCCTACTCGTTCCACTATAGACCGAGAGTCAAAATGCAGTAATGGGGATTTAAATACCATTACTGCATTTTGTAGTAATGGGCTATAGTGGAACGAGTGAAAAATAAAAAGTTCCAATCGTCACCAATGGGTACGAACGAAACTTTTTTTTCCCACCCGTACCCAGTGGGGACGACCGGGAATAAACCGATTCATTAAGAACCTCACTCAAGATCAATAAGTAATTAATTTTGAGTAAGTTTCTTGGCGGGTTACGCTGTTTTTAGAATAAAACAATGGCTTACAAAAATATGGCTTAAGTATATTAAACAATTATTACAAAAATAATCGGACATTACAATTAAATCAACACGGTGGTAAACACATCAACATAGTCTCAGGTGGGTGTGGCTCACGATCGTCACTTTGCCTTCGTCTTGCAAGTCGCGCAGTGCCTCGTCTAGTTGCTCCCGAGATACCGTCTGGAATAGAGAGAAATATTGTTTAGTCAATTAAGGGCGGAGTATTCAATCGGCAGATGTTAATTTTTTTCGTGGAATAAAATTGAAGTCTGACAGTTTTTGTATGGAAGAATTGTCAAAAATTCTTCCATACAAAAACTACTAAACCAGATAAAATTTGCGTTGGGAAAATCGGCCCTAAGTCACATATTAATATCTGCTAGGTTCTCAGAGTAGTTGGATGGGAAACACCGAACTCATCTAGGTTTTAATACATAATTTATTTTGGACATGTTAGTGTTTTTTTTTTTGAAGTGAAAACTTCTTTAGCGGCGTTGTACACTTTTTTTGTAACGGGTAAAAAATGTAAAACTCGCGTCAGGACACGTGACCCTGATCGAAAATTCGTAAGACTGATGGTGAGTACACAGCCGGCGGCGCGGCGTAGGCGAGGAAGTATCCCCCTCTCTTTCTACGGCGCGGCGAAAATGTATGCCTGCGCCTGTTGTTTAGTTTAGGTGGGGCAGGGTGCTTGCGCGAATGTTCGTGTGTGTTTATGTTACAGAAACAAACTTAACTTAAATGAATGAATTAATTAGAATTGTAGTTAGAATGTATTGATAGACTTGAAGGTACATCTCTCGACAATAAATCTGCAATTTGGGAACTACAGATAACTGGTGGAACATATGGCACACCTCCGGTGGACGTGAAAAAATTAAAAAAATAATAAAATAATGGTTCTGGTAATAATGATGGTGAAAAAGTCGTCGAAATTATGGATGGAAGTTGATTTTTCTGAGAGATAAACTTTTTAATGTAATATAAATTGTCATGTTTGTGCAAGATAGCGCAATAAATAAATATTGTATTCTACGACATAAATGATAGTACTTTTATACTGATAATTAAAGCAATTCGTGCAAAATGATTCCCTAACCATTCCAAAATATAAAAAATGCACAACGTTAATATTTAAGTTTTCACTTCTGCCGGCACTCCCGGAGTGCAACCCGTCGTTTTTTTTTCTAAAGCAATTCACAAAAATAATTATCTTTCATCATTTAGGACAAATTCTAGTAGTGTTTTCAATAGGCATCCAGAAAATCTATTGAAGTTTTACAAGTGCCACACAAGTCACCAAGCTTGTGGACGTACGTACTAGTTACGATGTTGTTTATGACCAGTTTGGATTAGTCAAATGTGTTTCAAATGGATCCTTACTCCGCCTCGTCGGTACTTAGTGCAGTTGAGAGCCACGTTTAGACATAAACAAAAAAAAATCCTTCAAAATATACCAATTCTACTTACAATTTGCGAATTAGTATTAATCTCCTGCAGCAGCTTGGAATGTGTGATGGTATGTGGCTTGGAGTAAGGCTGTATGAGAGCCTTGAGCGCCGTCACCAGCTCCGCGCGACGCCTGCGAGCGGCCGCGCCCAGCCCGGTCGTGAGGATGCCCACGTCGATGCGGCCGGAGGCCGGGTCTGTGGCAGACTGCTTCAGGGCTTCGCGGTGAAGTCTGGAAAATAATGGTTAAGTTAGTTAATATTTATTTCGTGTCAATGCTCATGGGTAACGTACGATATGAAAAAGTTAAGAGTGCCGTGAATTAGTTCAATGCTCCCGGCGCTATCTGTAGCCATGCCCAATGTTTTTCATAGTTGCGTCTGGGCTTTTGCCGCTCCTAATACTTAGGCTTTGTAGTATTTTACGGTAGTATTTTTTTTCCGATCCCTATGGGCCCACAGAAAGCATGTAGACCTTGACAATTACTAGTAAATATCTTGGAAGTAAAATCAAATAATAATGGTATTAGCTTTTACTTCCAAGATATTTCATCAAACTCTCTAAAACTGCAATGCTTAAAAACTTGGAAGTTTATATGAGTCACGGGGTTAAAGGTTTGAATGTGGAAAAATCACTACAGGGAACAGCTAGTATATTTGTTTTACCTGGAAGCTTCATCAACATCAGATATCTCGACGACGGGTGAGAGTCGCAGTCTCGCATGCGCTTCCGCGAGTCTGATGAGAGACTCCAACTGTCGCGGGTACGCGGAGATCTGACCGCGGCCGCTGCCCACACGCCTGGAAACAACAAATACATTGTTTAACCAGTTGAGTCTGAATAATTCATCATTAGCAATCTTTCAGGGGGAAAGTTATCATGAAAATGAAAAAAGAAAATGTAATGAGGTAAGTAACAAAAAAAAAACATTTTTTTTATGGTTTTGTGGTCCCTGAAGGTGATTCGTGTCGGTGTTATTTGGTTTTCTTATTAGGAATTTCTCAGTAGCTGACCGAAGTCAGGATTTGTTCCTAACCCTATAGAACTTCAACATAACTGGCTACCCTTTCGGGGAACGCAAGCCTGCATATAATATTATGTACAGACGCCAGCACATAAAGCTACTACAATCTGTCAAATTTCTTTAATACATTATCAACTTTGTCGCAAAAGTATAAGGTTCAAAGTCGATTGGGAAATTTTGACAGTTTCGGGTAGCTTGATGTGCTGGCGTCTGTACCTCATATCAACGTATGAGTCGATGAGCCTCTGCTGCGCTGTCTCGCTGAGTGTCGGCTGAACATGCTCCTTCGCGAACGCTATGTAGTCTCGCATTAGTGCCATATCCTGAAATTAGACAAAATGGCATGTTTATTACAAGTTCACTATTATTCTGATCTTAGTAGACTACTGAACTCTTTAGCGATTGTTCAACGATAAGCCTTTATCTACGGGATTTATTGGTGTATACTTTTTTGTGATTGATCAGTAGTTTCTTAGGCCGTTTTATAAAAAAAAACCATGCGCACTAACAACATATATTAAGCATGGTGACGACCTCACCATAATGTGCACAATGTGTTGTACTTTGTTCGCAGCAAATCCACTTCCAGCGAGTTTTCAACTAAAATTGACGACTTTTTGACTAGTAGATAAATAGAGCTTGCTAGTAAACATTGTGTATTCATAAAATCATCAAATTTGCAGAATCCGGGGGTAAGTTTTGAATCATCATCTCCATTTCAGCTGAAAGGCGTTCACTGCCGGACATAGGACTAAAGCACCGCCACTTCGAACAGTTTTGTGCCTCTCGCATCCAGCGGATTCCTGCGGCCTTCACTAGGTCACGGTCCACCTTATGGAAGGCCCTCAAACGCTTCGGCTTCCGGTACGCGGTCGCCACTCCAGAAACTCTCGGCGTTTTAAGTTTTGTATACTTACAACAATATCTTCGTCGTCCTGCGAGTTGGTAAAGTCTTTGTAGTACAGTGACACGAGATGCGTGGCGAGGCGCCGGTCGAACACCTCGTCTTGTGGGTCAAGTACTAAGAATATTAGATCGAACCTGAAATACATAATATCATCATAAAACAAGAACATAGCTTAGTTTACAAAAGTGAGAAACTGTTTTAATATAAAACTTCTAATTCTCGCACGAAGAAGGTAGATGCCGCAGATGGCCGAGATTGGATGCGGAAATTCAAGTTTTTTAGACATTTTGGATGTGAACTTAGGCATTACTAAAAGTCATGCCAGACTGGTATCATGACTATATACCATCACATAGACTGACGTTGTTGCAGGGTAGTTATAGGCACGGGCATATAAACAGTAAAACCTAATTTCATTTAAATCTTTTAACTTCTCAAACGTCGAATGAACACCATGTGTACAGACAACAATAAAGGAGTGCGCCACCTCTCGGTGAAGTAAACTAGCGGTATACTGACTCGAATGCAAAAATAACCATTGTTCTAAGTAGATGGGAACATTGTCAAAATAGCCTCCAAAGTTAAGTTGAAGTCTATGGGAAAAACAGTTTTTCGGCCCTCGGCCATTTACACACCTAACAATCCGACATTGGATAACGTGAGAAAATAGATCTAAATAAGCCCTGTGTATTGCAATCTTTGGGGAAATTTCACTTCACTTGTCACTTGAGCTATGCCTGGCTCAGCCCGTATGGACTACTTTGTTTGTTGATATCATTCATATATTTCTCAACGCTCCCTATCGCACTCGACTTTACCTCCTGCACTTCACCCCTTTCCTCCCTTACTGAGTTCAGTGGGGAAAAAGGAAATAATTTCCACTGGGAACTGTGAAGGCTCGGACACACAACCTCTGTGTTCATGTTGAGGGGTAGTTTTCGGCAGACTCCTTTCTATTGTGTATGCTAATTGGCGCGCGACGGGTGAAGATAAAAATATATACACTGGATAAACTTCTTATACTAAATTAACTAACAAACTATTAAAATAAAAATATAATAACCTAACTAAAAAATTCGTCCGCATCGCTGTCGACTGGTAATGTACCCAAGAGACTGGCGGCATTGACACAATATATGTCAATGCTTAGCCTTGATGTCTATTTCCAAAATATTTATATAATATACAGGGTGTAACGGAAGAGGGGTATCAACCCTGAAGGAGGTGAATGTGCTCATGAAGCTCAACAACTTTCCCCAAAGAACATAGGTCGAAATATGAAAAAAAAATTTGGCCCTCCCTTACAATACTGACTACCAGCTGATTGATTTACTATGGGAGGGCCAAATTTTTTTTTCATATTTCGACCTATGTTCTTTGGGGAAAGTTGTTGAGTTTCATGAGCACATTCACCTCCTTCAGGGTTGATACCCCCCTTCCGTTACACGCTGTATAAAGCCAGCCCTTGGATGTCTATTTCCCATTTCGTCCACTTTCCCAAAACGACCACAATGCCCAAAACATCCACTTTGAAAATAGGTTTCTTTTATCAGTGTTACTGGTTCCAGTCCCGCACAAGACAAATTGGAAGGGGACTTTTTGGGCATTGTAGATTTGTGGTAGTTTTGGGAAAGTGAATGAAATGGGAAATAGACTTGGATCACAGGAAGTGTCAAGCGTTTTGAGATTTTTTTTAACAAACCGTGAGCACTCGGATCCCACGGCTCGAGGGCCCTTAATACATAACTCCAAGAGAACTACCATTATCTACCAATATCGCTATCGATAACCCCTGGGCAGCTGTGGTGGGTAGGGATATCAACTACAATTATAAAGATTACGAACCTAGACATTAATGTATGGGGTAGCTGTACATTCTCCACAATGGTCTTGTTCTTGTTCCACTGCGACTCCGCCGGGTTGGCGGCTGCTAGGATCGACGTGCGCGCGTTCAGTTGGCAGATAATACCCGCCTTCGCGATCGATAGGGTCTGTTGTTCCATTACCTAGAAGATAGGATTATGAGTATTTTTTGTGTGGTCTACGCTGCTAAAAGTTTGACTAGGTTCCAAAGTAAGTTTCGGCTCTTTCGAAGATGAACAATAGAACATTTCGACCCCACATTTACTTCTTCGTCATTTATAAGCAAACTAGCTTTGGCCCAAGGCTTCGTTCGTGTAGATGCCGAAAATGATCCCACGGGAACGTGCTACCGGGACAAAAAGTAACTTATGTCCTTCCTCAGGATGCCATCTATCTCCTTGCCAAATTTTATCAAAATCCGTTCAATGTTTTAGGCATGAAAAAGTTACATACAGACAGAGTTACTTTCGAATTTATAATATAAGTATGGATTGTCTGATCCTAGTCATAGTTTCTACATATCGTCGACCGTAGGTTCAATTGAGGTAAGGGCCAAAATACGATTTTTTAGGAGAGGCCGACAAAGTTTTTTTTCGGACTAAATCGCCCATAAATTTTTTTTGTTTATTAACCTTTTTCGGGTCTGATTTCACACATAAACTTGTATTTTAGTGCTCTATCTACATGTGTAACATTTATTTAAATGAGTTAGCTATTTAAGAAAATAGATGTTCCTTACTAAAACATATTTTGTTAGTAATGTCCCTTACTGCCCAAGTATCTTGTAGTCCCGTCCCTTACATTAAACTGACCTCTACGTTGGATCCAATCTATTAATGAAAAAATAGTGTCAAGGATTGTTGAAAAAATTTATGAAACAAATACAGTGTAAAGAGATTTTTGACAGAAAATGAAGTATACACTTTTGACGTACGTAATGGTAATTCGTTGATTGGGAAGACCCTTACCTTATTTGAAGTGGATTGGCGGCGATAATTACACCTTTTCAAGTTCCTATATTGCATAGTTTTTCAGATACATTGTTATTATGGGGCTGATTCGAAATTTAGATCCAAAAATCATTAAAGTAAGGGACATTTTTCTTAAGCTAGAATTTTTTCATATTCACCATTCGATAGAGCGAACAATTCTGAACAAAACTGTATACTCAACTCATTTTGGGTATTTTGTCCCTTACCTCAATTGAACCTACGGTCGACGATATATTTTAAGAACTTTTTTTTTAAGAACATATAAACTTACTTCGTGCAACACACTGCGCGTAGAATCATTCATCTTGTCGAATTCATCGATGCAGCATATACCATTGTCTGCCAGCACCAAAGCTCCACTGGAAAAATAAAATAAAAAAATGCTTTTACATTCGAAATAGTATTTTACGAGACATTTACTTACTCTTTTATATCGTACTTTTTATAACCGTTTTGAAATTACAACTTACAATATCAACGACGAATGTTCAGCTTATTAATAAGGGATGTGATTTAGCCTGTTTGTCAGGGAATCTCAAAACCTGAACTTTTATGATTTTAGATTGTTCTCAATTTTTTTTATTGGTAAAAAGGTCTTTCTCTTAACCTCTATCCCAAATTGACATCTTTCTGACACCATGCAAGAATACTGCTACCAATCCTGAAAATGGCTCCAATAGTATTACTCACGTCTGCAGCACCAGCTGGCGCGTGTCCGGGTCCTTGGTGACGTAGGCAGTCAGTCCCACGGCGGAGCTGCCGCGGCCGGACGTGTACTGCGCGCGCGGCACCAGCGCGTGCACCCAGCGCAGCAGCTGCGACTTGGACGTGCCGGGGTCGCCGCACAGGAGAATGTTGATCTCAGATCTGTAAGATGGAGGGTTAATTATATTAAAAATAAACTACGAAAATATTTTGCCAGTGGCGCCGATTATCTTGTTCACAAACCAAATAAAAAAATAAAAACTAAATTTAAGTTCAGTGCATCTTTTTCTTTCTATTTATTATTATTATTATTTAATACTTCAAGCACATAAATGTACAGAGGCAGACTTAATGCCATAGGCATTTTCTATCAGTCAACCTTTGGGTGATGCAGAGACAAACAGTAGTAGGTGCAACCATGAAAATTGACGAATAAATATTTTAAATATAAATATATATTTTTTTATTTATAATAATAATAATAATTCATTTATTAATTTGACAACACTGGTCCAATGGTTAGTACAGCAATAACTTATCAACTAAGGGTTAGTAATTAAATTAAATTAAAAATCAAATCAAAATAATAAAAATAGTAAAAATAATCAAAATAAAATAATCAAAAATAAAAACAGTTTCTATTCACCCTGCCGCACGAGCGGACAGCGTGTAAATATTGGTGCATCGTGTTCTTTTTCTATTTCAATTAGACAAGGACAGAAGATAAATATTAGTTTAGTACTAACAAATTAGTTAGCGCCAGACGTAAATTGACGCATTTTTAGTAGCCAATTTTTTAATCACGTCTAAACTTGTCTATGGAGTATCTTAATTTGACAGGACTAAACTAATATTTATCTTCTGTCATTTTCTTAACGAAATAGAAAGAAAAAGATGTACCGAACTTAAATTTAGCCTAGTTTGTGAACAAGGGAATAGGCGCCAATAACTAATAGTTGGGATCAGTTCACACCGAGGCGAACGATGTTGTGCATGGATGATTGAAGAAACCAGCTGTTAAAAAAGAAAGAAAAAGCATTTATTCTGCACAAACAAAACGCACGTCACAAATAAAAAATAAAATAAAAAAAGACATAAAATATACAGTCAAAAGCCTCGTAGTCAAGTGCTTGATGTCAGGGCCAGGGACCAAAGACAACACGCATAACTAAGCCTACCTTCCTACCTAGTAACTGAATAAAATTATGTACAGCCTATTATAGCAGACTACTTACTGGTGTCTCCCCAATTGCAAGCCTATACTTGTCTTACCTAAAATGTGTCCGTCCAGCGGCATTAAAGTTCTTTTTGGTTCCTCCCAACAGTTGTAGCAAACATCCCTTCTTAATGTCCAAGTTCTCATAGATAGAGGGCGCAATGGCGCGCGCTAGACGTTCGTAGCTGTCTGCTTGAGCTGCTAACTCTTTGAAGATCTCGATGCGCTCGGGAGGGAAGCGGTGTTCCTTGCTGTGGAGAAGAAATAGATGTTTTAGAAAGAGGATGTAAAATGTAGCATTGTATAATACTCAATGTATGTACTAGTTTGTTTGTCAAAATAAGCAACCAAGTTTGAGAATGTGTTTTGTAATATTGGGCAATGTCTTTGTTGTTCTTGATTTTTCGTTCTTTCGCGCAACAACGATGTGAGCGATCGACGAGCTTTTTGCATGG